>JAOXJM010000008.1:5226120-5246255 GCA_026413425.1 Tringa solitaria | reverse complement strand
GGCCAGGCCGGCAGCGCGGCCGGCGCTCGGCGGGGGAGCGGCGGGGGACGGGGGGGAGGCTTTAAAAAAGGCGATAGCGCGGAAAGAAGAGACGGGTGCGAAAAAGGCCCGCGTCCCGCAGGAGCCCCCGGAGTCTCGCAGGCACCGAGCGGCGGCTGCCAGAGAGGGGAGGGGGCTGCGGGGGCGCCCGGGGAAGCCCCGCGCTCGCCCCCGCGGCGACTGAAGGGCGAATTACGGAGCCCACCCTCGGTGCTCAAGGCTGGGGAAGCGTGGCAAGGGCCCAGGAGAGAGCAAAGCCCCCGTGCCCGGCCCAAATGCGCTGCTGCCACACGGGTGGGCGACCCCACAAAAGAGCACAGAATAAGCCGTGGAAGTTGGCCGTGAAAATAGAGCCAAGAGTGAGCACGTTCACAGAGAACACAGCGCTGGGCTCTCCTCTGCCGTACACACAACCACAAAGCACCAACCTACAGGAATTCTCAGGGCAACAACCGCAGAGCACAGTGTCACACGCGGTGGCCTCACCTTCAGGAGGTGGCCTCACCTTCAGGAGCCATCGAGAGGTGTTGCTGGCACACAGCACGGGGCATGGGGGATGATCAAACCACACCAGCACACACCAGCACACCATTACTAGCCTCTTGCACATCAAAACTGGTGCTTTCCTGAACGTTTTAGCAACGAATTTTAGCAGGCTTCCACCCCGAGATGTTCACATTTCTGGTTTGACCCCTGGACACAGAGGTACCGGTGTTAGACACAGGAAAAGTCTTCTGAATTATCAAGTGCCACACTCCAGCTGAGCAGGAGACAGTCTCCAAGCACTGGTGGTGTGGCAAAAGGGTGAAATCACAATCAGAGCCCCAACCCTTCAAGCCACATCTGCCAGAAGATTCTCCACACCTAGCAAGACCTTTCACGGAGACAGGCTTTGGCACTAAGCTTACCATTCCAAGATTCAATTTCCCCCCTGTTAATCCTACCAAAGGAGGTACCACTCAGCTCTAAGTCACACCCAGTCATCCCAGTCCTCGCTGCCACCCACCAGAAGCTTTACAACATCAGATACATCAGATACAACGCAACGACACGAGGCTCAAACTCCTGGTGACCTCTGCCCACGTCTCTCTTCTTTCAGCATCGTGGACCACCATCAAGAGATAGTGTCCATTGTAGAAGAGATGGAACTGAGGAAATAAATACCCTATTCCCTTGTTCCCTCACAGAGAGATGCATTTGTTTCCTGGGAAAGTAAGGACGATGATGGAAGTTGTTTCCCCGATGCACGTTCCTTTTCCCCTCTGTCAGCATTTCCCTTAATCAGAAGATCTGATGCAATCCCACAAAAGCCAGCTCGTTTAAAACCAACATCAGGACTAGGAGTGTGTTTTAATCACCACCTTGTCTGACCTGACAGGTTTCGAAGGAGATGTCCTCCTTCTGGCTTCATTTTCAAACAGTTAAAAAATATTTTCCGATATAAGAGGAAAGGCTTTTTGTATTTCAACAAGACAGTTAAAAATCTCACTCATTTATCATCATGGTTCCACTTTCAATTTTGCCTTCCTGGAAATCATTTTGGGACGGGAAAGACAGATTGTATCTCACACCATGACATTTCAGTAAAATGCCATCACTTCTCATCACAAAATGATGGTGTTTTGCCCCATATCATCTAGTCATATACTGAGGAGAAAATATATATTTTTTTTTCCTCTCTTGAGTTTGCATTGCAGAAAAAAATTAAGCAAAGCGATATCTGACTAGACTAACACCGACTCAAAAATGGAACAAAACATACCATGGTTGTCAAAGTCCCCTTCTACTTGCTATTGCAAGGGTTGGGGACAGCAGCAGTGTCACAAGCAACGTTCAGCTCTGCACAGAGGGATGTGACCACGATTAAAGGGGAGCCGTGTCCACTGAGCCACAGGAAGGCACCTGAGCTCATGGCTGGGCAACACAGAGGAACCAGACGGTGTGGAAGGAGCTGTTATGCCTGAAGTATTTAACCTCCACTCTAAATATGCATCCTGGCTTCAGACGGCTCCAAGTCGCTACCCTCAAGAAAGACTTTCTTTAGAATGAAGCTTATTTTCAAAATCAGATACTTTTTGAGGATAGAAGTGAGGTATTTGACATCTGATTTTCAGAGCTGTAGAGCCTCTTCCCAGGTTCCTGTTGACTTCTACTGGAGTTAGGAAGGTGTCTGGAGAAGGACTTTGCAGGCTATACTTGTTTCCATGCCAACAACCACAAAAAAAAATAAAGGATTATTTCAGATACAGAGTAGCTAATTTTCAAATGACAAAACTACCTGCCATTTAAATTTGTTTGCTTCTCCTAAACCGCTAAGGGAGGGGAATAATCCTTATTGTGGACTAAATACCTGCAATATTTTATTATTAAAATTTCAAGTGGTTGGGAATTAGGGCAACATGAGAAAAGGGCCTTGTGTTTATGCCTGTAGATCTGAGGCCGGCAAACTTTCCAGAAACCTGAGCGCATCCCAGTGTAAGAAACCTGCTGGGAAGGGACGTGATGCCCTGCCAAAAGAGGTGAATAAAAAATGGCAATAACTCTGGAGAACTGTAGTCACTGGTGCGGGAGCAGAAGCCGGCAGGGAGCAAGAGTCCTGACAATGCAGATCTCGTTCTCCCAAATCTCTCAGTGACTTCAGTGAAAACTTTGCCTGAGGAGGGGTGGCAAATTTCCCAGCTCATAACGAAACCCACCTGCTCAGTACAAAGAGCCACCTTCATCAGATGGGAGCAGGGATTCCTCTCTGCAGCGATAACGTGCTGCTACTGTGTTCCTGGGGCAAGAAGCTGAGGAAGGCTGGAAAACAGCACTTCATCCAGTGGGTAGGATTCTGCTCCTCAGTCCATCCCACAACCTACCCAGAGGTGGCCCTAACACAGCAATGAAATATTCCCCAAAACTTCAGCCTCTGCACTCACAGCACACTGGCCCCAGGAACCCAACCCTCTTCCTTGCCAGAAAGACTGCACTAGCTCAGAAACACTGACCACCAGAAGGTGGCAATTAGGTTCATCTCTTAATTCAGGTATAGCCTTCTAAAGTTTTTTTCAACATACCAGTATCATATTTGGGAGAGAGAGAAGAATTTGATTTTAATCAGACAGTTTCTATCAGTAAAACCCTTTAAAGGCCAGAGCTATAGCATCATGATACATGTTTTATTTTAGCATAGCTTGGAGAAGTTATATGGCTTCCTTTACGTTGGTAGAGTCAGCGGGGTAAAGCCCTAAAGTAAACAGGGTTCATTTCTGATCTAAACTGGAAATGAATTGCCTTAGAGGTAGTTTTGTGGCCCCTCAGTAACTAACATGTAGGTGATAGGTACAAAACACAGAACTTCAGAAATCTCTGTTGAAGCCTTTGCATGATTTGTTCTTATTTCAGGCAAGAAAATCCTGAGAAACTGACTAATTTTTTTTTAATTCGAGAAAAATGCTGGGATGCAGCTCCCACTGGGAGGAAAAAAGGCAGAGCTCAGAGCCCTCATGAGCAATTGCTCACTGAGAAACTCTGCCAGGAATTATAACTTGGGGTGGGGCGGTGGAGGGGAGAGCGTGGAGCAGAAGAGGTCCAAGATGATGTGAGAAAATAATCTCTTTTTTAAAAGAGAAACGGGAAGAAGAGAGTTGCTCCTTAGATGAGTTTTGACTGCCAAGTTTCAGCAATTTTCAGGGCCACATTATAAACCCTTGAACAACGAGGTTTAAGGCTTCTTTATCTATGAGATGGACTGCCCCTTGTGCTCATAATTTTTACAGAATTGCAAATGCTTCTCACTCTCTTCTCCTAGAATTGGGGGGGGACGGGGGACAAAAAGACGCTTAAGAAAAAGCTAAGTACCTCTCAGGGATGAGCAGGTCATTCTTGAGGCAGAAAGCCTGGAGAGCTCTGTGCAGACCCTAAAATAAAGTGACAGTGGTGGCCCCACAAATTTGTTCCTCGGGTTAGGGCTCTCACTGACCCTTCCCCATTCATCATACCAATTCAGTCACTCGTCATGAATGACACAGCACGACACCACATGAATTATCTCTGACCTTCAGGAGGAGCGGCCCCTCCAGATCAGGTTGGGGTCACGAGGAGGGCAGGAGGAAGAAGTTGGTCTGTTAGACCTGGGGATTAGCAGAATGCTTCAGCCTCCAGAGCAAAAGGTGATGTGTTCACTGCATGAACCTGCCCTCACGGCCCACGGAACAATGCTATAATCTCAGCCATCAAGCCCAGGAGTGGTGTGTGAGGCAATGGTGTCTCCAGGATCGTGAGAAGCCCATGTGAAAACTGCTTTGGGTGACTCAACTATGGACACAGCAAAAATGCCTGTGCCCTGATCCAGGTTGATTGCACCGCACAAGCCCCAACCAGGACGGGCGAATGGGAACTGGGCATTCCTGGTGTCTACTACAAACTGGCGAGTCACAATGGCAAGGAGTGAACAGATTGTTGGTGTTTCTATTGGAAGCCCAAATTACTGGGTGTTTATCGTTTGTCTGAACGTTGTGCTTTACTTCTTGCAGAAGGATGGAAGATTTGTCCCTAGATCACATCACCACTCCGAGGATCCCAGCATTCACCTCCTGCAGCTCGATACTCCACAGGGAGGTAAAGTCTCAGGACTCATCCTGCTTTTGCCCCATCCTGACATTCCTGCATTCAAAATTTAGATGTTTTTTTTTGGTGCACTGAATAACCAGCTCTTGCCTACACAATATTATAAATATAATCTAAATGTCCTTAGATACTTTTAGCCATAGAGAATGACTTAACACACTTCACTTTAAAGCATCTTTCCCATACAAAAACTGTATGATGAAATAAGTACAAATAAACCTGCTCTGTTCAGATGCTCCTTATCTCCCTCAGCGCCCACAATTTTCAGCTTTATAGAAAAGTTTAATATTAAGTAAATGAAACCATACCACTGAATTCATTAATAACCTCAAATCTAGCAAACTCTTGTTTACAAACAGCTCTGCCCAGATGAGTGTACAAACCTCGGTTCAGCTAATCCCCAGGTAGAGCTCCCCATAATGCAGGTCTGGTACCAGGATCAGGGCCTAATGATTTAATCCAGCTAAGAATCACTAACTACTGATGCTCGAGAATACAATGGGGCCATTCATGTGCACAAGCGTGGGGTGGACTGAGATTTAGCACTAAAATTGGGAGAGTGATTTTTTTTCTGTAATACCAATTAAAATTAAACAATCTAATAAATTCTTGATGCAGACAAGCAATAAACAAAAAGGGTTGGAGTCCTTTAACATAGTGAACTAATTGTGTATTTCATTCCTGGAAAATCCAAACTCAAAAGTTAATGTTGCTGGATTTATGTCTTTTTTGAGTGGTGAGGGAGGGGGGGAATAGAGGAAGGGGGATATCTACTGTCCACCAAACCACCACCTCTTGCCAAGTTATTCTTCCATGTTTCTCCAAGACCATGGCATCAATAAGAACTGAAATGACACTGCTCTCATGTCATTATCCATAGGGAGATTCCCTTATCCCCCAAGACTAGTGACAAACCCCAGAAAACTCCCTCCAGGAGAATCAAACATGGCAGTTTTTACCCAGTATTTACCCAGAATATTTACCAAAGCAGTGTTTAAGGAAAGGCATGTTATTCTGCATGGGACACATCTCCTGCTTCCCCCAAATCCAACAAACCTCAGAGTAGCAGGGAAGTTCCCGATATTCCCATCATTCAGCTGCAGCCTGAGAGGGGGCAAGTGCTCCCCAGGATTTTAATTCCTACTCTACCTTTGTCCAGGCAGAAAATGGAAATGAAGGAACTGCTCAATCGTCTTGGCAGGTGATTCAGCTTTCTTTGCTGCATCCTGGCAATTAGTTTGCATTATTACAACCATAGGAAAAGCTCCAGTTGCAAGTCTCTGCTTACGTGGGGTGGGTAGGGAAGCTAAAGGAGGACTCAGCACTGGCAGCTGCTCCCCAAGGCACGGTGCCTGGGGCTAGACTCCGTTCTAGTCTGGACTGGATTCCCACAGCTCCATACAGTGTGTAAATGGAGATTCAGAGATGGTGCCTCCTCCCTGCCCTCTGCACAGAGGCAGGAGAAAAAAAAAAAGCAGTTCCTTGCATCCATCTTCTTCCCTCTGCACCTGTACAGGGTTAAGCGTATTCTAACCCACCGTCTCATAATGCATTATTGCAGGGGCACGACCTTACAGCTGGGGTACCACCAGGCAGCTGCTGGCCTCGGAGAATGGCTACACACTGATTCCCTGCAGAAGAAGGCAGGCTAGAGAGAAGGGAAAAAACCACCCAAAATAAAAAAAAGACCTTTGCAGGAAAGAGATGAGCATGTAGATTCCTCACCAGTAATTCCATTACAGATTATTAAATCTACTATCCCTAAATAAAGTCACTGGTTTCCCCCCCCTCCCCCCCAGTCTACCCTTCCTTTGCCTGTTTCCTCTAGGCAGGCACCAGCACCAAGGGTCTTTATGCATCATCTGAATCTATTTTCTTTTCAGCAAAGCAGATTCTCAAAAGCAAATTCCCAAGTTTATGTTCTGTTGGCTGTAAGCATTGGAACAGGAACTGATCATACAGGAATCAGGAAGAAACCTTGTGTTTCTTGTATATAGTAATAAGCATTCAACTAGATGTAGAATATGACAGGAGAGATGGTGAACTGGAGTTACTACTGCAAACAGACCGGTGTTGTTAGATTAAATCTGTAATCCTTTAGCATAGGAGAAGTCTCTGTCTTTTCCCTGATGGTGACATTGCCCATCACCTGGCACCTGTATGCCCAATGAAATTCCCAAACAAATTTCATCTCCCACTCTCCTTCCCTCTGTCTCTTGAATTTACCACTGTTAGGTTTGCATTTTCTGCACCCGTATATGCAACAATAGTGCTTACCCAGATAGAAATCCCTACTCAATTAAATAGGATTTTGTGTGTGAGTGCTTGCTCACAGCACCCTGCTGGTGTGTTACCACCCTCTTCCCTGCGTTCTGTTGTGGAAGACCAACTTTGGGTGGGTGAACATGAACGCCATGCTCTGAAAATAAATCACTCAGTATGAGCTCTATTCTATTTCTTAACACTCAGCCACAGCCAAGAGCTTTCCACTACGACATCACCAACAGGTAATTCTGAGAACTGTTAGTTTCAGCTTTACCACCTGAACCAAACTTCAATTCACCAGGAGATTAAGAGTTACCCCATATATTGATGGATATTGGATCAATTTAAGGTGTGATTTTAAGCAACTGAAAAATATTTACTGTTTTGAACTAGACATGTTTTTCTTCAGTTTAATTTACATAAGAGTTTCAAATGAAACTGAAGAAGGAAGTTGGCACACATTCACTTTCCTATTGGACTTTGTCTAATTCATTTAATTACTGACCCAGTCGCAAAGCCAGAACCGTAGAACATGTGCACAACTTGGCTGTTTTTTCTGTGTAAAATCCAGTGGTTTAGCATAAACCATCAGTGAAAACCAGAGCATCTCTGCCGACTGACATAAAATGACAGCTTATCAGCTTCCCAAATCAAGATTTCTTCTCCTGGGTGACAGCAGCCAGACACATTACCTGTCTCCAGCCTCTGAGAATTCTACTGTAGCTGGGATCTTGTCCGGGGCTGTTGTTAAGACCCACGATCAAACTCTCCAATTTGTTGGCTATTCAGATTATTTCCCAACCCTTTTGCAGAAGTTCCATAAACTTTACAGTTCGAGCCTGATCTTTTATTTGGGATATGCCTCATTTTATTGTCTTCTAATGCTTCTCCCACACTTCCTTTCTCAATGCTGTTTTCTGCAGGATGAAAACTCCAACACAGATTTACAGGGGGGAAAATAATATAAAAATCAAATGGGTTCTTTCTCTCCAGCTATGCTCCTTCAGAACAGCAGAAAGATCTATCTTGTAATTACCTAAGATAATGTGGTCAGTGTTATAATGTGTTTTTTTTTCCCTCAGCTGCTATATTGTGCTCAAAGAAAAACAGTAGAAACTCCATCTTTTTAACATTACAATAGGTATCAAAGGGATGCCCTGCAAAGGCACAATGATTTCTCTATTACAATTTAGTCCACACAGTGAAAAGATTGAGTAGACCTGTCCTATGGATGTATCAAAAATAGCAGACCTGCTTCCAGGCATTGCTGAGGTTGCCGTGATGCAACCTACTTCTTCCACACTTGAAGGTAGTTTTGAAGATACCTTGTGAGGCCACAGTAGCACTTTTGTGGGACTTCACAATATAAGGTGGGTTACTAAATTTGGAGAAAGAGCAAGTGTAAAAATTGCAACCTTTAAACACACAGTACATGATGTCAGGAAGAAGGCTTTCACTCAGAACAGCCAACACGTCTACTCCTGGCTAGACATGAGGAGCAAGAAGTATCATGGAAACACCAGCTGCAGGATGATAAAAGAATCCCTTGCTAACAGGTCTATCAAGAGTAATGCCAGTCTTGCCTCCTTTTGTACACACCATCCTCCCCACAAGAAAGAATACAAGTGGAATATTCCCATGCTTGGCACAAAAGAAAGGAGAATGGAGCTGGGGATCCATAACTGGGTTTAAATGTCAAACTCATCAAGGACATAGCAAGGATACACCATCCCCATCATGCCTATAAAGAAGGAGAGAGGCAATGCAGGAAGAGAGGAAGGGGACAGGGAAGCAAATAAATAAGGACAATGCACAATTTATGAAGACAAGAAGGTAGTAAGTGCTACTCACCCAGAGTGTAAATTGGTATTGATGTCACAACACAGCCCAGCCAAAAAATAATGATGATGATAATTTAGGGCTTGCACTATATCTCACTCAAGCCACAGTCCTATCCAACAGCAACTCTCACCCTGCCGCTTTCTTCCCCTTCTCTATTCATTGGTGTCCTCCTAAATCAAATACACTCGATGTTGATTTGATTATATTTCCTTATTTTATTTATCATCCATCGCTCACTCTTCTGCTCTCCCCACAAGTTCTCAGTGGGCATCTCAGTCATTTGCTGGTACCTGGCAGTACTCAGAGGAACAAGCCTGTCTTTAGGCCACAAGAATTAGAATCCTCATGTTGGGAAGGATTCATGCATCCTTCCCAGCCCTCATCTGTCATCCTTTAATCTCGCCTGTTTTATGCTCCAGATCCTGGCTACCCAGTCCTGACTTCCCAGGTTTATAGCCCTGACTTACTTCCCTCCTGTAACATTTTACTGCTTGGTTATCGGCCCTTAGGGGCCTCATTTACACAAGTGCTGTTTTCGCTATAGTTAAGACTAATTCACTGGGTTACAGTTTGCCCTTACATCCTACATTCTGTTCAGTTCCCAGTCTCCTCTATCCTGCAAGGAGGGCAAATGATTTTCTAATGGACAAGAGATAGTTTATTTTTTTCAAATTATGGGTATTAATCCCCTTTTGGGTGTTTCAAAGCCTGACTTAAATTCTCCCCCTCTGTGTGGCATGATTCTGCCTGCTTCTCTTTGATACACGTATGCCCCTGGGTTCTTCATAAGGTCTGTGGGACCTTGAGAAGGAGACTTCACCTGGGATCTGCTCTCCTCATCCAAGATGATGTTTTAGGGGAATGGCAGACCAGAGTCCTGAGAAAGCCTTGGGAGCCAGATACATCCCGTTTGCACCTCTGGTCCAGCTGACAATATTTTGTTCCCAGAATGTATGTGTGTGTGTTTTCTTTTTTTCTTTTTTTCTTTTTTTTTTTAATTTTTAAATTTATTTTCATTTTTTCATTAGGGAAGGAAATACTTTCCTTGTCATTCATGTTCATTTCGTCCCTAAAGCTTTATAGGGTTACTCTACAGCCATTAGGTTTCTGCCTTCCAAATATACACACATGTACAGATACAGGTAAGCAAACACACACAGAGATAATATATATTGGTGTGAGTATATGGCTCATTTCAATAAATCTCCCTAAATAAGGCTCATTTTCCAGTGCTGCTTGCTTTCACAGTTCCACCTCCAGCTGGGTCTGCGATTTATTTTGTTTATGGACCAGTTTTCATATAAAAGCACAGCACAATCAACACCCTTCTCTACACTAAGCTAAAACCACAGAATTACCTTCAGAAAGACAGGGGGGACAGTCAAAAGCCACCTGGTCAACCCATGTGTGGCCTCCAGCCTGTATCTAATGTGCCTGAAAGAGAGAAGAGGGGTGGACTATGGAGAACAGCTAAGGGTGATGCAGGGAAGCTCTACAATGTGGCCTGTCCGTGGTTGCACACCCAACAAGACTTAACTGCCGAAGTAAATGAAACTATAAATTTGAGTCACATTGAACCTCCCACACGTCAGGGTCAAGAGTCTGTTGAATTCTGTTTCAGTAAATTATTTAGCATCAGCTTAATTCCAAATAGCACCATAACAATGTCAATTACATGAAAAATGAAACGTGAATTTGTAAATAATACTGTCTTTTGCTGTTGTCTGTGACTTTTACAGAATCAAAAGCTTTTTGCTGTTCTCTGTTACTTTTACAGGATCAAAAGCTTATTGCCAACATTTATTAGATTTCCCAACCTATTGCAAGAGATAAATAGATATTATCCCTGGGGTTTTTTATAGATAAACTGTGGCACAAAGAAATTAAATGAGCCGCCTAAGGTCATACAATGAACAGTTTAGGAACTGGATCACTGGACCCATTCTTTTCTTCTGATTTCTGTGTTTCTAAACGGAAAACCCTCCAGGGCTTTGGCACACACTTGCAAATGATTTTCCAAAACTACCAATACTGGCATAACTCCATTCCTATAGGAGCCAGTATGCTGCGAACAGAATTATACCAGCTTATTACATTAAATGGCAACAAAGCTGAAGTGGCACCAACTGCAGTTCAAAATCTCACCCAAATGCAGAATCAATAAATCTCCAGAGGAAGCGACAACAGTAAAAAACAAACCAGCATCAACAAAAAAAAAACCCCTAAACTAAAACCAGAAAACACAATCACAAGAATTTGAAGGTCGTAGAGGAGCAAGAGTTTGGTGTGTTACGGTATGGTTCTAATCTGTGATACGGGCTTCTGGCTACTATGGGATTGCACATAAATAATAATATCCTACAGGTGTGGGGGTTTTTTTCTTTCTTAAATTACCTTCTTTGGCAACAATGACCACAACCAGATCCTCATCCCACACGCCCTTCTTTTCTTTGAACCCCACGTGTATCGTCCACTCAGACGAAAAAAAGCATCCCTTTTTAATAAACATGGATGTATCTAAAGCGGTACCTTACGGCAGGCACAGATATATATACCCTGTTCACATGAGCCTCAAGAAGTCTGTGATTATGTTCAGGTTTTGTTCTTGGTCCTTCCTCTTTTTCCCAGTGCCCAGCTTCCCCCTTTCCACCCTCAGAGATGTGCTGCAATGTTTTCACTCGATGGCTGATGGAGTTGCTCCTCACGGAGGTGGGAGGAAGGAAAAACCTGACAGCTCAGTTGCTGCACGTCTGCTTCCTGGCCTGACAGCCCCGGCACCACGGCCAGGAATGCGCTGCGAGAGATCGGGGCGTCAGGGCTGCAGGATCCCCCTCACACCCAGCTGCCAGCTGGTACAGGCAGTAAAGAAACAACACATTATAAATTCCTGCTAACCTCACTTGTTTCGAGCCACAGAAATCACATCTAACATATTTAGCAGTTAAAAATGAAGGAATCTGGAACTGGACGCGTGTTTCTATTCAGTGGGCAAAACTCCAGACTCCTCCATCAAAACCCTGCCGGGTGGTCTAGCAGCAGCTACCTGGGGGGTTTGGAGATAGAGATCCCAGCACCAAAGTAGGCTCACCCTGCATAACAGCACTTTGAGGAAGAACCGTGTCCTGCCGTCCACCCCATCATTGGCGAGGGGCTGATGCAGACACACGTCACATGTAGATGGAACCCCAGAAGGGCTATGTCCCCAGTCAGCACCCAAACCTGAATGCTTCCACAGATTACCATTGAAAAAGTATAATATACATAGAGAAATAACATTTCTATATACACTAAATACTACATTGCTCATTGGACAACACTGTAGAGACTCCGATTGGTAAAACTGACTATCCCTCCCCGAGTGAGCTCAGCTCACTGACTCCAACAGACCTATTTATATGAACAATAATTACTTCTCCGAATAAGGGATTAAATCTCCAGCTATTAGACTCTAAAGTAAAAGCCCAAATGACAGACACTAATCTCTTCAGGGTATAAAAGTAGTTTTTAGATGGTACATTAACTGGCTGTAGTTTTATCCAGAGTCTCCGGTCCATAATCAGAACGTGTACACCCTGTGCACTACCAGAGCCCAAACCAACATCAGCAGCACTTCACCATTGGGCTTCTCTGTCACTGGCAGCATTCCCTAATTCCTTCCAATTCACATTGGTGAAGGAGAAGCAGGGATTGCAGCAGATTACTAAATGTGCAGCAGTAAACATCTAATACGCCTACTTTTCTAAAATATATATTCAGACATAGGGAAGAGTTGGTCAAGGTTAAGGCAACCAACTGTCTCCAGCATCAAGAGTCTGGGGAGGTCTGGAGACCAGTGTTCTAAGGATGACATCTTAGGTGGTGTTCAGGGCTACAGATATACACGTGTGGACTTGGAGGTGATGAAAAAGCATTTCCTGCAAGCTTAGTAATCTTTTATGTCACCCCACTCATTTGGAGGGAAAAGGACCCAACATTCTAGCATTTCCATTTCCAAAGAGAGTCTGAATCCCTGGTGAGCAAGTGTTGCATACCTCACTTCTGCTGCTGATCCCATCGAGCATCAGCAATGGAGAGGAGCTTTGCTTTGCAAGTTTCTTGTGCTGCAGGCAGGAGTCTTCACTCACTGTGTTCAGTGAACCTAGAATAATAAAGGCAAAACTTAAATAGAAAGTTCCACCTCAGAGGAAGATGCTGAAAAGCAGTTACTAAAGGGGAAAACGGGCAAAGGTCCTCCCATATTTCCAATATAATCCCACTTCCAGCTAGGGTGACAAGGCCTCAATGGGAATATCAGAGCAAAATGAAGGCTGTGGGCCTCCTTCCTCTGCAAGGTGTTAGAGGAGAGGATGAGTGGTGGCTGAAAATCCAAAGGGATGCAAAACCCAGAGACCTCAGTTGGAAAACTGAAAGCAGCAAATGAAAATGGAAAGGGAAGGAGAACTGAACTCTAGGTCAGCATTGCTGGAGTAATTCCTCCAGCCACTGTTATGTGACCTCCCTAACAAACCACTTCAATAACGGGATGGGGATGAGGAAGAAGGTGAAACACCTTCAGTGTTTGTGTATAAACTTGATTTTGCTCAATAAGCACAAAGGCTTATTGAACAAAAATCCACTTCAATCTTGAGTCCCAGCCAGTGCCCCTCTCCTCACCAAACCTAGTAAAAAAATAAAAGGATTGGTTAAATAGTAGGGTCTTCCTAGTTTCCTTCATCCAAAGGACCTTGAATTGGTACAAAGACTGCTGCTGACTACCGTAAAATGAAGGCTGCTCCGGCCTTTCTTCCAGAGAATCTAAAAACGAGCAGCCATGCCCTAATTGGAAATCTTCCCTGATCATTCCACTCTCTACTAACTAAAAACCCCGCCACCAAAATGTTGCCATTTTTCCCAACCAATCTGAGAAGCATTTATTCACATTGCACATTCTCCAAGGGGTTAAAAGCCACTTTGTTCTGGATATATTCTGTGTTACTCAATTTCTAAAGCACTAAATTGTAAGCTATAAAGCCATGTCGTTATTTACTTTCTCAAAGATAACATGGAGCCAGCGTCTCCCTGTGTGTCTCTCTGTTTTGCTGCCTTTTGGAGACATTCTTTGCGACTGCTGCATGGCTCAGTAATTCCCAAGTCAGTGCATGTATGGAAAATCCCTGTCAAACAGAGAGGGAAGGAGGAAAGATCCATTTACTACCAGACTTGGTTCTCCAGTGACCCTCCCCTCCCCGTACCCAGACGCCTCTGTGGCCACCTTCCCTGCCTCCTCGTGTTGTGCACAGAAGAGCAGGAGCAGTCACGCTCCACACCCCTTTGGGGAAAGGAAAAGGGGGAGCAGGGAGGGGGTCACAGGGGAACAGAACGAACTTGTTCTCAGAGAAGCACGGCGTCCAGACTGGCGGGTTTCTTTTATCCTGTTTCAGTTCAGTAAAAGCCTCAATTAACTTCCCATTAATTATTAAATCAGAACAATGCGTCTTTGGGTTCCAACAGCTAAATTCTGTTACTGCTGTTTCTTTGGGGAGGTTGGCTAGTTTTACAACTTAGGACATAAATATCCTTCTTCAAGGAGTTGCTGGCCTGTTGTTTTTATTCTCCTCTCCATGGGAGCGTTTTTAATCACAGTATCTCATGCACACACGGAGGGAAGCATTTCTGGGCCTGCTGCACCTTGAAAACTTTTTACATCTAACACATACTGCTCTTCCAGTATCCAAAGTGTACCACCATGGGGAGAGCTGGGCATAGAAT
Organism: Tringa solitaria; assembly: GCA_026413425.1. Taxonomy (NCBI): domain Eukaryota; kingdom Metazoa; phylum Chordata; class Aves; order Charadriiformes; family Scolopacidae; genus Tringa; species Tringa solitaria. Next base: position 5,231,750 of record JAOXJM010000008.1, on the reverse strand, counting down.
GAAACTCCTCACTATAATAATAGAAAATCAGGGGGCTGTTTGGGTTAAAAAAAAGAAAAAAAGAAAAATACGCATAAAAAAACCCCAGTAAGTATAGAAAAATAGACATAAGTAGATAACTAAATTAAACAGGCAGTTTTGAGCAGGCAGCAGCCACCCTTTCTGTCTCCCTTCACTGCTTGGATTTCTGTTTCTGCTCAGGCTGGGGAAGCATGCAAAACTTCATGCTTGACCTGCAATACCACTGACAACATGTGATTTGTTTTGCCTCTGTTGGAAAAGACTGCAATATTTGCTGTAGCAAACTTACTGTCTGTCAGCCCACATGTCCTTCAGCGATGCCATTGACCACAGCTCTCCAGTTCTTTTGGCAGAAAATGATGAGGGGGAGGGAAACCTACAACAAATACATTTGTATTAGAGAAGCTGCTTCTACGTCTTTTTAAAAAAACAGAATGGTCTAGAAGGGGACCAGCAGTAAATATTTTCTTCTAATCTTGCAAATGTTTTAAGATACTCTACCCACTGTTGCCTGCCTGCATGACTCTGTGTGAGCTGTGTATTTGCACATCATCCTCAGAACCTTTCTGATCCTGCAGATCTCAGGTGTGAGGTTATCCTGCGAGGCTGCTTCCTGGGTGCTGAGAACACAACCCTCTCGCTCAGAAGAAACAAGTCTCAACAGCCAGAGCTAAGTTTCTAGGAGTACCTGTCTCAAAGATTCACCTGGAAGACACTACCCAGGGCTCTGGGTGACATAAAAAAGAAAGGCAGACAAGAAGGCACCCTGTGGGAAGCGTGTCTGGTGACCGTGTGAACTGCGTGGCACAGTCACCCACAAAAATGAGGCCCTGGACAGTGCTGCAAGAAGCACAAATTCAATCCCTTTTTTCTCCGTGCTCCCCTGTGTATCCCCTTGGCAAGTTCCATTGTCTGATAGAAATTAAGCTGTTCATCCCTGTGCTGCAGTTCTACATTTGCAAAATCCATATTTGAAAGAGTTTTTAAGATCTTGGATGAAAGCTGCTATTACACCTTACAGTTAATTAGGTAATCACTATTATTTATTATTGTGGGAGTTTCTGGAGAAGTTGTATGAAAGCAGAATAGCAAGCTTCACCTTACGTACTCACATCTCAGGCTAATTCAATATTCTTTATCAGACATACCTGCGCTGCAACGTTCCTCAGGGTAGGGGCTCCTTTGTTCTGCAGGAAGTTTGCAATGCTTCAAAATGCTATGAAAAAAATTAATAGAATTATCATTACCAATTGTGATAAATACCAGCAAAGCTGCCTGCCTATGGACAGCAAAATCCATATATTATTGCCAATTTGGAGGGGATTATCAGTGGTAACTGGAAAACTCTCTCTAAAATGTTTAACTATGGCTTATTTTAATGCCCACCTCCATTTGCTTTTATGGAATAGAATTCTGAAATTTACACAGTTAAATAACATAAGGCAAATAGGAGAAAAATTAAAGGTAAGGACAAAGCAGCAGCCTGTTAAGGCTTTTCTGCTTGAGAGAAGCCTGTGCATTCACCCTGGAAAGTGGAAAATGTCCAACATAGAGCCCCATGATACTCCTGCTCACACTAGATTTATGTCAATGGAAATCTTCTGACACCAGTTGAATTGCTCTTCCAGACCAGCACGACAGCAGAATCGGGGCCAGGTTCTCTGCAGGGAAAAAGGGAAAAAACAAAAACAATCTGAACAGTCTTCATTTGTGTCTGTGCCTCACACTCTGCCCCGTTTAAAGCAAGGCATCATAGAACTATTTCTCCCTTCTGTTAGCAGGCTCTTGTAAGAGCAGTAAGAACAGTTCACATCTACATCCTTCATCTCATTATCTCATGGCACAGACATTCCTCAACCAAACATCCCACTCTTTATTCCTGTAAGGGATTCACGGATGTCTATCCCCACTCTACAGGTGCACAAACTGAGGCCCATGGAGAGTCAGTAGAGAAGCTGGGAATAGAGTCAAGAAACCCTAATTTCATCAGCCCTTGGTAGAACTTGCAGATGACCCTCGTTTTTACACCAGGTAACCCACTGTTTGCTAAGCAAAGAAGAGATGTGCTTTGCTGCCAAGCGTGAAAAATCGGTGCTCAGCCATAGGATCAGAACATAAAACCACTGTCCTCAAGGCCAGTCAGGTTGGTCATTTTGATTCATAGATTTACATAGAGAATCCCATGATCTTATTTTAGCAGCACTCAAGCACAAAAGGGAGCAACTTCCAACAAACTGGAGAAAACAGGGAAACTCACCCAGTGGGCCTGATCCAGAACTGCCTGATGACAAACAAACCATTTCACTAATCCCTGTACATTTCTACAGGCTTCACCCCCCAGCAACTGCCAGCAAGATGCTAGTGGAACCCACCAGAAACGGTCCTGTGGGAGCATGTAAAAGGTCCTGCCCTTTTATCCTGGTCCAGGAATCCACTTTCACATGATTAATTATTTGTACTGTTAAGCAAACATGAGTGCTTTCAGTGCAGACTGAAGAAGGGCTGCTCCTAATCAAAACCAGCCAGCTTGTTTATTTCTGTTTTTTTCCCCCCATTGTCTATTTTGGTGTTTATAAAAACCAAAGTTGGGAGCTGTGTAGCTGTGGCCTCCTCACAGCAGCTGCCCTGCTTGTAAAGCTTCCACATCAGCCAGAAAGACATACCAGATACATGGTTCATAGAGCACTCCCAGTGGGAGAAAACACCCGCTGGTGGTAAGGCCAAGCCAAAGTCTTTGTGCCTGTGGTGCACGGAGGTGGTTCCCCAAGTTGGCTCCAAACAGGCCAGGAGAACAGGGATGGCTGGGATGGGAGAGCAGATACTCAAGCAGGCAGCCCTGGTTATCTGAAAACGTGCAGTGAGAGGCACCGACCACCACTCTGGCCACGCTGGGAACAGTGGGTGCCCTTCACCTTGGAATCTGCCTGTACCCTCCTTGACAGCTCCCATTCAAAGCCCTACAGGTCCTTTTCCTTTGGATTCTCCCACCCCATAGAAAAAGGATGACAAGCCAAAGTCTGCCTGTGTGTCTCCTGTCCCGTGCTGATGTGTCCAGGGGACAGCAGGAGTATCTATGCAGTGTGAAAACCACAGTCACTGAGTGTGCAGCAGTCCCACGTACACCACTGATACCCTGCGCTGGCTTCCAGTTCCCAGGTCCCTGCTACCTGAGAGAAGGCAGATGCCTTGAAAATAACCACCAGTTTGTTATGCCAATAAGTAGCCCCATTTTCACTGTTCACTTTGATAATTCTGAGCTTGTCATTAAATCAGGTGCTCATCGCGCAATTCTGATCACCAAGTTCACTGTGCTGAAGTTCCATAGGCTGAGGTTGGTTTCCCTTTGTTTTTTCTTTAATAATAAAAAATTTACACACCCCCTCAAAGCCCTTTCAAGCCACAGCAAGAATAACAGACTCCCCCAGCAAAACACTGGCCAAGAAGCACAGCACCTCATAATGTGTACATACATCAACCTGGTAACTCCTGAAGAAATAAATATTACCTAGAAGAGGAAAATGAACTCATTTCTTTAAACATATCAGTAATATAAGCCATGGGCTAAACAGGAAAGAAAAAAACAAACTCAATGCGAGCTGGGAAGAAGGGAAAGGCAGCAGAAATGTTACTTTTGCAAGGGATTGCATCACTCCAATTACTGATAAGGCATCTGGAAAGGGGTGCAACAGCCGTGGAGCAGACCACAGTGAAACACCACTGTGCAGGTTGACAGGAATGCATTTTCCACTCACTACTAGCAGCAGGGACATCCACCCCCCATATGCTTTCCCTCCCTAAAGCAGCGTTAGTTCTTCCTTTATTGTGGCGAAGCTGCTGTGAGCCCTGCTTCCTCCTACCCACTTCCCTGCTACGTGCCCTGTCCTCCCCGTTGATGTCCACCTGCCGTGGACCAGTTCCTGTCCCTATGGCAGAGCAGACTCTCCCACCCCAGCTCCACAGGGCAGCAGGGATAAAACACCTTCACGAAATGCAGCCCATCTTAAAACTGGGCTTGTGAGGCAGCAGTTCTCGGGCAGCAGGCAGACTCTCGCCCCACACATTACCTGGGGGTGCTTGTCCAATTCTACCATACTTATAAAGAGCAGAGATACAAACCTTTAATGGACACTACAACAGAAAGGGACAAAGCACCACCACGCCACTACACTAAGAGCACTGAGCTATGTAAACAGCCCCAAGAGAGATCTCTGCATGCTCCAAAATATAAATTTTCCTGTGCTAAGGGACTGCAGAGCCAGACAGGTTAGAGGGAAGAGCTATTAAAACCATCTGAACTTGAGCAATATTGCGTAGCTTGTACTTTTTTTTCATTTTTTATAGCTGCTTACAGTCCAAACTTTTTCTTTAATATTTTTCTTTTGGCACAGGACTGGTTACATGCCTAATGCCTGAAGAAAAGTGGGAATACTGAAGGATTAGGAATACCTAAATTTATGGCAGGATTAGCTGGAGTTTTATCCTGCTTGACTCAGAGAGCTAACATGAACAATCAAGGACATTCCAGCTCCATTATCTCCTGCTCCTGCCTTAAAGAATGCAGGAATAAAGGATTGCACACCAAAAAAATAGTTTATGACGTTCATTTGAGATATCCCAGTCTGTTACGAGAAATGAGTACGTTTGTTGAATAATTCCACAATAATTCAAAAATATTTTATAAAATAATTAAGTTCTGCTCTTGCTCACATCAGTTTTACATAAAACAACATTAATGAAAAGAGAACCAAACCCAAAGAAAATATTTGGTCTGATCTCATCCCACTGCCAATGAAATTTACCCACTGAGCTTAATGGAGTAAGACCAACACCAGAAATACCTGCATCTTCCACGCAGCCATATCGTTCAGGGCTCTGCTCAGATGTTGGCTGCCGAAATTAGCATTTCTGTGACCAGAATGAATGATTCAGGTGCTAATCTAGTGCAGATTTCCTTGGGTTACATTGGGCACATTTCAGGTCCCTTTCTCCGAAGCAAGGATAACAGCCCCAACGCCTCGGATGGCTCTTGGGGGGAGGCATATTCACAACTTTGCCCTGGACTCAGATGGAGCTAGTGATGGATCCAGCCACGAACAGTGGACAGATCCTATGGAAGGGAAAAGTAAAATATAGGAGCATAATAAGATGGTTTTCATATGGGAACTGTAGGTTCTCAGCACCGCAGAAAGTCAGCCAGCCACACACATACACTCTCTCCCTCTAAAAAGATTTTCTTTTAGTCTGAGAATTAGATTTTTTGAGTCTTTGCTGCAACGCTGCTCTTGACATTTTAAACATATAGATCAGGCGATCCGGAATAGTGGAGCTCGGGGGTAACAATAGTGATTATTTTTCAGTAGGAAACGCTCGCTCGTTTAAACCCTGTGTAATTACATTACAGAAATGCTGCAGAACGAGCCCTCGCCCGCCCCTCCCCGCTGCCTCTCTCCCCGGTAGACCTTCAAGTCGGGGCGGGATTATTTACCCGGGACACCCGCCCTCTCCCCCAGGCACGACCCGCTACCGGAGCGCCTCTCTGCCGGGGCTGAACCCTCCCCGCTCCCCCCCCACCCCCCCCCGGCGCTGTGCGGGCGGGCCGGGGGACACCC
>JAOXJM010000008.1:5212763-5225623 GCA_026413425.1 Tringa solitaria | reverse complement strand
GTTGGGGGATATGGTGTAGGGGAGAACTTTATAGAGTAGGGTAGATGGTTGGACTGGATGATCCCAAGGGTCTCTTCCAACCTGAATGACTCTATGATTCTATAAGAACGAGAGCAGGGCTGGGGAGTCGTACCTGTCATGCAGCCACGCTGGCCCCACAGAGCCACTTTGGCTTGTGCTTCCTCTGCCACTGAACAGAAGAGCTTTTTTGCTGAGCCCATCCCAGGTCCGGTGGTGGGGCGCTACCAGCAGTGAGCACTTCAGGACACTGGAGTGAGAAAGAAAGATCTGAGTCACGCATTTGGCTCCAGGGATGCACTTTGGGTTCCCTGTGGCACAGGGAGGAGATCGGAGCATTTTGGTACTCCCTGAGGAACAGCAGCAAAACTGAGCTGATGTATGTGGAGCAAAACTTCTCCAAAGGGTCCCTTGATCAAGACACAAACTGCAAATATCGAAATAAATTATGGAGCTGGAGCTTCCCCAGTGGCTGCATTCTCCTCCCTCCCTTTCTTTCTGTTCAGCAAACAGCACAGTCCCTCCTTCATGGTGAGACCATTGTGGAAGGCACTAAGGGAAATTCATTCCTCCCCAATACTTGAGATGAGGCTGATTTGTTGCTATCTTCTCATTTTTATTATTCCTCCAAAACTGTTTCCAATGTTTAACAATCTAGCTTTGAAATAAGGAGGGAGAGGACAGTTTTTGTATTAAGTGTTGATAATGGCTGAAGAATTCTAAGCGTCTCAGTGGGACTGTGTCTGCTCCAACAGGTTAAAGTCACAATTACTCCCTATTTTCAATGCTATTGAGCCAGAAGTTTCAACGTTACATGAAGATGGTATATGCAAAAACAATCAGTGCTACTGCATGTATGTCAGACTTCTGCATATTTGAATACTGTACCCGAAGGTTTACTATGAGGGGTCAAGAATATTCTGCACTGTGAAACATTTATGTTCATCTTACCCTTTTTTGTCAGCTCCACAGGCCCTCTGGTAGAGGCTGATTTTCACCAAATTCATTCCCAGACATAAACAACCTAATTTGTCCTCAAACACTAGTGAAGAGAATTGAGTTATGCTGGAGGCACATTTATCACATGAAATCTCTCACCACCAGCACCTGAGCAATTATATTGTTAATAATAACTTATACATAATAGCTCCATACGCAAAATTGAGCATTGATATTTTTTCATCCCAACCTGGGAATGACTGCATTACGCCTCTCACATGCTGTTCCTCTTTTTTTTTTTTACAGTCAGACTTTTTCCCTTTCTTTGCTCCGTGTTCACTCTGCTGCCACTGATACAGACAGGGATTCACGAGGCATGACCCTGATGCTTCAGCTTTTAAACATGCCATCGATGATAAATATTTCTGATTGTGTATTAACAGAAACTCTCTGCTGCCTCCGTTCCAAGCGCTGGCTACTGCTGGTAATAACAGGCCAACACTCAAAACTCAGGGATTACTTGAAAATAACAGGTTTGGATGATAACTCTATTTCACTCGAGGGTGCTACACAATCTCATCTAAAGAGAGATGGCTTTTGTGAGTGGATCAGTGCTCTTGATTTTCCTACTTACTTTGCATCTGTCTCTAAAAAACTGGGGTTTGCAGCATAAAGGGGCCACACGTATGTGACAGCGTCCTCTGACCAACACCAAGGATTCAACTTTGGGAAGCCACCAGTGTTAAAATCATGAGCTTCTGTAGCTTTAATGAAAAAGGATTTACTGAGGCCAAGAAACACTGAGTGGTAGGTGATGGGACAGACAGGACACCGGAGAGTAGATGGCTCGTGTCAGGGTTGGGTGCACCCTGTTGGTGACAGGAATAACTTTCCCTCATTACTGTGACAAAGGGGTGTAAAAGAAGTTAAGGGGTCACAGTCCCCTTTGCCTCCTTACTAAATCTGCCCTTAAATGCATATAGGCATATGGAGCTTATTCCTTTACCTTCATATCATACAGCATCTTTCTGTCTTTTATTTATCACCTTTGTCTGATAGATGTTAAGGCTTTTAAAAAATTTTTTTAAAATACTTTTTTTTTTTTTAAATCTTTAAGTTCTGATGGAAGTGGAAATAAATTAATAGTTTCTATGACATGATTTAGCCAGTAATAAAGATGGACAACCTATGCCTTAAGGAGCGTATGCATAGACCCCAGTGACTTCAGTAGAGACCATTTACCTGGGTTTGAAGGGCAGGTTTCTTCTCTCTCTGTCATTAGCCAAAGCTGGAACAAAGATAAGAGGCATTGGGTTATTGCATATTTTCATAGCTGCAGCGGTGCAAGCTATGGAACTTAGTCATTTATTAGATGCATATTAAATATGCATGACAGTAAAAAGAAAACATTGAACATGAATATAAATTTCTCTCATCTACTGGATAGTTTTGTAGCTAACGACCAAGTACTGAGCTCAGTGTGTCACAGGCTCCATCACCGACTGTCATTGACTTGCTGAGTCACATTAACACTTCTGTGTCTCACTTTATCCAATTGTGGGAAGGATGATGAAGATTTACTAGAAGAGTTGAGGGAGCTTCAGCCCATCCTTCAACCCAAATTTCCACTGCCTTCCCACCACGTCCTCAGTGCACGCTCTGGCAATGGGCCTTGGGGTGCTGTCTCTTGCCTGGGGACTCCTGGAGTGGGATGGCTGGGTGCCTGCAGGACCACGTGTGTCTCCCCAGCCGCAGCTCTGTGCTCACCATCCCACCCCACGAGTCAGGCTGGAGGAGCACATGGGCCCCATGGCATGGCCTACAGAGGTAGGAGGGCTCCTGCGCTCCCTGATGTGGCCACAGCTGCGCTTGCATTGACATCAGGGTGTCATCTGTCCCTGCAATGTCCTGATTCGGTATGACACATCCTGGTCAAAGGAGGAACCTCAAATGGAAAAGTCTCAGGCTATTTCTTTCAGTGCCCTTCTCCTGAAATTTTTTTCATAAATCAACATGTTTCTTTGAACTCTTTCAATTTCTGATAAACTCGCACTTTAAGTTGATTACTTTTCAATCAACGTTACTCAGAGCCTGCAAGAAGCAAGCCCAGCTTTGTATCACCAACACACGAAGTCATTAATTTTGCATTTTAATTGACCACAGAAGCAGCCCCCTTCACTGTTATAATTGACATATGCAGAAGAGTTAATGAATCCATAGGATTGCCACTACATCACGTGGCATTTTGTGCATTTATGCTTTCTTTTATTTTTTTAAGCACCTTTGGATCCATCATCTCTGGTCATTCCTGCCACATTGTAAAGGACCACTGATAATTCCCACATCCACTGCCCAGTATTTTGGAGATTTCCAGCTGTGATGGAAAGCAATCTTAAATGGAAATGGACCAAAAAGAAGGGCATGTCAGGTCTAATTAGAAAAGCATACACATATATTTAGAGCAGACAAGGAGGGGATAAACCCCACCTATCTGTGGTGAGCAAAGACTAAATAAAGCAGAAAGGGGAAGAGGAAAAAGAGAGAAAGGAAGACAGAAAAGGAAAAAAAACTCCAGACATTAATTTAGCCGTAAAGTTTGGTCCCCATCAAGCCAGCAGCTTTAGGAATACTTGATTGCCATCTGTGCCTGAGATGTGCTGCACCTTCTGCCTCACTGTTAGTATTTTTCATTCTAGAAAAATTCACAATAAAACCAATATAAAACCCCTTCTTGCTTTCTCAGCTCAGCTTCAAGGAATGGGATCCAGACTAACCGCTGGAGGGAAGGAAGGCTTTTGGATTCTGTATTTTATTTTATTAGGTGCAAGTGAGTTATTTTGATTATGTTGGCAAGAAGTGGGAAAAAAAAGCCTTATGGCAGCAGCTCTGTCCCCTCTCTACCCACTTCTCCATGCACACGTGCGCTCCCAGAACCCACTGCCACATAATTTGGCCAGCAAAGGCTCACAGAGGTGAGCGCCTCTGCGTTTTGTGATGTTTGACTTCTTAGACAGGAGGCAGAAAAGCAGGGAAAGAAAGGGGAGGAGCAAAATTGTGCAAATCCCCTGAGTTGTTTTTTTTCCCCCAGTTTTGGGCATTGCTCTCAGGGGTTTACATATGAATGACGCATTCTTTTCAAGCTGCCTTGGAGCTCCACGTGTGCGGTGACAACGTGGCTACGCTGTGCTGTAGCGAAAATGATGGGCAGTCGCGGGGCCCCAGGGAAATCAGTGCTCCTTCTGACATCTCATGCCTGCCACTGGGCAGGTGATGGGGAGCCGAGACTCCTGGGGTTTATTCTTCCAGCTGTCACTAAATTTTTGCGTGAACCTTGAGTTATTTAACTTCTTTGCTCATCAGTTTCCTGATGACTCTTCACCTACCAGAGAAAAGCAGGGAAATCGGAGCTCTGCCATCCTGACGCTGCCAGGAAGGAGCCAATGCGTGCAATAGAGCTCAAACAATTTAGTCTAATTTTTGCAAAGATGTCAAAGATTGGCCTCATTGCCTGCATGGAAGGGTGATCTTACATGTGAATGCTTGTGTGCATGTATGTGTCTGTAGCAAAGGAGAATCAGAATGGGAGGTTATTAAAATGAATGTAAAAACCAAGATCAGAAGGAAATTCCTGTCTGTGGATCCCTCCTTGCCGAGCTGAACGAAGTGGTGCTTTATCTCCCCAGTCCAAAGGGCATCCAAAGCAAGGGAAGATGGGAGCTGTGATGCTGCTCAGATGGGTTTTATTTGTAGCCTCAATTTTCTGTGTTCTTTTCTAACATGGTTTTAGAAGCATTTACTACTTCTGTGCTTGAGACAGCCCTTCATTCCCTTCTTCCCTGTGCTTTGTGACTGTGGACTCACCTGCTTTGTAGATCTCACATCCGCAACATCACTCTCCTTTGCCTGATGGCAGCTGAGGAAGCAGAGAAGGAGGAGGACAAAACTGTGTTTCTCCATAGTGAAACCAATACAAATAAAATTCCAGATAGGAATTTATCAGCATCTGGCCCCCTCTTGGCACCACAAGAAGCAACTGAGATGGCTTTGATACCTTGCAGAGAGGCAGAAACACTGTGTCCCACCACTTTCCTCTCCCTGACAGAGATCCTGTCCTCAACACAAACCTTGGGAGATGAGCAGAGAACTTGAGCCTAGAATGGGTATGGAAAAACACAGCTTGGAGAGAAGAATTCTTTCCACGGAGCCCTCCACAGGCTCCCAGACTCACATAAACCAAAACCCTAGCCCTGCTCCTATTGAAATTAATAGCAGAATTTTGCTAAAGGCAATCTAGTCCTGAGCAAGAGAACTGGAACTCCCCATAGAGCACAGAGAGGAAGGTCAGACCACCTGCAGGGGAGGCCAAGGAGCACAGAGTGCAGATGAACAACTCGGATTCTGCCTGCGGGATCTGTGAGCTCCCTGTGGGCCAAGACTAGGGAGCCAGTTGAATATGCTGCTCAAGAGTGGGGCAAAGGAAAACAGAGAGATTAGTGCAGGACCACTGAGTCTCTGAACAGGTAAATGGAGCTTGCCACATGAAATGCAAATTTCTAAAGTGTGACTGGGTCTCCATCTTCTCCTGGAATGAGATAGATAGCACAAAATAAGACAACTTTTGTTGTTTTGTATGTCTCCCCGTGAAGTCTTCTCCCAGGAAAGGCAGAGGGAGTAAGGAGGTGAGCTGCTGAAACCAGGCACTTTCCCAGGCATGGCCCTATGGTTTGGCCCTGTACGTTCAGTTTAACTGCTGTGGTTAAGGCACCACCAAGGGGAGAAAAAAAGGAGGGAATAATATAGTTCTGAAAACCGGGGGAAAAAAATGAAAGGGAACCTTTCCACACTGGAAAAAGTGGGAAGCAGTAAGGGGAAAGTGCGGCCTTGCTGATACACAGAGGAGAGAGCAAGTGGTCTGAGAGTGAAGCGTGGATGTGAAATACGGCCCTACAACAGCTGTTTAGCACATTAGCTTTTCGGTGTGCAGGCTCCCATCCAAGAGCTTTCAGTCAGAAAGACTTCCCAGTTCAGCAAGAGCAGTGAGAAAGGCAGCACGGCTGGGAATCAGACCTTGCAAGTTGTAAACAAAGATGCTGCTGCCTTCTTTACTTGGGGACAGCTTGGATGCAGTTGTGATGGAGAAAGGGAAGGGAGCAGGTTCTCAGCTCCCCTTGCTGGATGCTAGAAAGGGCTGCAAGAGGAAAAATAGTAATAGCTGGAATACCTTAGGCTTCATCCGAGCCTGCCTGCCCACAAAAGGAGGTTTTATGCATTAAGATATTCTTGGCAGGTGGTCAGGCTGTACATTTTTCTTTTCACTCAACCCTCTTAATGGTGACAAGGTTTCCAAAGATGATGGGAAATGGTGACACAGAGGACACCTGCACTGACTGGCTCTGATATAACCACAGAGGCTTCCATAACAGAGCAGACGGAGGGCATCGGTTTCTGTGAAGAAAACCAACCTTTCCAACCCATTCCCACAATATAAATCCCCGCTCAGCTCCATAAGCCTGCATGCAGTCATGTATATACTGCAGAAGCAACCAGCTAGCAAAACTCTTCCTTGCTATTCAAAGCTAGGGATTGACCTGTTACTCTGCTCAAAATGCTGCTTGAGCTGAAACACATTTATTAGTAAGGGTTGCAAAATTCCAGGAAGAGTCCAGCATTCAGCAACTCCTGCCAAAGCCAGCAGGCCCATCAGGGTACGTGGCCCATGGAAACAAACACCTTGCAGCTAAAATGCAACCCTGGAGTGATGCAGGGTGTGCCCTTTCCCTGAGGTGAAAGAATGGAGTGATAAAACAAGCAGTTCACACCTTCAGTCCATTTACAGAATAAGCTTTTCTGCTTTCAGACCTGGGATCAGGTCAAATTTGAAGCAAATGGCTAAACCTTTCCCCACAGTCCCTTCACAGTCTCTGCCAAACAGAGCTCTGTAATCCAGGAAACACCCTGCCTCCAAAGCCTGAAGCACAGACCTCGACCCTGGCAGCAGAAGTACCTCAAACTGATCTCATCTGTGGGGACAAGGATCAAAGTGCTCACTTGCTGCATGACCTATAGGTGCAAGTCACTTGACCTGCAGATGCAAGTCAGCCAACTGGGCTCAAAAAGCACTTGGAAAAAAAACCTGGCGTAGCAGAGCCGTTTGGAAAACCAGATGTTGAGCCGGAACAGAGTTTTCCAAGGGACAGAAATTACCAGCAATGGTAGTGTGCAGTTCCCTTACTGAAGCACACAATAATGACATCAGCTCTCTAAATGCCCACTTGTGCCCCATCCCACACTGGAAAAATACCTTTTTTTTTTTTTAATAGGTTCAATAAGAGTTCAATCATACGTGGTTTAAACCACACTCAGCAGCCTTACAGTTGGCAAGGGTCAAAACTAGCACTGAGCAAACCTGAACCAGCTCTGAAAACAGTGCTCCTGCCCGCTGCCAGTGATAGGTCATTTCTCTGCTACAGACCAAGCCTCAGGGATTTCTTTTCTTGAGGTTTGTCTGTATTATGGAAATTAGCTACCTACTCACTAGGTATTTTACTGGAACCACTTTAACCACCAGGCATTTCTTTTCAAGAGCAAACACTTCTGCGAATGAAAGCAGGAGATTACCAAGGGCTGCCTACCCAGGAAGCATGTGCGTGGGAAGGGGAGTACCCCTTGGGCCCGCTGTGTCTTTCAGATCCTCCTCAGGGCACATTATATGTCAAAAAGCAGACTCAACTGGGGAGAGGGAGTTTGAAAGGGCAAGGGAGGAGGCAGCGACGTGAAGGCTTTTCTCACCACTGTGGCAGGAAATGGAAACAGCGCTTTGGTGGCAGGAAGAGTGAGAGTGATGGAGCTCCTGGCTGCACCCACCCTGCAGCAGCAGCAGAGTCAAGAGTGAAAAACCTCACACCACCTCCTTGAGAGTACTTGTGTTGCTACAGTAAGGACTGTTTTTCTGTCTCTGACATTTGGCCTGACTGCAAATGAGTCCACTAATTCTCTTAATGCTGCCGTTGCAATCTCTGTAACATTTTGGTCCCATACTAACTGGTTCCCTCTTAGCTGTATATGACAATGTGTGGGCAGGGACATACTGGAGGCCTGCAATGCCTTCAGTCTCCTGTAAAGCCAATACCATTCACACACAGACCAGGAAAAGGTCTAGAAACTCAGGCGGCACATATTTTTTGAACTTACCTTCTAAATTGTTCCTGAAGGGGAAGTCGTATCTCACCTCAGGTTCACTGGATTTCAGTTCAGTGTTTGTGCTGTGGGTCCAGTGGGTCTTGCTTTTTTGAAGAACCGTCCCAGTCATGTCACAGTAGAAGTAGAAATTGTGACAATAGGTGAGGCTGCACAGCAGCATGAGCCTCGACTACCTGGGGGCAAAGCAAGAACATCCATTTGCAGAGGAAGCAAGGGCAGGAGCCTAGAGCAGGAGAGACACTGCATTTTGTTCAGCATTGTCAGGTGAGGGAGAAGAGTTGTTGCACCAGCAAATGATCAGCAGGTTTGAATTAAGCATGAGGCATCAACACAGGTGAGAGAAAAGAAGAACTAAGGCTTTAACAGAGTTCTATTTGCACCTTCTCTGGCTAAAGGACAAGCGAGAAAGTCTCTTCATGCCACAGAGCCCACCTCTTTCCCTCCAAGAGTGTTGATAAGGAGATGGGTTAAGGTGGAGATATTTACGAGCAGCCTTTTGTTTATGTTGGGATTTTTAATTTATGGGTGAGATGCACCTACAGTTGGACTAGGAAATCTGAAGGAAGAAAGAAGTAATAGATGCACGCCACTATTCATGCAGGCATTTTAAGCAAAATTCAAAGAAGGAGCCTATCAGACAGAGCCTTACCATGTACGTTTATTCAAGCCTTTTTCTAGCAGGCATTCCCATCCTTTCCCAAAATCCGTAGCTGTAGCAAGAGAAAACACACAATCTTTCCAATAAAGATCCAGGTCTGCCCTCAGCTTCATCTCTATTGGCCCAATTGCACTGAACACAGCCCAGAAGCTCCAGCCTGCAGCTCACTTTAAGATCAATAACACTGCTTCATCCATACATCCCCCAAACAGCAAGTTAAATAATAAATGTCCTTAAACCTCCCTTCTTCATTCAGAATCAGAAAGCACTACTAAGTAAGCATGCTCCAGCCTCCTCCTGCAAGTAGGTAAATACTCTTTATCATAATTCATGTGCTGTGCATGTTCACTGACATGACTCCATTGGACTTGGCACCCGTTTCCGCAGCTCTCCCCGATACGTTGATTTTGGAGCTTTGGCCAGACGGGGCTTCGTTTCCTCATCACTTACAGCACTGTTTCTCCTCCACTTGTCATACAAACATTTGACCAGCATAAGAGCAAAATAGGGCCTTTCCAGTTTTACTTAAGTGCTGTCTGATCTATTAATGAATGGACTGTCCGAGCACTGAATGAAGCCTCTGTTCCCACTGATAGAACCAATGTTCACAAAGTGGAAACATGACGGTACACACTGAACTAGACAAAAGCATTGTATGTATGTATGTATGTATGTTGGCTTGGTTTTTTTATGTCCATACTCTCATCTTATTACTCACAGCCACGCTTGGGTACATTTTAATTAGCTTATTACTTTTTATCTCAAAAGACATGACTGAAAGAATAAAAATGTCTCAAAACATACACAAGCGTTTCAAAATCTCCAATGATTAAACTCCACACTGCTCCAGCATCAGGAATTTTATCATGGTTATATTTCCTTTAGATTCATAGCTGTTTTCTGATTAAGTCTGTCTTTCTTTCTGAATATTCAGTAAATTGTTGCATGTCCAAGTGCTCTGCATTCTTCCAGACATACACTGATTTACTTTGATCCCTGCCATTTATTACTTCAGAAACTAGGAAGAAAAAGCTAAGAGAAATGAGAGGGCCAGGCAGCTGTCTATACTGGTACCCTTCAAAATTAGGACTAGAAAGAAAAAAACCAAGAAAGGCAAGCGATGAAAAAAATGGAAGCTGGGAAAACATCCAGAAAGAATGAGACCTGGAAATAAATTCTTAACATTGAACTAATTCATTCTGAACCAACCAGTACCAGAAGCCTCTCAGCACCTGGTCCTCTGTTGTGCATTTTCTTTGAGGACATACACATGTTCTTACGTATCTTCTCAAAGCAAACTCAGTGGCTGGTCTTTCAGTTTGTAGGTCTTCACAATGTTCTCCAAAAGAAGCCCACAACTTACAGCCATCTGGGATGGATGGATGGATGAAAGTTTATTTACTTCCCTGCAATGTGGACCACAGAGGACACACATTGGACCTCACACACAGGCTTTTGTCCTAGACCCAGATGAAACCTGATTTGTGATCTAACATGAGAAAGAGTAGCACAGAATGTCAGCAGCCACCAAATTCTAATCTCTTTGAGCCTGCAGGATAATTTAGCCCCAAAGGCCATTCTGTGCCCAGGCTTTTCTCCTCGAGCAGTTTGCCACATGCTGTTAAGTCAAGACAGATTGGTCCAGCAGGCTTGGGATGTCCCAGCCCAGGAAGCATCCAGACCCATCTGCCCTGCTTTTTTCACTTTGTTTGAAGGACTGATGGCTAATGTGAAGTGTGATATCTGATGAATCAGCAGGGCTTGAAATACATTCAACGTGCCACTGGGATGCTGGGAAAGCCACCACTGCAGTGAATGGCCTCTGCTTCCAGCTTAGCAGTTCATGTAATACGTGGCCTAGAAAATATAATGTTGAGACTTCTGTCCCAATCTCTGCACCTCGGGCCTGAGAGCACAGCCTGACTTGTGGAACATACAGTCCAGCTTTCACTTCACAAAAATAGAAGGCTCAGCAAGAGCTAAAACTTACAGACTTACTCATAGGATGGCATCATTACAGCAAGAGAGCTTGTGCTGAGGACACTGCAGAGATGGAGCAGGGGCTGTGCCAAAAGAGCAAGACGGATGCTAGAAGATCATAAACTCACAGGTCCTGTGTCCAGAGAGAGGAGGGAGAAGCCTGGAGAGAGCAGGAGAGACCCATGTCCCTGTGCAGAGCAGGGCAGGAGGCCACAATGTGAACGTTGCCTCTGTCTGTACAAGTCAGATGTTGGATTGTGATCCCTGGGGACTGGCTGGGGTCCCACAGTAGCCATTATTCAATACATCCACTGAAACTCTGATGAGTGTTAATGCCAGAGGGAGGTGAAAGAACACAGGAGGGAGGGGCAGAGAGATACAGAGATATACCCAGAAAATACCCCTCCAGATGTGATCTCAAAGCAGGATCTCTCTATCCTTTAGCAAAGGCATCCAAGTAGGATGGATTGTTTTTCCACCAGTCTTTCTTTAGGCCCCCAAGAAGGCCTTAAAGACAGAAAACAAAACGCGCAAAAACAAAATAAAAAGAAACAAAACAAGAAAGGCATCAGCAACTACAAAAAAAGGAAAAGGAGGGTGGGGGAGTCTACTTAGCGCTGACAGCAGATATTCAGAGCTGTTTGAACTTCATTGGTGGTATGGTCTCACATTTCTAAGGCTCTTGACATAGGCATTGGCTCCAGGGGTGAGACCATCTGCATCTCTGTTTTGCTGGGATTGCTTCCACGCAGCGGGCCGGGAAAGGGAGACGGATTTCATCAGAACTGCCTTCTAAAATTCCCATCCTCTCTCCTGCCCCACCCCTAACCAAGAGGGAGGGATGGAAGGGCTAATGTCATTTCTAATTCTAGCCCCATTTTGCTGCATTCTAGTACCAGCCAACAGACAGATCTCAGCAGCGTTCAGACATAAACAGACTTCTCAGAGAATGAAACACAGCACTTAATTCAGCAGCTAACTCTCACCTTACCTTTCAGGGACAGTGTAAAAGTGGGGAAATTTTGGATAAGGAATATTTAACCTGGATATCAAAACCACTTCCTAAAAATACCAAACACTCAAATGAAGGAAAATCCGACTTAATGATACAAGACATGAAATATCTCACTGAGGTGATGACTATGGAAGAAGTTGTAGTGATTGTAGTGGTTGTAGACACCATGTCACGTCAATGCTTTTTGCTAATACTGGCCAACAATTAGCCTAAGTCACACAGTCTGGATTTGAAGATGAATGAAAAGTTAAGAGAAGCAAGAGAAAAACTTTGCAACAGCAACGGGTCCAAAGTCCTAGCAAGTTGTGGTATTCATTTCATAGCAATTGCTGCTGAGAGAGGCAGGCTTCTTGTCTGTAAGAGCAACATTTGCAGAGATCGGGAACCTATTGCATTAAGCGTTGCACTCAGCAAAGACAAACTATACTCCTACTTCCACAGATGGGCTCCTGAGATCTTACATCCCTAGCAGAACACTTGCCAGAGCCCGTGCGTACCCTTCTTCAGAGCCAGAACACAAGATTATCTCCGTTACCTGCTGCACAGTCACATCTCACCCCAAGAAGTCACTCCTTGCTGCTGATGGGAGAATGGATGGATGGTGGAAGGAAATATAGCTAAAAATATAGCTGAAAAATATAGCTAAACCCCAGCGTGTCCATGGCTGACTCCACCTTATCCCCAGTGGTACCAGTGGAGGGGGAAGAGGATTAAAGCAGAGAGAGAACTCTCTCTGTGCTCCAGTAAACGTTGCTTTTAGATCCTGACTGTGCTGCTGGTGTTTATTTCCCCCTGTGCCCCCCGTCCTCCAGAACTCTTGGCATTCCCCCCAAGCTACTCCATGGTGCATAACTAGCATGCAGCAGCAATAACTGAACATTCAGGGGATGAGAGCTGCCTGGAAACGGGGATGGGAGGCAGAAGCTAACACAAGTACTTACTGGGAAAAATCTGCATTTTATTTTGTTGAAAATTATTCTTGCATGCCTAGAGCCAGAAGCTCTGCTCTATAGACATGCTAATTATCTGGGAGTCACTGGGGGGGGGGGG
>JAOXJM010000008.1:5152711-5210679 GCA_026413425.1 Tringa solitaria | reverse complement strand
AGGGGTTCAAGGCCAGGCTGGATGGGGCTTTGAGCAACCTGCTCTGGTGGGAGGTATCTCTGCCCAGGGCAGGGGGGTTGGAACTCAATGATTTTTAAGGTCCCTTCCAACTCTAACCTTTCTATTCTACAATCCTATGAAATCCAGCTCATCTCCTTGTGTCAGAGACTGAAGATTCCTCTTAAGAGCCGATGTCCATGCCCACCTGTCAGCTGTGAGCATGTATTCTAGGAGGAATGGTCTTTGAACCATCTCAGCAGGATGCTGGCAGAGGTGAGAGCAGAGAGGGAAGGAGGGAGACCTGCATCAGGCCCCATGACAAAGTACCCTGCCTCTACCTAACACGTCCCCCAGGGCCACCAGACAGGCCCCTTTCACCGGGGGCAAGCAGACGGATAGGCATGGAGAGAGGCGTAGGAGGAAGAGAAGGGCCAGAAATGTATTTCTGGGAATCTCAGAAACGAGGCAACAAGCGAGAGAAGAGAAAGAAGCACCTGACGGAGTCCAATAGAATGCGGCAGTGAAACAGAAAAAGAAAGGAGCTGACTGAGATGTTTTGTGGGCTGCTGCCGATTCCGGGGAGTCCTGCTCTATTTTATTTTCCACTCGCAGCCCCCACCAATCTCAGTTTCAGTCACAGACTTTCCCCTTTTCCCCCAACGCACCCCCAGGGAGGATTCTTAGCCATGGCTGGGGGCAACCCCAACCGTCACACAAACAAGGTCTCTGATAACTGCCTTTCTCTGTAGTTTTCCTCTTTGACATGCATATTCCGTTCGGAGAAACCCCCTCTCCCCTCCCACGCTCTCACCCGCGCCATCTGGTTACGGTTTGCACCATGACGCGCTTCCTCTGTGGTTTATTTGCTTTTTTTAGCCAAACCCAAGAGAGGGAGAGAAATACCCTGTTTGCTTTGGGGATGAACTACCCACCCCCCACACACATTGACTTTATTTATTATAGAGGTTTTGTGTGGCAGGTTAGGGGAAGCTCGGGCTTTTGTTTTGTTTTTGGTTTTTCCCCCCCATGAAGCTAATAAATGGGCTCCTCACAGCATCTGCTGTAGATTATGAAAAGCTTTATGAGGCTGTTGATTTTGAAAAACATTGTCAGGTGATAAGGCAATGTGATCTAGTGGTTTGAGTGGGAGGGGGGCCAGGGGAGGGCAGAATCAGAGCACCTGGTATCTGCAGTCCCTCTGTGCCCCGCTGTCCCCATCACAGAAATAGGTCTCCTTCTTGTCTGTCACTGGAGCGCTGGTGAGGGCCTGGCACCTGTAAAGTGCTTCATACACAAAGTATTCTAGAGATGCTAAATATTTGTAGTACTTACACCTCTGAATTACTCAACAGGCACAGAATATCAAAGACCACCAGCTCCTCACTGATACAGGCCAGTAACACTCATAGATTTTAAGGGTGAAGGGCATCCTGATGACCATCTGCTTTCCCAGCCCAGTGTAGCACGAGAGGTGAAGCTACAATGAACCCAGAGAGCCTGTCCCACGCTGCTGCAGTGAGCACAGACAGAAAGAGGACCTAAGCTTCCTACCTCCCAGCCGCAGATTCAGCCCTCCAAAGTATGCTGTATATTACAGCAGGCACACAAAGAGAAGCTTTAAGAATTGCTTTACCCTGGGTTTTGACAGCCAACTCCTGCAATCGCTAAACATTCCCACTCAGTTCATGCACCAAGTCTCTGCTCTTACACAGCCCACTGTTCTCTAGGAACAACACAGATGCTGTTGGTCTTCATCAACTATGTTTATGGCTTGTATAATCATTTACCAAAAACCCTCCTCTTCCATGGCTTACCCCATCTCCACGAGGCCCTTATCACAGAAGAGAGACTCTTCCTGTTTGGATACCCTCACATAGCACGAATGATTCCACTGGGAGTCTTCTCCACTTTGGGTAGGTGGAAGCTGGTCCCACAGCCTAATGTTATTTCTGCAAAGGGATGCAGGAGTCCTGCAGCCTTCCCCAGCCTACCTTGTGACTGGCTTCGTCATTTCCAGCAAGCATTTCAAACTTTGCCTGGGTCACAGCCACTTTGCCGAACGTGTGCGTGTGCGTGCACAGCCCATTAATCCTCTATGCTCCAGACTTGATTTAATTTAACATTAGGTTTGGATGAGTAATTTTATCCTGCAACACAATTCAAGGTGATAGATGAGACTACAAGCAGGTGATAGCCCAGGCTTGACTTCCCCCCACCCCCCCTTGCTTTCCCTCCTGAGAAAGCGTAGTTGGCCAGGTTGCATGAAGAGATTTACTGCTGCTCCAAAGTGGGGCTTCCACTGGGGAGAGCCAAGGAACAGAGATCTTAGCTCTCATGGAAAGCTGGACAGGAGGAAGGAGCAGGGGGGGCAGACTGGTGAGCCGAAGCCCAAGCAGAATGGCTAGGATCCAGGGAACAGCACATCAGAGCACCCCCTTTCTCCCCTCAGGTCTCCCCTCTTGCACAGATTAACTCTTTGGAGGCCAGTCTTGCAAGAGAGAGAGAACTTCACATTTCCTGTGTGTGTGCGCACACATGTGTACACCAATCTGCTTGGAAAATGGAAAACAGGAAGCTGGGATTATAATGACATGGGATCAGACTTGCACTGAAAACTCCTCTGTCTCCGCTCCACCGGCAGAAAAGTCTCTGTAATCAGATGGATGTACCTCAGAGTATGCTTCAGTAGCCTGTCTGCCATCAGATTAATGAGGTATGAGAGCAATTCCAAGAAATGATGACAAAGGTGTCCCCATTCCTTTCCCAGGCTGACCTGGAGACCCCGTTAATGCCAAGTGATCAGACAGGGTCTGCACCAGGATCTTGCAATGAAGAGAGTCGTGTCAGTCCTTTCCAAGCTGAACCACTGTCTCCTTTTCAAACAGATGCTGGCACCATCTCTTGAGACACAACTGAATAAACACTGTCATTCCAGCAGCCACCCTCACTAGCTGACAAGTTACAACAATACAGGAGGGCCAGCTTGCCCAGACAGAAACCTAAGGTGCCCTCACCCGCAGTTAACACCAGGGGTAAAACTCGCTTCATCAGCTCCACCAGCCTGCAGCAAGGTGGGAGTGAGTCCTTTGGATGCAAGCTAGAAACCATAGAAGTTAAAAACAAATAAGCTCTTTGGAAGGTAAACTGGCACAGAAGAGAAAAAACAGAGTGAAGGGGAGCAGAGTTGCAGCTGAATGTCTGTGTCATCTCGTGACTTTGGAAATAGATGGAAGATTCACTGCAGAAAAAAAAAAGCTTAGCGGTGGCAGAAGAAAGATTAGCAGTGGCAGGCAGGTCCCAAAAGGCCACCAGGAGTATGTGCCAGCCTCTGAGCTAAAGGAACAAAACATGGAAGAAAAGTCAAGACACTCAAACCTGTGCACACACCCCACTCCTCTCTGGACTGGGTCCACTAGATCCCACCAGTTTTGATGCCTGTCCTTAGGTGTCTCAGCAGTGCCCACACACCATCTCCCTTAGCATTCCACCTTTAAGACTTTACAGAGATAGCACCATCCCTGTTCCTACCACACTAGGTGGAAGTGTGTCAGTGTGTCCTTGGGGGATGTGTTATTGGGGATTATTGTTTATGCCCTGTGGTGTCCTCTGAAACCAAACTCTTACTTTGGGACCAGTGTGGTTGTCCCCATTCCTTACCCTGCAGTGCCCCTTATGGCCACCTTGGGAAAGAGTAGTCACAAGACGGTTGCACAAGCAACCCTGGGCTAGCTCATGTGTTTGAAACACCTTCCAAAATGCCACTCCTTTCACCACAAATAAGAACTACAAGATCTGTTTCATAGAGAAGAATGTCCCTCCCTTTACATTTAAACAAAACCCCAATATCAGCAGGTTTCCTGTCTCCCCTTTTCCATGTGCCATCCTTGCATTCCCAGTGCCAGAACCAAATACTTCCCTCATCTCTATCAAACAAGTAAAACTGTCTGGGTTAAAGGGGATACAGATTAGAGGGTGCACAGATGAGGAACCAAGATGCTTAGAGAATTAGGAATGTTTCCTGAAAGGTATCTGAGGAGTTGAGCCTGTTGAAAATCCTTAGCATCTGAATCTAAATGAATACGTTCCTGGCAGTGAGTGGGGAGCGGAAGGAAGCAGCTTTATAAAATAAGATATTATTGATAATACCATGCATACAAAAATGAGACATGTAATTTCTGTAGTACAAATGCTAATAGCAACCTTTTTCTAAATAATTGGCTACCAGATTAAATGGCAGATAGAGATGTAGAAATTCTGGGAAAATTTACGTCCACTTTGTATCTTTTTCAGAACAGTTGCTAGGTTGTAACATTAGGGCTAAATTAACTGAGGCTGCTCTATGACTTACTCTCCTTTTCTGGTGAAGAACTACAATGCCATGTGCCTTAGAGGGATGGCATGCAAATGAGTTAACATTTGCAAAGCGCTTTGAAGATAAAATGGAAGATTTACCCAAAACCTACTGAGAGAAAGGCATTACCAAAAATCTGACAAGACCACAGAGCATGGCAGGCAGCCACTGCTACGGAGCAGCCATGGGAAAGAGGAGTTGGTGAGCAGTGGTGAGACATTAAATCTTGAAGCCTCAATAAGCAGCTTTCAGAGTTTCATCTTGGCACATTTTGCAAGAAACAGGTAGGAAGATAAAACTCAACTCCTCAAAACACACAACAAGATCTTTTGGGCCAGCACACAGCTCTGCCAGCTCCTGGCTCCATTCCTACAACTGCCTTCAAAGCAGGGCATTAAGGAGGTACAGTAGGGAAGAGGAATATTTTATGTTAGTAAGGGGAGAGGTGGCAGAGACTTGGATGTTGGGAGGGAGAAAGAAGAGCCACAAAATAGTTAAAATGTAAAGCACATAAAGCAGTGAAGACTAGAGGAAAGCCTGGAGAGAAGAGCAGGAAATCCACATATTGGGGATTCCTGTTCAGAGAGGCAGAATGATTCTCTCAGCAGCCGTGTCGGCTGCAGGGCAGAGCTTTCTGCAGGATTCACACAGGAGAAGGGGTTAATGAGAAAGGACGAGAGAACTGCACAAATAAAATCAGAAATGACATTCTGGCCAACAGAGCATCTCCGGGCTTGGGAAAAACCCAGAGAACTCACTTGGTTCTATTTTCTGTCCTGCCTGAGGATGAGCTCTGGGCTGAAACTTCACCTTTAATCTCATTCCTGCATTTGAACAGAGCTGCAATGCCACAGCCAGGGTTTATCTGAAAGCCTCTGAGTGAACCCACAGTTATTGAGAGTTAATCATCCCACATACCCCCGACCAACAACTTGGAACCAGTCATCCTTGGGATGCAGCTTTCCAGCCAATGCACCTGTCCGGAACCCTTCAAAAGAGAAAAAAGGAAGTGCTGTGGTTTAATCACTGATAGGAAATGCTGGCTTCAATCTCCAGCTCTCCCAGAGAATTCCTGGGTGACCTTGAGAGAGTCCCTAATTGCTCTGTGCCTCAGTTCTCCACCCATAACAAAGAGATCATTAAATAGCCATGAAATCACAGTGAAAGTTAATTAATTCAGCATTCATGAGGTCTTGATACATTAAGGGGATCGCAGAGCACATTTGAATAGAAATATCACAGCTAGTCCCACATGAGCTTGTCCATCCACACATCACAAAGCACACAAAGAGACCAGCTCAGTTCACAGAAGCAGCACAGTCATGACTGTGGCCATCCGCCCAGGTTAATTAACCCTACTTCTCAGGTAATCAGGCAATTATCTTGGGTGGAGTATCTCTCTAAAAGGCACTCACTCTTTTCCAGGTTACAATTAGCTCATTCACAGGTAGGTAGAAGATCTCTGCCTGGCAATGCACAGACACGACACATCCAGCCCTTACACAGCGCATCCAGACGTGGCTCCTTTCAGGTGTTCAAGCTGGAGCGGGCATGGGAGCATCAGCCACACATGGCCAAGAACTTGTTTGGTTGCTCTTCACAAAGATGTATCTACGAGGTTTTTTGTACCTACTTGTTGTTATTATTACATTTGGTGCAGGCACTGGGGATTTACTTACCCCAGTTAACATAAATAAAAATTGTCAGAGAAAAGACAGTGGTATTGTATTGCAGAGTAGTTTAAAGTGGAACTACTTAAAGATGCAGTAACCACAGAATTTATTTTATTTTTAGGTCCTTTTAGATCCTTAGTCGACTAACTACTTAAAAGGAATGAAGGTACAGGGAGCAGGGGGAATGCAAACCCATCCCAGTAACTGTTGAACCACTTGGACACTGCAACGGAGCTTTTGTGTATGGGATTCAAGGGAGGTAGAATAGAATCGGGAAAATTCAGAGAATACATACAAAATTCTCTCAGCATCCTTGAGAAAGACAAATGTCTCCTTAATATGTGGCCATTTAGAATATAATCCATGTCACAGGAGTTTCAAACAGGAAATTAGAGCAGATAATAAGAAAACATGAGAAGAAATACAGTTAACAATAAGGACTCTCTTAAACCAGAAACACACATAAATAAGAAGCAAGAAGGATATATGGATGATTATAAGCACTTTAAAAGAAAGCAGTAGGAAAGTTAATTGTGTGTCTTTTCTCTTCCTTTGAGGACAATGGAGAGATTCCTATTCTGAAAGCCCTTTTCATGGGAAATCAGAACGTGGCCTTAGCAGACACCAAAATCTCCAAGGAGGAAGTTACGAACCGAGCAGAGGAACTCACGGACAGTAAATCACCAGGGCCAGATGGTATTCAACTGCAAGTTCAGAACATATTAAAGTCTCCAGTCATGGACTGGCCAACACAGCTTCACAGTAACTGCTGCTGAAGAGTATAAAGTCAGTATAATGACACTGGTCTTTACAATCTCCCTGCATAGTCCCCAGATACCAGCCATTAAAGCCCCATAAGGTTGACTTTGGTCAGTTTATTGAAAGTCTGCTTAAGGGTAAAACAGCACCATAGTTGGATAATCCAATGCTACTAATTCAGCAAGGCTGCTTTAAGGTAAACAATTCACCGTTAAGCAATGAGCTATTTAAAATTCTATATAAACCACATAAGCTCAAGAAATTCACCGTGGCCCTTTACAAGACAGTGAATTCAACTCTTGCCCACGTAACCAAAATAAAAGCGAGGCTAGTGAGAGTTGTGTTTGTGACTCGGTGAAAAGGGCTACCAAGAAATCCAACAGGTATTGGACCAGTGCTGGCAATGAGCAGTCCCACAGATGATGTTAATGGTGTGTGGCAGTTACTGGTGGGAGTCAGGATGTATCTCTCCTATCCCTTCTCATCTTCTTTCAATGGACAGAATTGTCCAGATGGAAAAGAAAACAATGGTGTGAATTTCACCTTCCCCAACAGCACCACCAGAACCCCAGGGAAAATACACCTCAGCTGCTGTCAACACTTGTGATTTAATCCCAAAAGCCTTCTGATATTTAGTGGTTTTCACAAAGCCTTTACTCCTGCAGTAAACAGCTTATGTCCAAAACCTGCACCTTTCTCACTTTAAAGGAGAATTCCCAGCCTCTGCGAGTTTCCAGAAAAATTTGAAAGCGTAACTGTCAGAATGTCAAAGGGAAGAAGTACAACAGAACAAAATAAGCAAACTAAAAAGAAACAGTCATCTAAATGCCTGTATTTAATTTTCCTGACCTTCACGCCAATCTCCAGGTTTTGGGTGCCTGACTCCTGAAAATTGGAGCACTTCCAGTTGACAGCACAACAGCCTGGCTTAGACACCGATATAACCTAGTCCAGCAGCTGCCAAAAATGACAGTGAATATTCACATTCCCTTTGTTTTCTGAAGAGGAGAAGGAAAAGAAAAGACAACAAAAAATGGACTCCAGGGATGTAGGAAATGCACAGGTTGCATTGGGAGCGTTTTCTCCAGGTGGAGGCTTCCAGCCTGCACGCTCCGTAATTTAATTCTGAAAAGCATATTGTAAAGCAACACTTTAAGAGTTATTTGGGTTGGTTTTTTTCTTTTTTTCAGAAGGAAATATTGACACTGCCTGTCGGCAGCTTCCCAGAGGGGTGCAGTGTCAAAGCACATTAGCCTATTGCGAATGAAAAACCAGATGCAAACTCCGAGGCCTGGGAGCAGCAAAGCTACAACAGCAGCCCAAGGTTTCCGCATACTAATTCAGTTTAAAGGCACACTCTTGTGCTCTTGGCTTTTCAACAAACAGCTACAGGGATTTTTTCCCTCTTAGCAATTTGTAAGAAAAAATTTAGAATTAAACACGCCATATAGATTTTTTGCGCCAGATTTATGATTATTTAGATGGTCAGGCATATAAAAGTATTTCCATATACCTGGCCTCTCTATTGTCAGACATCATTTCTTCCTGCATGAGAAATACAATATTTTAAGGATGCACTAAATGAACGCAGCCTCTTCAGGCCATTTCCTTAGATTTGCTCTGAGAACTGACTAGATCATTCCACTTCATTGCAGGCCATCAGAGGGCACTGATTAGTACAGAAGACTAGTACTGTAGGTCCTACAAGGAGAGCAGAATTAATTTCTAAGCTAAAATTGGTGGTTCTGAAAGAGCAATTTAACATTTTAGAAACCAAAATAAGTTCACACTCATCTTAAAATAAAGGCTCAAACAGGGTCTCATCTACTGACATCACGTCTTAAAAGTGAGCAAGAGCACAAGCAGTTTTTATCTGAAGTCACACAGGGGAAGGAGTTTTGGTTGGTTGGCTCTAATGTTTCAAGAAACTGGTAAGAAGAGAGAGGAGCATTTCTCTCATTTGTCAACTATATAGAGAAGTATCTGGATTTTGTCCAACTGCAAAAACCACACTCCAAACTTCCTTGGTGTTTACTTACATGACAAAGGTGTGATAATAACAGACAGGACTATCAAACCCTAGCAGTTATGGTTATTTCATTAGGGAGAATAGTCATACAAGACAGAAGAGGATTTCCAGTGTTTGTGATTCCAACCTCTCCCATCACAGATCTGCAGACCTGTCTCAAATCGACCAAGAAGACTCATCATAAAAATAATCCAGGCTTCTTAAAGTGTACCATCACTTGGAGGTCCCCCTAGAACTTCCTTGCCCTAAAGCAGTGCAGAAGCAATCTCCTCCTGCTTTCCAGCTAAAATGCTCACATCCCGTTTGTGCCACAGCTACTCACCTTTGCTGCTGTTTAACCTCACTGGTACAGAGAAGCCTCTTGGACATGGGGTACCCACGAGAGTTCCTGAGCTCTGGCTCTGCTGCTCGTGCATAGAAAGCAGCAGAGTTGGCAAGCCTTTTGGAGAGCCTTGACCGAGCTGCAGCACAGCAGTGACTGCCCTTCCATCTGCTAGGAACTGTAATTTCAACAGACAGGCCAAAAATACCAGCCGTTCCAGTAGCCTTTCCCCCACGACCGGACAGTACAATGCAATATGATATAATACGGCAATAAAAATGCCAAGAAAAGTCTCCAAAGTGGAGCTCCCCTTCCCTAGAAGTGCGTGCCCCTCCACTCCTGTCCCCAGACTCAGATCCCTCCATGCTTTTGGTAACAGACACCAATATTCTTACCCTCAATACGTGTACGTAGAAGACCTATTTCCCCATGACCCAGCATTGACAAGGAAGGAGGGCAGAGAAACATTTTGCCATGGCTTGCTTTCTCCCCCTCTATGCCTCCTTCCTGCTCCAGTCTGTCCTCACGGTGATGGATGGCTATTGGTTCTGGCTTCATCTGACAAAGAAATCTGTCACCTCATGCCAGGGAGAGGTGACAGCAAATCCATCAGCATGGAGACAGCAGTCACTTGCAGACTGCTTTCAAGGCCACTGGGGGCTGGATTCTTCTTTGCCTCCCACCTCTCCGGTTTCTCTCCTCCCCTCTTTTATACAAGTCTCAGTAAATCATCATTTGAACAAACCCATTTGGCCCCTATTGCATATCTGAATTCTAACAGCTTTGAATTTGTGTGTTATTGTCTTGCTTAAAAAAAAAAGTTTTCCCATAAGAGCAGCTCATTATTAGATGTTCATATTTGGCCCCTTTGTTACTTCCAAAGCCTGGATCCAAATTCTAGTTGTGTCCCCATGGGTTTATAAAGTACGATACCTTTGTTTGACCCAGAGGGGAACAGTGGTCCAAATGGCAGCTTCTAACCAGGATAATCTCAAGAACGGAAATGCAGAGGATGCAGTAAGGCAGGACACTGGCCAATTAAACTACAATTGATAGAAACAGAACAAAATGTTTCTCCATTCCATAGTTACTACACAGCAAGCATCTTGCTCAGCCCTCTTAAAAATTAGACTCCTCCTAGGTGAAGGACAGCAGCACTTTACCAGCTGCCATCTGGGCAGAGGATGCCAGAAATTCTGGACTGTAGCCCCAGCTCCGTCAGTGCCTCCCTCTCTGCTCACTTGACCTCTTTATGCCTCAGGCTTCCCCTAGGACAATAATATTTATCTTCCTGGAAGTGCAAAGTAAGGCTTTATCAATTGGTATGTACAAAGCTGTTTGAGATCTTCAGACAAAAGGCCCGAACAAAGCATCATGATTACAGACAAATTCATTTCCTTCTGGTCCAAACACCGTAAGATAGGATTATTGTCTATGTGACAGGGCTACACAGAGAGTCAGAGGCAGCCCTGTCTTACAGGGTTTGCCCAGCTCCTCAAAGCACCTCAGACTTGGGGGACTGAGGTTGTTTAGCATTCTCCATCCCTGAGGGCAGCCAGGAGCATCAGCATAATGAAGAGCAGTTTCTACTTTTGCTCTGCCTGCCTGCAAAGGCACAAGGGGACACCCTGGTGATTTTTAATTGCTTCTGACAGGTGTTATACATAGAATGTGAAAAAGGTGGCAGTTTGTTGCTGGCAATGCCCCATTTCCCCTGTACCCCAACAATATACCACTGCATCCACCTGTGTCAGAGAAACCAGGTGCCTGTGCCATTGCACAGCTACCCCAGAAGGTGTGTGCAGCCACACTAAGATCAGTGGTGACAAACACCTGAACAGCAAGACACACAATGTAGTATACAATACGAGCTGCTCCAATATCCCAAAACATCAGGCTAACACCATTCACAGTTGTTTCAAGCAAAAGGGTCCTAAAAACACTTTAATTTCTCAGTGATTTTTTACTTTCAAATAACTTTTTCTGCCCTCTGAAGCACAATACAAGGCATAAAAATTGCTAAAGATTCAAAAAACACGACGCCCTGCTATCTGATGAGCAATGGGTGTGACAGCAGGGAAAAACTACTGCATAATCTTAATGCTACTTCTGGCCTTAGTGGAGTCACTGTAGATTTACACTGACAAGTTGGGTACATGGGGGTTCTCTGAGATAAAACCCACTGCCCGTCTGAGATTTGACACGAGTACAACCCAAGCCTGTCCCCAAACCTAATCCCTCCCTATACACTTCCTCATTATATCCTCTGTGTGTCCAGTAGCATGACCAACACATGAATATGAGAAAAGTGCACTTATGTCCCAAAAGGAGCTACCTTTGACTAGGACTACAGCTCTCATATTGTAGGTAAAGAGATCTTGAATACCTTATGGTCTCTGAGCCTGACTCTGTCTTGTCCCCTGGGTACAATTAGGAAAAAGGAATTCATCCTCATGAAACACTTGTGACCAGACTGTCTCTACAGTTACTTCTCTCCTGCATTTGCAGGTGAGTCACATGGAGTTGACAATCTGATTTTCAAGGCCTCTGAACACCAACTCATAGGCATAGATCAAGGGTAGGGACAACAGCCTGACATATCAGAACGGTTACAGAGCACCCCACAGTAAAACACAGAAATAGAAGTCTGGAAGGAGTCAGGAGCTCAGATGGAGGAGAATGTTGTGAGGCAACACGGCTTGGGAGGCAGGGGACAATCCACCCATTCTGTCACCATTCACCATAACACCAGAGGACTTTCCTGAGTCCAGGAGTGCGAGTGCAACCCTCACAGACCATTCACTGCTGCAGAGTGAAGGCTTCCAAGCTGACTTCAAGTTTCCTGGCCATGGTCCCCATTGCCTCACGGGATGTGGCTGGGGAGAAACATCTGGACTGCAGCCAGAAGGAGCGCCTGGCTGGGACCCTCCGCTCGCAGAAAACACCCTGCAGGTTCCAGGCGAGGGCCAGGACACATGGAGACCCCGCTGGACTCCAGACTGCTGAGTGCAGGATGATTTATGGATCTTTGCAGATGGCATGTTCCAGCCAGAGGGCTTCAGACCAGAAAAACGAGAGCCTTCTGTTTCCTTAAAGGGGCAGCTCTGCTTCAGCACCGCAAACTTACTGCAAAGCTAACTGCTTTGGCATTTTAATATTTTAAGTGCTGACCCTTCATTGATTCTGTTCAGCCTTTTAAATCTTTAATTTACTTACTTATTTGGGTTTTAAACCTTGCTTGCAATTGCAGCTAATTAAAAAGCTCATTAGTTGGCATCCTGAGCTGATTCCCTGGACTTTATGTACTGTACAGTATGCCTCCTGTGAGTTTAAACCATGGCTGGGATTGCTTGACTTGTTTCCTACCTCCCCAGCTTTATGAGGTGTTCCATATTTTGGAAGACTATTCCCCTTTTCCCCAATTTTTTTTTTTTTAAACTACCACTTGTAGAGTTTTCAGTAAACTTAGCAGCCATTCTGGTTATATACAGTAGCTGTGCCACAAATTTATATATAGCTGATCTTCCCCATGTTCAGAGCTAAGACCTCCCCATACTTGCAGCCCCTTTTAAAAAGGGCCATTATATGTAAACAACAAAAATCCCAAACAGATTACTTTCCAGCACCACACGCAGGGCTTGACTTGCCCAAGTGGGCTGTTAACATGCTCAGTAGGAAATTCCATCCTCCTTGAAGACAAACACTGAGGGCTAAGGCCAGAGTTGGAAAAAACAGGCCCTGATCTCAGACACCACACGCACAAGTCCCACCACCCAGGCCCCGCTGTCAGAAAGCTTGTCACCCTGTCCCACCTCCTCTGCATAGTGACCCAGAAGAGACCCATGGAAGGACAGGACACTTACTTGCCTACCTAGTTCAGGAGCTTTTGCGGCGATGATTTTCAGACAGGCTGACAGCACTCCTAAATTCCACTGACATGGCTGGGAACTGTGGCTACTCAGTCCATCTAACAATTAGGCTACATACTCATGTTATTTATTGATTCTTAGCAGGAGGAAGATGTAGCGTAAACCCTACAATACAATTTCTAGAGCAGAACACTGAAACACATTTCTGGACTAGAAATAGACTCACATTCGTATCTCCCCTCCATAATAATTTGCTCCTTGAATTTAGGGGTGAGTGGATTCAAAGCCAGTAAACGTTTTCCTGATGTGGTCCTGATAAAGCCACAGTCTGTGCCAATTCTGGTGAAAATTTTGCCACAAAACGTTATAAGACGTGGGAGTAGGACATGCTGGTGTGGCCGTGTCTATCTGCCTTCCCTCATTTTCCCTTGTCCAATTCTTGCTGCAGCTCTGGGCCTTTGCAGCTCTGCCACAGACAGCCCCTATCAGGGTATTCTCATGGTAGCAGAGACCCAAATGGAAACTGAGGTATGGAGCTGCTCCCTCACAAACTCCCCTGCTCTGTCACCAACTTGTTTCCCTGCCTTCCAACAGCTCTACTCCCTGCCTCGGGAAGCTCCTGTTTTTAACTCCACTGGAGAGCCCAAAACGTGGTCCCAGAGACTATCCCAGTGTAGGTCTGCACAATAAAGTTACGAAGGTGACTGAGGAGGTTTAAGAGCATCTGAGAGGGCTCCCCCCCAGCCCTCTAGCTGGCTGGCTGCGGCAGGCAAGTGTTAAAGCCCATCTGGGAAGAAACAGGCCTCCCGCTTCCTGCTGCCTCTGCCTGCCAGGATAGCCGGGAGGGATGGCAGGGCAAGGGACCAGAGCTAGACTGGAGCACAGGCGGCTGGGGATTGGGTTTGGCAATAGCTCAGTCGTCATGTTTTCATTTTACAAGGTCAAAACCAAAACCACCTCTGGTTTGGGTTTTGCATTCATGCCTACAGAAACATGAGAGTATTTTAGATTCAGTAAACCCCCGCTTCCCCACACACACACCCCACATCCCCTGCCTTCCCAGCTTGCTGGCTTGTGACCAGCAAGATCTAAAATAACCACCTCCTCCTTCCCTAATTCCTGTCTTGCTTCTAGGACTGTAAAGAGAATAAAGTAAAAACAGATAGACAAAGGCCATTTTCTAGAGCAACAGGGAGTGAAAGCTCCATTGAAACTACAGCCAGAGAACACAAAACTGCACTCCAAAGTGTACTAGAATGAAGTGGTCAGGCAGCAAATAACACTACCTGGATCACAATGCAAATACCAGCAAATTTCAGAGGGTGATTTGGTTCTAGAAAGGATTGTGATCTATGCAAGAAATCCTAAATCCTAGAACATCCCTCACACTGACCCTACAGCCCCCAATAAACACGTCTAAGCATCCTGTATCTTGGAGTACTCCATGCTTCTCTGGCAGGCCTCCCCTCACCTTTAAACACACCCAGTTTTGGTACCTGTACCTTCCATCAGGCTGTCACCTCCTCTCTGAGGGTCAAAAGCAGGACGGGGCTATTTCAAACACATCCCTGGGGCCGACTGCCCTTTGCCCTTCACTGAACTGCTGCTGCTGCACTAGACTGAGAAGCACAAGAAAAGAGGGACTGTAAGAACCCAGGGGTGAAAGAGAGGAGGTCAGAGTCCCAGAAACCCAAGTGGATTCCCAGCAATGAAATACAGTGGGTCTGTGAAGAGAGAAGGGGGGAATCCAGTGTGGGAACAGCAGACAGCAGGCACCAGGGCTGAGCTGTCTCTTTGGATGGAAAGAGCCAGGGTAGCAAATCGGGTTGGAAATCACGTTTGGCGGAGCCTGGGGCTGGAACAGCAGAAGATGTTACAGGTCAGGACTGAGGTCTCTGGCAAAGCCCTCTAGCTGACTGGGGATAACATGAAGAGAAGCCCTGGAGAAACTTTTATCTGGCCATAGCCATGCCGGTAAGCCCACTGCTTCCCTCAGCACCAAGAGCAGCCCTTTCTCTGTTTTCCAAGAGAAAAATCCTTGGAAACTCTCTTTCCTCCTATAGACACACACAAACAAGCCCCTCTGTGCTGGGCAGCAGATTTTCAGCAGCTGTCTGTGAGGGGACAAGACTCCGTACACACACATCTCATCCTCGTGTGCTTTATTATCGTGTCATCCGTAGGTTACGCTTTGCTGCAGGCATCACTGAGCCCGCTTGAGGCCAAAAGGGCCCTGGGTCCCCTCCCCTTCTTCCCCACTGCTTTGCTTTTCTTTCTTTCTTTGCTGGAATAGAGCAAGCAAGCTATTATTGTCGGTCTGGCCTAGTACAGCTCCTTTTGGCAGTCACAGGCCTTGGACCCCAGCCAAGGTCTATCCCAGGGGATGTTGGGAGCGCTTTGAAAATTAAATCTCTCAAGAACTCACGAGGCTGCAAATGCCATGATGTTGCTTGACCTTGGGTTAAACTCGGCGGAAGAGGAGCAGAAGCGGTGGCGGCGGCAGCCACTGCCACATTGCTGGCCTCAGATAACTCCCGGGAAGAGGAGCCCTGCGGGGAGTCGGGGTGAGGGGAGGCTGGGGGGAAAGAGGCGGCGGCGCGCGAGCGGGAAGCCAAGCAGGGCAACTGCCACTCTGCATTAGCCCCCAGAGCACTGATCAGTCCCTGCCACACATTCATTTTTCGCTCCAGACCCTTTGATGCCTTGTGAGAGTCGTATGTATTATTCTTGCACGGGCTTTAAATGAACCATGCTTCTTAACGTCAAGAAAATAGTAGCATCGTACGGGTAAGTGCTGAAGTATCCCTCCCGCTGTTGTCCCCAGTGTACACAGCAATTAAGCAGGAGCTTGTGAGGAGTAATGGTCCACTTCACCAACATGGCACAGACTAGCATGCAAAACTGCACCTCCTCTCTTTGCCCCTTGCTCAACAAGTCCCAGCCCTCGGGGTACCTCTTCCCACACTATTCTCAGCTGCCGCCTTCTCCTGTCCACATTTAACTCCTGATCTGGGTGAAATACCAGGGAGGCATGATTCTCTGTGACTTCAAAGTAGTCCAGGACAGGAGGTCTCTTCTCTCAGGAATGGAGAATTCTGAAGTGAGCCTTATCACTTAACAATATACACTTTGAGAGGCACCTTCTTTCACACGCCTTCTTTGCTGAGCCTCATCACTACAGTCCAGACGGCTCCAGCCCCTGGGGAAAGCAAAGAGCACATGTTCTGGGAGCTCTCCATTCCTTGAGGACTCAGCTGGATGGAGAGAGGCAGCCAAGGAAGCTCAGGGCAGGTGCCTTTGCGCGTAGTCGCTGCTTTGTCATGGAGATTCTGCAGGTCTTGCAGAGTCTCCACTGGAGATGCTACAGCTAATGAAACCTCTTTAGCTTCCCCCCTCACTGCAGGAAGTCCAGGGGGAGCTCAACAGGGATTGATGGATGGACCCCTGGAGATGCTTTGGGATCAAGTCCATCTGCCCTTTCCAACTGAGTGTGCGCAGGGCTGTGCTAGGCTGGGTGAGGTATGCACATCTCATTATGTTCCGCTGCAGAGCCTCTGCTTCAGCAAACCTCCCCGAGGCCCTGTGCGCCCCCGGAGCCGGCTGATTATTTTTGTCTCAGGCTGGAGGCCTGGATGCTTCTGAGCATCACGACATTTGTGTAGCATTTCTGTTACGCTCCCTCCCCTTTCAGTCCCCCCCACTGCAGTCCCAGAGAGACAATCCAGATGGAACTGCCCAGCCGCCCTCTGATCAAGCCGAGGAGATTTGTAATTAGGACTCGACGGCTATTATCCCATGACAGCTGAGTGCGGTATCCAGGCAGCCCGGAGGCCACAAAAGGAATGTGAGGTTTTTAAGGAAGGAGGGAAGATGTGAGTGCTTTTCAGCTGTGCCATATTGCACCAGCCCTGGTGACAACATCCCACCTGCCAGGCCCAATTCCAAGGGCAGCGTCAGTGCAAAAGGGCAAGGGCGGTGGGAGCTGGGGAGGAGGATGAGTGGCAGCTACAGGGGGGCCAGGAGTAGGGGAAGAGACCTCCAGGACCAGCCTAGCAATTCCACGTAGGGCGCAGCCAGGACAGTCTGCTGGAGCAAGGGGGCCCGGGGTCCAATTTCAGAGTTTGTCCCCAGGACGGGGCTGCGACGGCGCCATCCAGGCTTCATCTCCCGCCATTCAAATTCCTCTGGGTGACACATGGCTCTGGAGCGTGGCCATGGGAGACTGGAGTGGCACAAGAGGGAAGCAGGTGTCACCATCCTCCCTCAGTTTTCTGCATACACAGACAGGCTTCCTAAAACAGAGTCCTCCTGCTTTAAAAAGAGTCGGCGCCTGAATCTAGGGTCTTTCCAAATATTCATTTTATTGCCAAGCCTTCAGAGAGGTCAAGGAGGAACATGCTCTCTCACTCCTAAGCTCCTTTCTCCTTTGCTTTATCTGCTGTTGCCAGAGCTGTGGCACCTCTGCCTGTCTCTTCTGCTCCAGTAATTACCAGCCTGCTGGCACACAGAGAGAGAGAATGGCAGGAGCAACAGAGGGCTGGCTGGGTCACAGACCAGCAAGCAGGTCTGCAAGTGCAGGATACAGACAGCTTGCATCATATGCAAACTAAACCCTGGGAATTTGGGATCTCGTGTGTCAGGATGGGAAAAAAAACCAACAGGTTGTCCTTCATAGAAAGCCAGAACTCTCTGTGCCCTGAGATGCTTCAAGCCTTGTCATTCTGGACTTTGCTGCTTCAAAGCACATCAGACTTTGAAACAAGTATTAAATCTGTTAGACAAGCAGTAAGAAGTAGTGAAACCCAATCCAGGCCATCTCACAGCCAGCCTTTACTATCCAAGGACTGTGCATTGGTCCTGGAAGACAACAGGAAATTAACAGAGGCCAGCAAAGGATGCAAACAAACAATAAATAAACCCCAGAAACTGAGATGTATGATCAGTATCCACCTTCACATATCCCCCCTTCTGCTGCAAATGCTCAGTGACTTCCCATCCAGTACATATATTCCACTTTTCCCAATGCAGACCGCATTGTTGCTGGCTTGAATGCCTTAAAACATGCTCTTTACTTCTGACTGGAGACCTTTGTGTGGCTTCCCCTCCTGGTCCCACAGATCAAATAGGGACGGGCTCTGCCCTCAGTGTAGAAGAAGCCAGATTCAGAAGGGGCAGGGGAGGGGAAAGAAGAGGTCTGAGATGTTTAATGCCCCAAAGCATTTAAGTTGGCCCGTCCACACGGAGCTTCTGCCAAGGCCGGAGGAAGTGAGTCACTGCTGGGGCTGGAGGGGGGCTCCGGAGTTTGTAGTCACCCCGTGGAAAGGCCTGGAGCAGCGGACAGGCTCTGTCCAGGGATCAGCCAGCATTCGATTCCTGTTCGTGTCCCAAGTGAATCATTCCCACCAGCTGTCGCCGTGCCGGACTGTGCTCCTCATGTGCTTTCTGTTAGCTGAGAAAACAAGCCATGCTGCTCCCAAGCACAGGGAGTTTGCCTTGTGGCAGTGGGGGGAGCGGAGAGAAGAAAACCTGGGAAATCCGACTCTGTGCTTTAACCTCCACACAAGGCACTGGTTTCTGTGAGTTGGAGCAGACACCGCTCACAGGCTTATTGGGGTGTGCTTGACCCCACTTCTGCACAACTTTATTCTCCATTCAGCTGTCTAAATGCAACTTCTGTGAATGTCCTGTCATCAAATTGACTCCCACATACATGCCACTATTCCTCAAAAGCTACAGCCCTATGCCTGGCAGAGCCAGCTTTTCAAGAAGTATTTTAAAACACCACTGAAGGCACAACCCAGAAAAACTTTCCCATTCAAAAATTGTAGCAACATCCTGCAGGCATCACCGACAGCACCATGCAGCCAGGAGGGAACCACGGAGTCAAAGCAGGGAATAAGGGCCTTCAACAGCATGGAAAGAGCCTGAGGAAAAAAGCCTAAGCAAAGTGGATGGAAAGTCACAGTCTCCTTGAGTGACTTAGGATAACTCTCTGTGCCTCACCCTCACCCCTTCTGCTAAACGGAGGTGAGGGTGACCAAAGTGGGCTGGGAGGACAAAACAGCTCTTAAAGCCCTTTGGTGTACTCAGAGGAAAGGAGCTATAGACATGCAAAACTGTGACTATTAATTGAAAGAGCACAAAGAGAACAGCGAGGCTTCACTCCCCTCCTGCTTGGGTCACTCCCCTATGGGAAAAATGCTAGGGTTGTGCTTTCCACCTCAGCCAAAAATAATCAGCAAGCTGCAGGGGGTAGAGGGCCCGGGGAGGGAGAGAAAATTTCTCTTCTCGGGCTGCCAGAGCAGAGAGGCTGCAGCACATAATAAGAAATGCATTCCTTCTCTCCCCGTTCCCCCTCCTGCAGCCACCTCTTTGCAGAAGAAGACTATGGGCCTACTCCAAAAGACACAGGAGCGTGAAGCCCATCTACTTCCCTTTGAGACAAAGAGGCTGCAAACTAAAATAGGATGTTTGCACATTAATCCCATTGCTGCTCTCAGATGACCTCCTGCTCCCATCAAGTATAACTTGTGGTGAATGGAAAATACAGTTGTGCTGAGTGGACAAAAGATACATAAAGCTACAAAAAAAGCCTGGGCACCCATCCCCTTCTGACGCCCAAACAGCACTATTGGCTTCTCACCTACTGTAGGAGCCTGCCCAATTACTGGTTTTCAAAACCACTCCATAGGCTTTCAGCACACTCATCTAATAGACCTGAAGTAATAATTCAACAGAAGCAAAGCATTTATGGGACTGAAATCCCATTTCTCGGAGAAACATGGCACTTGAGGGACTGAATAGCACTGACTTGAAATGATTTTTAAGCAAATTCTTCCAAAAGTGGAATTTAGCCACCTGAAAAAACACTCCCTGTCTCACCTCTGCTCATTCATGAACATTCACAGGGTTGCACAGTGTACTGTCATGCTTATGGGAGCTTTCTAACCCACAGCTCTGAAACACCTTCCCAAATCTCTCTTATGCCACTCCCTCCTCATATCTCTCTACCAGTGTCTGTTCCTCCCCGATGTCACTATGGAGCTGGCTAGTGAATTACTTGGAATGAAGTTTTTTGGAGAGATGGTGTATAAATAAGACTCAAACAATATTCAGCTTATTTTGATTAAGTAAAACCATTTGGTTTTAAATCTTGCCACTGAGAAAAGGAAGCTATTCAGTTCTCTCTCACAGTAAACGTTCTTCACTATATGCTGTTTTTACAGTGACTGTCTCCAAGCTCTATCACAGATTGCATACAAGATCCTTCCCTGACTCCATGCCTCAAATTCTACACCTATTCTTAAGGGACAGTAATATTTTCTATCTTAGTAAAAATAATAAGAGAGCGATTATTTGAGATTTAAAATAGAATCACTGAGATTGGGAACTGCTAAATGCCATCCCCCTGTACACTCCTTTGCTGGCCAGTGTCCCATACACAACCACAATATAAAACTATTTGCATTCACTTTACTTCATCCATATCCACTGAAACCAAGACAGGGACTTAATCCAGTATTCTACTGGAGCCCAGTACACTCATTTGAATAGCAGCCAAGCCAGAGAAGTGGTCAGAACATCTCGCTTATGTCCACTATTCACATACTATTCACTGCCAGGTAAAAAGCAGCCCGTTTTTGTGCCATCATCGCATGCAAAAACCCACCACCTAAACCTGGGATCACACTGAAACATTCTCCTATACTTCTTTAGTGTAAAAAACAATATAAAAATGCCTAAATCATCAAAACACCACTACAGAGAACAGTGGGGAAAAGAATAAAGGGAAAGGAAGTAACAAACTCGTAACTAAAGCCAACCCAAACCTCTATCACAGGATGTAAGGGCACATATAGAAAACTCCTCAGTGTTAATAAAAGTTCTTTCTCCAGCGTTATGCAGAAAATCCTCATCTCACATGCCTCTGCCCAGTGTGTGGGCAATGGACTGTCAGACTTATCTGTCTTGTAGATAACCTCTGGACATACATAGAAGTTCTTTCTCAATGTAGTCCCTGTGCTTTCACGGGCGCTACGCTTTCACTGCTAAATAAAACAAGTCTGTGTCAAAAGACAGCTGATGTATGTGGTGTTAAACACATTATTGCTTCCAGCTTTCATTTTCCAGAAGATGTTGCTGGGGCTGCCGCTCTGGCCTATATCCTGCAGAGACCGACTTTAGGACTAGAGTATTGCAATTTGCTTTCTCCAACATCCTATTGCTGACCCTTGTCTCTGATTGTTGTGTTTCAAATCACCGCATTTCCTCCTCTTAGTCAGAAACTTGGCTCCTCTCCAGGGGATGTTCAGGAGAGAAATACAGGTCAGAATAACCCTCCACCTTAAACTCCCCAGCATCTTCGCCTCAGCCACTCCTTTTCCACGTCATTAGCATCAGGGCTGTAGGATGCCAGGAAGAGGAAGCCTTCAGTGGGAGCTCAGGGCTAATTGACATGCCT
Organism: Tringa solitaria; assembly: GCA_026413425.1. Taxonomy (NCBI): domain Eukaryota; kingdom Metazoa; phylum Chordata; class Aves; order Charadriiformes; family Scolopacidae; genus Tringa; species Tringa solitaria. Next base: position 5,189,215 of record JAOXJM010000008.1, on the reverse strand, counting down.
TTCAGGCAGCAGCGGTGCCAGGAATCGAACTGCTGTCCCCAGGGAGCGGCGGCAGAGGCAGCGAAACCCTTCCTCAGTGGCAGACGAGTTTTTCCATTTCCTTGGTTTCAAATCTTGCTTCTGTTCTCCCCAGTCTCTGCTGTGGCTCCAGCCGCGAATTCTAGGGAAGCCCAGCTGCCTCAGCAGGTATGGTCTCGTTAATGAGCAATTAGCTCCTAGCCTAATTGGGCAGCAGAATGGCTAATGAGCCCAGCCGTGGCTGTCTGTGCCCTCATTATCCTGTGCTCAGCCAGTGGTAATACTGAACTTCTGTCCCATTTCCGTCACGCCACGATCAGAGCACTGGCTGAAAGCTTAGATGTGCCAGCCCTCGCTGCCTTTCAGCGCTCTGAAGTTGATGGTTTGTCTTATCTGTTTCCTCTAGAAGGCCTGGAAAAGCTGCTCTCACCTCTGCACTAACAACCAGATCCTCCCTCCCTTGTCTGACTCCTGCTTTCACTCAGCAGGTTTTTGGTCTCCCTTCGATATATTTATATTTGTGAACATAGGTACAAATCTGTAAGTATTTGTCTATGCATACATATGTAGATACACACGCATACAAGGCGGAGGCTTGTGAAAATAAACAAGGGTAGTGCTTACCTGCCTAAGGAACACAATTGGTTGCAACATTTCCAGTGCAATACAGAGCACTAAGATGTCTTACTTTAGCACATATCAAGAAGGTCTAACCCAGGCACTCAGCACCCAGAGAGGAATCCTTGTGCCAAAGACTGTGCAGTGTTAGAAGGAAGGCAAGGTTAATCCAAAACTTTGCTTTCTAATTCTAAGCCACAAATCTTCAGGAAACCTCAGTAAATCCAAGTTGCAGGTCACAAAAGCCTGTTTTGATTTGCTCTACTTTGGATTCCAAGGTAGAGAGTCACCAGTTGTTGGATTCCGCCGAGCTTCATAGCTATTTTCTATCATTTTTACCCCTGAAGTAAACAATAAGGATAGAAAAAGAAAAATGAGCTGCCCCTGACTGGACTTTGCTTCGCCAGGAGGTTGGGAAATCTTCATGAAGTTGTCTCACCTGTCTGAATATACCGATTAAAGAGCCTATCCTCACACATCTCAAAGCATCCTACAGTAAAAACAATTCTTTCACAGCTACAACAGTATGAACAGCAGTTCTTAACAGACAACCTCAACATTATGTGCCAGTTTAACGTGATACATGAAAGATGCACTAGCAATGCACTTTGGCAGAATGTTTCTTTACTTCCTAGCATTTGGATTCAGAGATCGCATGTAAAAAGTAGCATGACCCTTAATGACAGTACACAGTCAAGGTTGGGGGTTTTTTTTTTGCTTTTTGTTTGTTTGGGGGTTTTGTTCGGTTGGTTTAAGTCTTATCCAGCTGCTGGGTTTCGGATAATCCAAGTCACATTACTAAGATGTGAAATATTTCATAGCTCTACCTGCTGCAGCAATGAACTGTGTTCCTTCTAGGATTGATTATTCCAACTTCCTGCTGCTCCTGATAAGGCTTTCCAGTGGCTGCTGATGGTTTTAAACATGGCTTCTTCTGCCTCCAGGGTACTTTCTTATATTAGATTATCTCAACATATCACACCCGCTTTTTAGTCGCTTCACTGCCTTCCTGTTAAGAACCAAAATGATTTTTTAACTGCTCTTTTGCCCTAGAAGGGCTTGTTTGACCTTGTTTTACCCCACCTAGCGGTTCTCCTCCTAGGTGGCTCCATGAAATCAGCCAGTATGAGATCCTGTCACCTCTAAATGCCTGTACATCATGAGACACACCTCAATGTCTCCACTTTTCACTGAGTATTTATACTTTCATTCAACTCTACATTTTTGGAACCCACCAACTGAAAATCAAGACAAAATGTCCCCCATTTATACAAATGTCTTACCATTGCTTTTTCTGACAGTCTTGAAACAGTGGGCCAGCCCGTTCACTCACCCAGAACAAACCCCTTTAGCACAGAATAAGCAGCTGTAAGAAAGGAACTAGGGGTTCCTTCTACACCAGTGCTAAGGATGCTGTCAGAGCAGGCACACCACTCGGAGGCAAAAACACCCCTTAATGCTTTACACATAAGGAAAAAAGAAAGACTAAGTCAAAATTTTAGGTACTGAACTTTTTTTTAGGCCAAATCTTCTCAATATTTATTCATTCTTGCCCAAGCTGCTAGTAACCAAACTAAAATCCAACACACCTTTCATTTAGGACAGATGGACAACCTTGTTTCATCATGGCTTCCCAACACTGTGCTGGGCCCCTTCAGGATCTTTTTCACTTAAGATCTCAGAGCATTTGACAATCCTTAATACAAGCCTCACACCACTCGTAAGTCCACAGAAGAGGAAGCGGAAGCACTAAGACCGAGCAAGAAATGGCAGATAAACCTTCTCATAAAAAACATGCTGTGCATTGAACCATTAACAACTTCAGCTAGTATCTTTAAAGGGCTAATTTAATGAATGGAACAAATGCTGAAACAGAAGGCAGTTAGAGAAGCTTCTAATGTCTTCTCCCTAGCATGTGCTGAAATCCTGCCTTGCTATTGGGAAGAGAAGCACGGTCGTGTGCATGGGATTGATTTCCCAGAAGTCCCAAACTGCATAATACCAGGCATTCCACAGGGGCAGGCAGCAAACAGAATATTGTGTCCATTTTTGACAGTCTCTCCTTCTACTGTGGGCTCCCCACAGCGTTTCTTTTTTAAAAAGCTTTTGCACAGCCCTGTTTATATCTCCTGGCTCACCCACCTCCTCTTGCTAATATTTTATTTATTGCATCCTGATCCTAACAAGTGAGCTTCTTCCCCAATCACTGCTAATTAGACTGTGTGTCCCTCCAGAGCTCATATGCACACAGATCTAGACAGAACATTGATATGCTTTGCAATTCACAGGAAGCATTCAGTGTCCATATAGATTGGCCAAAGACCATAGCACTTGAATAGATGTATTTTATCTGTAAGTCCAGATATCAGCAAGCAGAATTAATATTGCATTTCACTGAACACAGAAGATAAGAAAAGACCAGGCAAGCCTATATATTGATTTGGCAAAAGCAATACAATGGAAGACACCTGAGGGGAACTATTTCTCTTCACCTCTCTCTGGTCTGTTTCAAAAAGCTGGTGACTGGCTCAGGGTTGAACCCTGTTGATCTCAAAGTCATCTCTCTGCCTTTGATGCTGGCAGGAGATTTTCCCAGCCAAAAATGCAAACTTTGAATTTCCTTTTCGGGGTGAATCCATGATTGGTACTCTTTTTTTGCAAGACAGAAGTGGAAAAGATGAGGTGAAGCCATAGATGTAGAATATAGAATGGGGGGTGGGGGATGAACTTGCTAGGAGCTAGATAGCGGTTGGGGGCCTTGCAGTGAAAACTAAATGAAAGGGTATTTCTGGAAGCTATGATGGTACTGCAGTCCAAGGAAATGTCTCCAGAAAATAAGCAGTAAATCTTCTTCCCTGTATATAAGAAATCAATACTGGTATTGGACCAGGGACATCAGAAGCGGCAGAAGGGACTTTCATACTGAAAAAGGTATTTACAGCACAGCAGATCTTAGACAAGGGAATAGTGAGCAGTATTTCACCTACTGAATTCAGTCATTAAACAGAATTAACAGCAGCCATTTCTCATCCATTGCAGAAGATAAGGATACTTTGGCCAACCCTACGTATCAATACAGAAAAGGCAACTCAAAGGAGGCCCTTGTAAGGATGTTTTTATATATGGATACATGAAGAAGTCATTTAAGTAGGCTCATTTCCAAGCAAATAGTTAAAATACAACCAGCACAAGCTATGTGTAGGAGCTGGTAGCAAGACAGGAGTTGCTCAAAGCAGGATTTAAACTTCTGACCTTCCAGTTCTGGGAAAGCAGGGAGGGGGAGAAACAGTAGAGGTGGATGGGGAGTAGAGGAGAAGGTCATAAATCTTACCATTCCTCCACAAGTGTTCAGAGTGACATAAATGAATTGTTCCCCACCAGCAATGCTGCAAAAGATGAGGAGCTGAGCAGGTGGGCTGCAGGACGGACTCTCGAGTAGACCCCACAGAGCAGTTCTCCACAGGAAACAACAAATGAGTGATTTGCGAGTCCAGCTCAAGTCAAATCACCTTCTGCCACCAAAGAGTCATGGCAAGTTAAGAGGAGAAATCTACAGGCCTCTACCATTCCTGCACGGGGAGGTAAGAGAGATGTGGTCCTCGGAGCATGGCAGAATGGGGTGCCATCATTTGTCTCCTCACCAAAGACTGTATTAAAAATAAAAGCTGAAAAGCCACCAGCTGGATGCCATGCACATGCTGGGCAGAAGGCCAAGGGTCTTGCTCTTTCTCATTTTACAAACACAGGCCCCTAGCACAGGAGATGCTAAATATCAAAGGGCATAGCTTAAACTGTCCCACATACTTGGAAGGGTTGGTGGGAAGAGGGTTAACACCTGGCCATGAGGACAACATGAAAGCCAAAGAAGGCTCTTTCTTAGCAACATGCTGGTCCATTCCAAGTTAATTTGCGGAGTAATCAGGTGGTTTGCTTTTAGCTACACTTCATTGCCTTCCACCTGGCTGGAATTCAGTCAGTCATGACAGACTACACCAACAGAGACACCAGCTTGTGACACTAGACTTCCCATTCCTTGCCCCAGGTTTGAGGGCATCTTTGCAGAAAGACCTTGCACATGGATGGCACATGTGCAGGGGAACAGAGCCTATTTTCCTTCGAAAACCCAAGATCAGACAACCTGATAAGCATAGACCTCTCTCCTAACAAGGCAAGAGACAGGACAAAAAGAAACTGGGACAAAGAGAAAAGACATTTCAAAGCTTGGAGTCAACACCCAGACCAGCCCTATGGGTATTTTCTGGCAGATTTGCATGCACAAGCAGTACTATACGCACACAAATTCAGCATATATATATATATACACGCTATATATTTATATATAAACATAAATCACTGAAGGAGGCAGGAGCCAGGCACCCTCAGTCACTTCCCTCTGCCTCTCCCAGGGACTTCAAGCAATGCACTCACTTGCTCTGAGCTCCTGTTCCTTCACAATTTATTTTCTGTCGCACTGACAAAGTGCTGCTGGTATTCTTAATACAGGCAAGGCACCACTCCTACCCCCAAAGAGCTTGCCTAACACCAGTAATTAGACATATTGCATAACATAGCTAATTACTACCTGAATTAATTTACTTTAAATAATTCTTAGATATTGTCAGCTAGCCACAATTTCTTAATAACTTTACACACACAAAAAGAGTTACACAGAGTATTAGTGCATATTTCACGTGCAGACACATAGGTAACATCCGCAGCCAGGAAATTCAGCTACGACTGGCAAGATGAGCTGACACCAAAACCCAACCTCAGTGCTGTGCACAGAAAGAGGCTGTGAAGGCCCCAGGTTGTGACGTGGAATGAAATGTCTCAGCATAAAGTTACACGGCGTTTGTGACCAAGTCAAGTATTCTTGACCACAAGCATGGCTCATATTAGAGCAAGTTCAGAGCAGAAGGGACTCCACACCCACCTCTGAACTGAAAAGAAATTATTCTTGTAAACAATCTTATCCCAACTTCTACCCTTGAGGGGGAACCACTTCTAGCGGAGCTCTGTAAGGTTTGGAGGACTTAGGGGCAGGGAAATAACGCAGGGAGATGGCAAGAACTGTCACAGTGGGCCCCTACTATCATTTTCTTTTAAAATTGATTTTTTAGGGGCAAAGTAATTTTCACATAGAAGAAAAGCAGTTCTCTTCCTGCCTGCCCCAAGGAACCTCTGCACCCTATGTAATACTCCTGCCCACCACGCTATTTCACTGCCTGCCTTTCTGCCCCTGTGCGTTGCTGCCCAATGGCCTATACCTTCACTTGCTACCCAGATCCTCCGAGACATTCAATGGAGTACGATGTTCATCTCAACAGAAAACACTGCAGCCAGATCAGCAAACAAATGTTGTATCTACCAAAGAGATCAAACAAACTTGGAGCTCAGGCCTCCTTTATCACATCTCAGTCCTGCAGACTGTCAGGAACTGGGCAGCGCGTAATGTAAAGGCAGGGCAGGGGCTGGCACAAACGCAGGCTGGGTGACAAGGGGCCCTGGCTCCACGTTTGCAGGTGCTTACAGGTTGACACTGTGCCCAAGCACAGTCCACACACACCAGTTTCGGACATACTCCATAACCCCCTCAGTGCTCTGACACCAGAAGCTGGGCACCCAGCCTGTGACAAGATTGCTACAAAGGAAGCTTTCAGAAAGGTAAACTCCCCACAAGACATCTTGAGCTAAGTCCCGTCTCAATGCGCAGAAAAGAGAGGAGGAACCAATAAGGTCAGAAGCATTTTATGTAGGGCATCCTCTACCAATACAACAGAGACCAGTCCTTACTAGACCAATACTGTTTGATGGTAGCCATTGATCACTGCAGTACCTCTGCTTGATAAATGACATCTCTCTTCAGCAGTAACTGACGGGCACGCTGGCAGGCCCTCCAGACGAATACTAGCTCTCAAGAGGCTGTAACAGTCAAACCAAGAAAGCCACAAAATCTAGAAGAAAACCCCTTGTGACATGACCCAGCTGCTGAATGGTGTGGAAGAAGAGGGCTGTTGTTAGTTGGCGTTGTTATCTTAAATATTACTGCATGGCTTGTGTATTTTTCAAGTTTAAGAGTGAGCCTGGAGTTAAGACCACCTAAAAGAAACAAATATTCTCAGGGCAGCTGCCTTGTGTTTATACCCCTGTTTCCATACAAGGGCATCAAAAGCATCACTTGCTGGGAGGGAAACCAAGGCACCAAGAGACAGTGCAACTCGCACAGGGCCACACAGCCGGTCAAGAGTCCAGACAAGAATTCCTAGACTGCATTCCCTCAGGATATAAATGTGCACACACCCACAGAGAGCAACTCACTTAAAAAGGTCTGTCTCTCCCAGCCCCTAATGTGGAACAAGCAAAGCAAAAGAGAATCATGACCACTCTGCAGTGCCAGATAAAGCCAAAACGTGCACAGCCATGAGGGTAAAATTAAAGGAAGCAGCTGGGAAGTTTTGGCAACAGAAACTTAGTTTTGCAAAACAAATGAAACCCAAGGAAAGCCACAGACTTTTAGTGTTGTGTGGGAGCAGGTGGCCCTGGATCTCACAGGCCTCTTCTCCCCTGCTCTGAGGAAGGCCATGCTGCAGTGTTTCTGTGGAAGTCTTGCTTTTTGACCGTGACTTCGGTACAGTACTGTGAGTTCCTCAAGGTTTCCTGGAAACAGATGCTCAAGGGTGAAGGTTGGATTCCTTTTTTCTGAGCATTTGCTGCCATCCGGTGGCAAAAGCTGCAATGGCACCCAAGGCCTCCCAGGGAACCTTTGGCAGAGTGTGGACAGCCCAGGCGACAACCTGCAGCCTGGCCCGAGCCCCTGGGGAGCCCAGTCCATGTCCTGAGCAGGTAGCTCCTGAGAAGAGGGAGGGAGCTGTCTCACACTCACCTGGACAGGGAAGGACCTGGGTGAACCACAGACAGAAATCAACCGCTGCAGAGAACTATCAAATCACATTGAAGGCTGAAGTTGGGACAATCGTGCAAGCCTACTGCCCTCACATCCCTCGGTCTTCCTTCAGATGTTGTCTCCTCTCATTCCACTGTCCTTTCTATTCCCCACCACCCCAAGGTGGAAGAGCCCCTGCCCGGGGCCAGCACTCCAGTAGCCAGGAGGCACTGTAAAGGCAGCTTTGCCAAGTCCCTGCAAGTCCAGCTGGGCACGGGAATGCATGCCAGGGACATCAGCCAACTGTTCATGTTTTCTTATTTGCAGTCTTGTAAATAAAAGTCAGTCAGACAAGAGCCCTGGAGGCCCAGCCAGAAACAGTCTAGTCCCCCATCATCTGAGAGCGTCTGCTCTACATGACTCAGAACTCAGTCTGGCACATGCAAAAATAGACAAGAGCCCTGCAGTCTGCAGGAACGCTGCACGGCAAGTATGTTAGACTGATGATAAAAAAAGAAGCAGCTACATACCTAGACACTCTGAGGGGACAGAGCTGAGATGCCTGAAAGTTAGTATTCCTCAGCCAGTAAGAGCGAGCCAGTCATCTTCTTGTGAGAGAGATTTTATCCATTGCAAAGGCTTAAACATAACAAGCCATAACATAAGAAGTGCAAGCCCAGATCTTCACTTTCCAAATGTTGCAGCAAAGGCTCAGCTCATCATCTGTTGTGTCCTAGTACCTCAGAGCAAACACATGACTGTGCAACGTGGCAGACACTGTGCAAAACAAGCTGTTCATCTTACAGAGATTACACATTTAGGTAGAATATTTTAAGCATTGCTCTCAATTACTCCAAATAAATCCAGCAGAACTCAACAGCAATTCTCCTACTTTATGGTGGTGTAACCAGCAGCTCACAATGGACCGCTTCAGAATAGATGTTTATGCTTCCAGCTGTAACTGGTCAGGAGTGCTGGAGAAGAGCAATGGAGATGAGGAGATGGAAGCGTTACCTTACTGCCTCCTCCAAAGCATCAGCTCCAGAGCATCAGGGGCCAGACCCACACCATGTAACTACAGGACCTTATTAGCAGAACAGAAGGTGGAGGCAACACCAGCAACCTCGGGTCAAATCACATCCCAAATCGTGTGACTGCAATTATTAATTCTGTAGCCATTATGACTCAGGGGTCTCAAAATGTTTTACTAAGTTCTCTTCCATCTATATTGCACAAATAAAACTAGTAGAAATCCATCTGTTCAAGCTCTTTTGAAAGAGCAAACCCAGAATTTAGAGCAAGAGTGTAACCTTACCTCTGTTTTACACACAGGGAAACCAAGGCACAGCACACCAGCACTGGGATCTGCGACAGAACCAAACAGCACCTGGACAGATTGGCAAAACCACTAGCCCAGGCCCTGTGGGACAGATGTATCTTTCAATGGGCCATTAACCAATTTGTCACGAACGCCAAAACGCTGTTGAAGAGAAATAAAAGCCTGGAACTGCAGGGAGGATTACAGCAACAGAGATCCACTGACAAGAGTCAGCTGAACTGCCAACAACACCCGCCTGTGCGATTAGCCTCTCGCTGTCAGGAGCAGCGCAGTGAGGTTACCTCAAACCAAAGTCCAAGTCAAAAGAAAAGGAAACAGGCACCACTCATAGGTGGTGTTGGCAGGAGACACACATATGGAACTGACACTTTGGTGTATGATACGAAATATATAAAGAGCAAGCCATGTTTTGCACTTTGGTGTGGCACCTCTTTACCTGCTTTCCCTTTTAACCAGACAGGAGGGGGTATAAGAAGAGAATTTCAGGCTGACTTTGCCCAAGATGGTCATCTACAAGATGGTACTTCACTGAAGTGACTCAGAAAATCTCGTCCTCTATCTCTGTCGGGGAATCTGTATTGAATTCCTTTACTTAACCCCAACCCAAGTCAGAATAGACTGTCCCAGTGCACAGGGAGGAGCACCAGGGAGTTCTGTCCCACTTCCACCCAGCACATGTTGTCGTGTCCCACTATTAAGGCACTTTAGTTCTTTCCACCTTTTACACAGCCCAAGTTGTACCCCCCAACTGCAACAAGCCTTACACAATTTATTTTCCCTCTTCTTTATGCTTCCTATTTCTCATTCCATCTGAGGCACCTGCTTAAAAAACAAATGTGGTCCTATCACCCCAGAACAATACATTTCAAATAAGCATATAAAAGACCTTTTATTGACATGAATAAATTGATTGGGACCATTACTTTGTAGCTGTTTCCCACAGAAAAAGCCTCTTAAAGGCAGCCTGAGGCAGGGAAGCAACATTTACATTTAGATGAAGGCGTTTCTGTCACAGCACCTCCCAACAGTTTCTGGCCCCAGGTATTGTCTCCAGAAAAAATTAGTAAAGTCGAGGAGCTTTGCTTTAAATAAAAGAGAATGGAAAGGTAAAAAAACATTTCTACAGTCCCACTGTAAGTATATTGGAATCACGTAATCTGTAGCAAAGCAGTGTCAACAGGTGAGAGTAAGTGTCATCACACTGGGGAGAAACAGCCGACAGCCTATGTCTGGAAACTCATTTTTCCAGCACAAACTCTGTTAAAATGCTTTGTGTGTACCAAACAGAGGTTTCTATCACCAGGCTATGGACAGTGCCCTTCCATGCTGACAACGGGCTAGATTCAATGCTGCTGTGAAACACAGTAGTAGCACCACCAATTTACACCACGTAGGCTTTACCTCCAGCCTTTACTCAGTTCATTACACTCTAAGTCTTCAAGACACCTGACAAATGAAATGCACGGTACATTGCTTCAGTCCTGATAGAGTGGAAGCACTTTGCAGAGGTACCTATTTTAATGTTGTGTTTTTTTTTTTTTTCCCCAGTGAGCACAGATCTGACAAGGATTTTCACTGCCCTTGGCATCCACCATGTCCCCAACCACCACAGAAACGTCAGTGAACAATAACTGCCCTGCATTTTTTGCTGCTGTTCATTGAAAGGCTTGTCCACACTAGAAACTTGTCCTGTTTCAGCACAACAGTTACAAGAGTAAAAGCAACAGATGCAAGTATAACTAATACAATTATGTTTTACTGTCTTACCTATTGTAAAGGAATAAATATTTTGTAATCAGTCAGCTGGGGAAGAAAAGTATTGCCACCTTCCTAATTAATACCACCTACAGTAAAACTCATCACAGACCGGCTTTAATGGATGGATGAAAGACAGACAGACAGATTACATACCCTCTAGGGTCCAGCACATTCTCCCATTGAGCCAAAAAGGGGATCAAAAGAGGCCAAGAAACCAAAAAACCTCATTAATAGTTTCAAAGGAAAGAAAAGATATGTGACAGATTCTGAGAGAGGATGTAGTTAGAGGATTATTTAGGTATTGTCATCTGAATGAATTAGTACTTACAGCTCGGTGCCACCCTAGGGACTGAAGTCTCTGCTCAGATTCCAAGTCTGAGGTCAACTCAGAACAAGTTACAATCTACACAAGTGCAGACAAAGCTTCCCCATATGCTGAGGCAGCTGCAGAAAACTCCCCAGCTGCTCTCCTGAGGGCCTGCCTTCACCTGGAGGGTCCCTGTACGTCAGCACAGAACGTGCACATGATGGAATGTTTAATTAAATGCTGTTTTATTACAAGCAGCGAGACACTTCACAGTGGCCCTATGTCAACCCTAGCATTTTGCAAACCATTTCAGTTCTGTACCACAAGACACTTGTACAAACCGTGGCAGCGGGTGCAAACATTCACCTGCTCATTCTGCAAAATCAGATTCGCACTCGTTTCTCTCTTCTTGAGAAATAACATGGTGGCACCAGGGCACAAGTGAAAAATGCGCTGCCACAAGGGCACACTGCATTACAGGGATTTGCAAACGTATTGAAAATAAACCCTTCCAAATTCCTAAAGGCATAGCTCCAGAAACTGTTGAAACACTTGACACTCTCCAGCCTTCCTTCTGACACGTTCCTCAAGCTCATCGTCCTTCCTGACAATTGTGAAGAAGGGATGTATTTCCCTTTCTCCCAGTGTGTATCTTTAGTGCCTGTGTATCAATGCACTGCTAGTAAGTTCAAACTATGATCCTCATTTACCTTCAATTTTCCACTCCTCACACAGTGGGTGAAGGAACACTTCCAACATAAAAGTACTTAGCTGGCAGATCACTGGACATTGTGCAATTCTGTCCACTAGAAGATTTAGGGCTAAGTGCATCCTTTCGCAAAAAAAATAATAATAAAAATAGCACCCAGAGAATTAATGTATTTCAAAATGAAGATTTTGACTGTTAAATAATTCCCTCTGCCAATCCTCTCCCCCTTACTTCCAATAAATTGTCACAGACACTCCCTTAGTGACAAACCCCTCAGTATTTCGAAGTGCTGAAGCTCGCTGGAGCTTCTTAGGGAAAGTGGGTAGTGTTCCTTTACTCCTTTGCTAATGAGCAACCTCTTGTGCTTCTTAAAATACTGGTATTGATATCCATTTTATTTGCTACTATATAAAAAGCATTAAACTGTGAAGGAACAGACTAGAGAGAAGCCAAAAGAAGGATAAAACAGTGACAGTTAGATGACAATAAAACAAACCAACATAGAGGAAGGAGAACCCCCCATGAGGCTGTGGCTGAGTATTTTGAAGTCATACATTCAACCACGTTACCAGGCCAAAAATACTAGATTCCTTATAATTGCCTAGACTTTGTCATTAGGGTTCACTCAAACAAGCTGCAATGCCAGAGAAATTTCCATCTTACAGATTTGACTAATAGGCTGTTCCAGCAAAACCAAAACCCCAGGCAAAGTGAAATACAACTCCATTGACATCATGCACAGCTATTTTCCAAGGCCAGTGAATCAATTTATTCCATAATTTCTCTCCCATACACATGTTCCCTGGTGCAGGAAACTCAGCCTTGCAGCTATAGCGACAGACAGGGCGTTCATAAACTAGGCAACAACTTTGTAGAGGATACTTTTTTCTGGTGACATTGCCACAGGTAAGGACATTTGACAAACATTTAAAGAGCTAACAAATAATGAAACAGAATCGGAATAGGATTCAGAAACTGAAAATACCCAAAGTCATCCACTTTGGAACGGGTAACAAAACTGATTGCTTGAACCTTTTTTGAGTCTTTCACTTTGACAATTGTACTTCTGAGGTTCCCTAAGCATGCTTTGGTGTTAGGGAAAGCACAAAAGCACATATATTTCATTAATATTAAAAAACAGTAAAGTTACTTATGCTTGCATTAAAGCTGGGCTTGATGTAGTGTCCTAAAATTTACATACTCTGAATTCCAAAACCCGATGTGCAAGCAACGGAATTATCAAATCCTGTCCTGGATGTGACTTCTGCCTGCCAAGTGTCCTCCACTCACTAAATGCTATTTTTTATCATGCCTTTGTCCCCTTCTGCAGAGCAGTGCAAGATTAGCCTAACACTTCCCACTACTCATGCGGATTTGAACAATGTTTATTGGGAAGACTGATTTCTCTAATTTGTGAGATGGCAAGGAAGACATGCTTATGTTGGGTCAGAAACATAACATCAACATTCACCGGTGTTATGTGTCAGATGCCACGAGTGACCATTCTTAGAATACAGTTTTGCAAAACGTGAGAGTTTATGCAGGTAAATGTTTTCGGTTTTTTTTTTCTTCCAGATTCCTTGTTTTTTTTCTCCAGGGAAGAGAGTGGGAAAGAAGGTGGCGCTTAGGAACAGGGCAAAGAAGTACCTTCTTTATGTATGTGTGTAGCTGATTTTGCAGGGGCCAAGTCACCGCTCTTACAGAGATCAGTGTTTGTAACGACCAAAAATAGCCTGGCTAAACCATCCGCTTGGGATTTTTGGTTTATATTACATTTGTTTTTATCTTTTCCTCCAGTTTGTTTTTGCAAAGTCAACACCATGAGAAACATAAGGCTTGATTACCTTGCATTTAAGTAAAAAAAAAAGGGGGAGGGGGCCCAGAATTTTTCATCTTTGCAAGATGATTTGTACACACAGGGCACCCAGAAGGTTCTTCCCTTCAACATCAGGCATTGAGTCTTTCTAACACACTTAGGGTAAGAAACTACTGTGGAAAAGACCCAACACAAACACCAGAAAGGTTTTCTCAAGCTTACCTGTCACTAAGGAGAAAAAACATCCAGGACTGTAAACGCAAGAGCGAGCAGCTGTCTGGAACATATGGAAAATCACCTGCTGCAGCAACATGGAGGCAACTGAACAAAAAAGAACAAGGCCCTGGGACTTGGCTACCTCAGGGACCAGAGGATATTTGCCAGGAGGAGCACAAAGGGATCCACCTCCTTTAGGGACCAAGGGAAACTACCAGGAAAGGCAGAGGGGAAGGTGGCTCCCTTTGGGATCAAGGAACACTGCCAGGAGAGGCCAGGCGATCATCTACCTCAAGGTGTGGGCTTCCCTCCGCAGGCAAACAGGCATGGCTGCTCGCAGAGAAGAAGCCGTGCCCCAAAACTCAGTCCCACCATCTTTGTGTCACCCTTTTTCCCCCTCACAGCAGGGGGAAGGCTCTTACCCGCCCGGCCTGAGGGGCGGGTTTCAGAAGGTTCTAGATCCTTCCGGGTCAACCCCTCCCCGCCCCGCGGCCCCTCAGCTCCTCACAGGCCCCGCCCCTCGGCACGCGCCTGAGGGAAACCGCCTCAGCAGCCCCAGGGCCCCAACACCTGGCACAGGAGCTTCTACAGAGGCCAGGAATTTCACAAGCTGCACTGTAAGAGTTACCTTTTTTCACGTTCAAAAAACCAGAAAGATCAAATTCCTGAACAAAACACCAGAAAAGACCCCGATTCCTGAATGAAACACCAGGCTTCACCTTTTCTCCTTGTACCTGAACAAATATAAGTTGTAAAAAGCTATCCGTGGCCTAGGAAGGATTGAAACCTTACTGCCTACTGTTAACTTTTTACAGCTGACGTGACATTAAAATCTGGTAACACACGTATAACAAAGCCACAGACGATAGACGGCTTTCCAGTTTTTACCCTTGCAATGACAAAGCATCATCAACACCACACCACTATTGCAATAGGGACTATATTGTTCAATTTATGGACTAATAAAAAACCCTCTTCAGCCTTGTCCCTGTAGGGTTCATCATTTTAAGTCTGGGAACTTAGAACCTGTAGCAAGAAAGGGAGGGCAGCCTAAGCCCGTTCAAGTTCTACATTAAGTGCAAGGAATTAAAAAAAAACCCCGAATGTCAAAATAAATACCATAGCACATGTTCAGTTCAAGCCAGCCTCAGAAAAAGCACTTTCAGAAGCTATTTCCAGTAGCCGAGAACTGACCTTCCCCTTATAAAATGCCACGGGGTATAAAAATAGAGCAGCCTCTTCAAACAGGCAGCTCCAAACTCCCGTGCAATTTGTCATGAATCCTCCTCCCTCTGCTTTAAGCACACTCAAACACCAGGGCACCCTCTTCTCACGGCACTCGGAGCACTAATTAGCTTGAACTGGAGTCAAAATACCTCGCTAGTTGCAAAAAATCATCGATGAAAACCAAAGCAGGACAAGATCAAGAACGCAGCCTTCCCGTCTCCTTTTCGACCAAAGATTTATTCTGCAGAGATACTCGCCGCCTCTCCCTGGCATCGTAACGTTTCCCTATGTTTTGGAGACGCCGATTACCATGAACCGTAAATATGGAACGCTCACAAGAGCTAGCTCCCACAAACACATTATAATCCCTGGTAGATGGAAGGCAGAGAGCCATTACAAACGTACACAAACATGTAACTTGATGCAATTTGAAGGCAAATTTTTAGCTTTTCAGCAGGCAATGAACAGGCAAGTAGTTATTGTGCATCTTCCTCTCTGTAATTATCATCCTTTTGGAATGCAGCTCTCGCCAGCTCTCTATCAGTTGTGTGAAAGATGATTTTACTGGCAGAAAGTATTCTCTCTTAGAAAACAAGCAGCATTAAAAACTCGGCTACTGGGGTATACATATAGTCCACTGTGTCTAATTTCAAGCTTACACACCGTGAGTCATCAGGCCTCGTTCTCCTTCACATGTCTTCTGAACGCTTCGGTTTACAGGCAAATTTAGAAGATGACGGCATGTTCTCCCTCCTACTCTGTTGTTGAGCTGTCTGTCCTCTCTGGCCGAGAACTTGTCTTTCTACTCTTCTTTGCCTGACGCAATGAGAGCTTATGTACACACTTCATTTTAACGACTTGTTTGTGCTCTGGCAGATCAGTGGCTATAATATATTACCACCGTACACAGAAAATCCCTGAAGTCATAACAGCCAAAACATCCTTACACGTTCATCCTTACCCATTTGACTGCTAAGCTTACAGGAAAATATCCCAAAGTTATGCAGTACAGCCCCAGAGCATAAATGTGCTTCAGGGAGGCAGAATATACTCTGGAAACTGGACATGATGTTGGTGTTTTGTGTGCTGTATGTTAAAAAAGAAATGACCTCAGAGAAGGAAAAAATAAAGCCAAGAAAGACAAGACAGCTTTGAAACAGACAAGATGGCCATGCCAGCATCCCGTGTTATCCCAGATGAAAATAACTCTTTTCCCACTAACAACAATCAACACACACATTTCGCTTGCAGGCAAAACCTGGCTGCTGTAGTGTAGCTTGGTTTTATTTATGTCCACAAATATTTCAAAAAAATTACAAAATACTCAAATGGAGAGAACACAGAAGTCACGATTTCTGGGTTTCTACTCTGTTTACACTGTGTTATCCCATGGCAAACTACTCATATATACATTAAGCTTCAAGATATATATAAATGTAGCAGTCAGAATGTACACTCTGCTTTAACGGTGCAGTGAAACAAGCTCAACCATGACGACATAGAACAAGAGAGACGTTTCAAAAACACTAAAGCAAAATTAAAAAATAAACTTTCGAAACAGAGGAAAAGTAAGAGAGATTTCTTAAAGAAAATCAAATGGTCTGGGTTGTTTTAACAGGGCATCGAACACCAAGATGGCTTCAAAAACCACTGCATGTAAAGTTGTAGTTAATCATTGGTCTAAAATGGAAGAATTTCAGTGCTTATTTGCTGAATAATGTAAAAAAAAAAAAAAAGAGAGATCAATTAATAGCTTTTGAACAGACTGCAAACCTCAGCTGAAAAAAAAAATACAAAGAGGGGACCACCGGAGGCAATTAGGTGGTTTTTTTTTTTCTTAAGAACTACAGCTAAAAATAACAGCAAAAAAAAGAAGGACCAGAAAAAATGGCTGAAGTGGCTGAACTCCCCCAAACTCCCAAATTCCACATGGTAAAAACAAGGAGGAGAGTTTTAACTGAAACGTGCCTAATTAGACCTTTAAAGTAAACTGAGGCACTCTCTCTGCTGAGCAGACCGATCTCACTACCTATGCACTGCTAGCTAAAGTAAAAAAATGTTACTTGGAATAAAACCATTTCACCTGATCACTGCAGACAGCGACTGAAGGCATTGACTGAAGAAGACTTTACCATCCTCGATTCTAGCTTGACCTCATGGTTTCCAAATCTCAGAAACACTAGCTCTTCCTCCTAATACCTTCACAGAGAGTTCAAATACAGCAGATGGAACTGATAAAATGCTACTGCAGCTCTTTAGCACTGAGAAATCTGGAATGGAGGACAGAAAAAAAGGAAGATCAACATCAGCAGAACTAGTCCTTCTCTGTCCTATACACTTTTGCCTTAAGCAGACCTAGAATACCCCAATGTGTATTTTTAATTGGTAAATGGATGTTACTAACTGTCCAACAGTAATTTTTGGGCACTAATGCTGACACTGGTTTGAGACCCAAGAGGTGGATAAAGCACTGTGCGTGCCATGCCTTCCATCAGAATGGATGATTAACTACAAGTTTATCAAACATGGCTCGGTACAGTCCTATGACACAACCATCACACTGAACAGTCTACAACAGCAGAGAGAGAGCACTCGTGAGTTAATAGAGAGAATGTGGGGGAAGTTATGCACCAGCAGAAAAAACAGCCAGCAGATTCAGATGTCCATTGGTTGCATCACCCTCTGCTCTGGCAAAGAAAACAAATGGCAAAACAGTCGGAAAAAAATAATAATTCTGCCTAGACAGTAAGCAGAGCAGTCTCCAAAATAATGCTCACTGGCCTTCTGTGTATTCCTCTCCTTTTACCATCCACATGGGAACTAGCCAACAGGAGTTATTCTGCACGGACCTGTTGTGTTGGGAGTCAGTAAATGTTACTGTCCATGTATCCGGTTAATCCCAAAGCAGTAAGTTCCTGAGATACAGAACACTGGTGGTGATTAAGAAGTTTTTGCTTATAAAAACAGAACTAAAACAGTCAAAGAGAAATACAGACTAGTCTTTGCAAAACAACTTTAAGAACACCGAGTTGCCTATCCACTTTTCTTAAGAACATATCAAACATAAGAGGCCAGAAAGAGCACGTCCTCCAAAAATATGCACATGCATACAAAATTCTGGCTGTACTCGTTTGAGCCATGGAAAATTTTTAAAAAGATATTTTAGAACAGATTATTTCTTTGAACTTTTTTGCCTAAATTCTAAAACCACTGAAGTTCAATTAAGTTTCAAAAGGTAATAGGAAAGAAGTGTATTATGGCCACACTGAAAATTAACGCTTGAAGTAGGCATCAAAAGGGTAAGCTAGTTCCAAGGGACACCTGTACTGCTGAGAAACCCAACTCAACAGAAATCATCTGCAGAACAGAGAGATGTAACACTAACAAAAAAACCCAACAAACCCAAACAAACCAAAAAACCAAGAACAGAAACAGTCATTTGCAACATTATCCCTGCAACTCCCTTTAATGCTTATTGTTGATAGCAAACCAAATTTCAAGCTTTTACCCATTTGAAATTATTGATATCCATCGTTCCCTTTAATTAAAGGGATAATTATATATATATTTTTTTATTAAAAAATCAACTCTGTATTCTGTCAATACCAGGTAGGAATTCACAATTTGTGATGTTACTGAAAATCAAGATAAACGTTTCTGGAGTTTTGTTTTGTTTTGTTTCTCCCCTCTACCCAAAAAAGTTATTTACAGACTTAAAAAGCCATGCTGCAGAACTGAGCTCTCTTTAAAATTATGAAGATTTCCTACAATGTATTAAAATAAAAGTAGATTTTTATTATTATAGCACTTGGATTCAGAGCTTGTTATGTCACCTACTTGCAATCCTTGTTTTTTTTTTTTTAAAATAGCTATAGATGCATTGAGTGTCTCTTCACGCACAGTGACTTGTGTTGTGAACCTGATTCTAGCACCTACTCAAAACAAACTAGTAAGAAAAAAAACCCAAGATTGCAGGAAGTTCTCTGAATATTCCACACAGTCCTGTATTTTCAATAGGCTTCTGAATACGTTGTCATGCAGGGAGACCCACACCAGTCTTGAGAAATCTTCTCTACAAATGAACACTATGCTGATAAGTCTCTACTTGTTGGGTGGTTGTTTCTGTTTTAAATATATAAAGAAATCTTTATAAGATATTCTTTTCCTTTTGTAGCTCTTATTGTATGTAAAAATGTTCCACTCCTTCCCAAGGACTGGGGTTTCCATAGCCAGCATTACAAATAAATAATTTATTACAACTGTTTGTCGCCTTCTTTCTTCAGTCGACTGAAAAGAGAAAGAAAACTCATTTTAACAAAGCCAAGGAGGTGTCACGACACTTCAGAGAGAGCTCTGCCTTCCTCTAACCTCACCCGGGAGCCCTGAAGGGACCAGAGGTTGCAACAGGACTTGTGAGCTTTCAGCACAAAACCGAGAGCTGTTGGAACAGCAGCGATAACACTCTCTGCTGCGGGAGGAAGCGATGACCTTTTGCTACTGAAGCGCTCCTTACACGTGAGCGAGATCACTGGTGCCAGCTCATTGAGCTTCAGCTCTATCTGCGGTTGCAGATATGACAGTCAGCTTCAGGCAGAGCAGCTGCCCCCGTGGGCACGAGGCCAGCAGGCAATTCTGGATAGCAGAAGCCAGGACTGACACGTCAGAGTAAAGCAGGTGTTTTAATACGCTGCTTCTTACGTATCCCTGCTACCCACAGACATGCGGAACGACCCTTGCTAAGTGCTGGTGGCCTTTTCTTCTTAGCTGTCAGTGGTCATTGCCAGACAGGAAATAAGGTGGGTCAAAGAAGAAAACCCACTCTACCATCAACCCCACAGAGCATTCAGGGGAGAAAAAACTCCCATGATTCATCTAGGAATTCTCAGCTGGCAATGCAGGATCTGTATTATTCATACATTTCAACTTCCTACTGCCTTTAGTCATTTCGTAAGATTGAGTTCCTCCCCTCTTCTCATTCATAAAGCTTTTACCCACCCTCCTCTGCTGTTCTCAAGGAAGAGAGAGAGATATGGAAGCAGCAATCGTAGTATCACGCTGAAAATCCCAATCAGAGGTAATTCGGCACTGTAAGACCCAACTGGTCTACACCCTGTGCCAGTAATTGGGACCTCGCTTCCAATCTGCCCTATCACCTACACCCAAATGTCTTAGTACATCTTCAATTACTGCATCAGGACAGTAACTCAGCACACAGTAAGAAAGGCAGTAATTCCAAAGAAAAAAAAAAAAGACATAATGTGGAGAAAGATGAAGGAAGCTGTGGCACCCCTGAGTCTCCAAAAGCTTTCACTGCACCTCTCACCTGTAATAATCTTCCTGACTTGGTAGATGACCACCGTGCATGTGAGGATGCCCGTGCAACCACTGCTGCTCCATTGCCAGTCTCTGCAGCTCTGCTGACTGGGCATGCATGGCCTGCAGTTGGTGGGCTGCTGACATAGGAGGTGGAATGGCACCAGGCAGATCTCGTGGGTAAGGAGTACCTAGGAGAGAATTGCTCATTTTTAGACACTTGTTTGCCATGAGCTCTGCAGAGAGTTGTCCCATGTATTGTGTTTGTGTTTTTTTTTATAAACCAACCAACCTTTGGCTTTAACCCAAGTTACAGCTCAACTTCTCCAACTCCCCTCCCAGGAAATGCGACAACCCCAAAGGCAACAGTTCAGGTCAAGAGACAACCTTGTAGAGGACCATAAAGTGCTCTCACCAAAAACTGGATGTCGGAGCATTTCATGCTCATGAGGTGGCTGCCCTAGCAATGGGTTGGGGATGGTCCCAGGCGGGTAGGGAAAACGTGCCAAATGGGGTCCAGCTGCTAAAGGATCCACCAGCGGATGAACAGGTCCTGCGGAACCTTTAAAAGAAGGAAAGAAAGCAATCAATCAACTGCTTTGGGAAGCATCTCCCAACTGTTGCGAGATAAAAAGCCCTGTTGGACTTGAGCTGGATCAGCATTTGGCCTAACTGGCATGTAATTACCAGGAGCTTTAGCTCCATCCAATTTGAAACCCACTTTTCTATCTTCAAGTGACATCTGCTTACCAAACAGCCTTAATTGTTAAAGCAACAACCTGGGCTTTCAATTTCTACAAGAAAAACAAATACACCAGGCAATAAGGAGAAGCAACAATGATGATCAACATTTAGACAGATTTTCTCCAAAACTCTCTCCAATTTCCCCTTCACACACATAAAATTGAAGGATCACTAGTGACATTTAGTACAGAAGCACTTGGGCATCCTTCTGACTTAACCAATACTACTTGAGAGGCCAAAACATGATGCTCAAGCCCCTAATGCTATTTCAACCTGCCATCCAAAATTAAAACCAAATTACTTTCAAACAGAGGTAAGAGAGACTTGAAAATGAATTGACTTGGCTTCGTCTGCGCCAGTCTCTCTCTCGACAGAGAATTTACTAGCCGTATTTTTGTCTGGAATAAATAACTGGGGAGTATCTAGACTTACCTGCACAGAGTGGCAAGTGACTTACCTGGCAACAGAGTCCCTGTATAGACAGATCTATGACAAATTTCTTCTGCTATCAGTGTGCTATGCAAACCCACTCAAATTCCACCACTCTGTAATCTGTGCCGTCAGTCTCAACCAATGCTGACAGCTCTAAGGATGCTGATGTTCAGCGCTACCATCTCTTACCTGTAACCTCTCGCCCCTTAACAATCTCACAAGACCCTGCTGATTTCCTCGCTCTACAATTTGGCTTCTGCAACAGCACTCAAATTCCTCCCAAGCTCCGAAAAGCAGACATCCCAGCTCCATTTCATGCACATTGCTCCAAGGCAAAGTATGCTATATTTGCCTGCACAAACACTACATTTGTAGCCAGATGCACCAGAAGCTGCACTTTAAGTACTTGGACTTTTTTTTTTTTCATACTTAGCAGCTACTGCACCTGGTGCCTTGCTTGCTATGTTCTCTCCAGTCTGCCACCAGAAAATTAGAAAATTCTGCTTAGTGCCTCATCTTCCAGACTCCAGGTTCCAGACTTCTAGAGGAGTAACCACGTTACTTTAGAAATGAGCAAGGCATCAATTCATTTTTCAGACTATTAAATACTTTAGGGAAAAAATTTCCATGATTTCCATGCATAAGAATACACCATAGCTAAAAAGATGTCAACCCATAAATTTAGATGGCTCCTCATGAGAATAGTGACAGAGAATTTCAGCTCGACTAAAGCCAGATGGTCGGCATGTCAAATGGCTGAGGAGATGGAAGTTTTTCTCTCCTAATTTTTTTTTCCCAGCTCCTAGATGGAAACACCAGCTTCAGCCCCTTCACTCCTAACATAACAGCCATGAGCATTAGCGGTGTTACCAGTTCCATCACCTCTCTCCTAGTGAATTCCCTTCACCCACTGGAGTGTACACCAGACACCACTGTAAGGTGGTGCTCTAGGACTCCAGTGCCTTAAAAAACCAAAACAGCAAATCTTTCACAGTGACAGTGTGGAGTCAGAGTCTCAATGGAGATCACCGTGCTGTTACCATCATCTACTTTAGTACTGTTATTGGTCCACCTTCCCAACTGAAATGGTTGCATTTCAATTATCACAACTTCATACAGCACAGAAGTCATATCATGTACAAGAAAACAGGGATTTTGCTACTTGAATTAAAGCCACAATCTGCCTGTTTTGGGCAAACTGCTGCTAACAGCTCACGAGAGAGGCTCCCTAGGAAACTGCCCGGCCCCTTTCCCTGGGCTCACCTTGATGTAAGGGATCCTGTTGGTGTAGGTGTAAATGCGAGTGTATGTGTGAATGTTGGTGATGGTGAGGCGTGACGTTGAACATCTGGAGCCGTGCCAACGGGTCGTTTGTCAGCGAAGCCATCCGCTCAGCGTGTATTCTCTCTGCTGCCAGTCTGTCGGGGTAGCTCATTTCAGGCCGTAACTGGGGGCCTGCCAGTGCAAGTCTCTCTCTTTCCAGGGGGTTCAAACCCGGGTGGAAGGAAGCAAACGGGTGAGGTCCTGCTGTTGGGGGAATAGTCAGTGCACCGTGCCTGGCAAAATGCTCCATGGGGTTAGTAGCCGGGTGAAGCGCGTCTAGCTCTGGGGGCTTCACCTCAAAGCCAGGTTTCATCCTCTCTCTCAACTCCCTTTCCCGGATTTCTCGCTCCCGGATTTCCCGTTCTCGCAGCTCTCGTTCCCGAATGGTGGGATCCACGTTGTAGAGGCCAGGCATGTGGTAGGCCAGAAGCGGATCAGTGGGGTTCAGGGGGACAAAGAAAGGATGGTTGCGGTTTGTTGGCGACATGACGTGAGGACGGGCGTATTCACTCAGTGTTCGTAAAGCAGGCGTATCCGGACCAATGTAAGGTGGTACAGCAGCAATGGTCGTTGGGGGAGGTTCGAATGAAGGTCTCATATGTGCTGGCCCGCTGAGCTGAGACTCTCCGAGACGGCCTTCATGGGAGGAGCTGGATACCTTCTGCTGCACAGAATGGGGGAAGAGAAATTTAGTTTAACTAGTTGGTACATGTCACAGTGATGGGCAATGTAGCTGGCTGGTACATGTCACCACAGACCACCAGCCTCATTTGCAGTGTCTTCTTGCTGTCCTCTCCACGCTCACTTGTACCCTAAAACTTACTAAACCAAAGGAAACTCATCTCCATGATGTGCAACACAACGAATTCCACTCCTTCCACATCAGGACTTTGCATCCTGCTCTCCCCTCCTGCACAAGGGCAGCACAGCTCTCCTGGGGAGGGCAATAAGTACAGTTTACCCATGCAATTGCCCAAGGATCCCTATCCCCAAAATAATGCAAAGTCCTCGTAGATGACACATCCCTTAACGGACAGATGCTACGTCCTGAATTTTATAATCCTACAGAAACACCTAGCTATGATTCAGATCTCTGAAGCACACTCTGGAATAGGAAGACTTTAGCACCTTTTCTTTTCAGCATCAATAATATATTACCAACATACCAATTCTGTGGGCCCAGAAGTAATCATTCCTTTCCAACAGGCCACAGAAAAATGGATTACTTGTGTTAGCTCTTTAACAATGCTGGAGTTTGGGTCTCCCCATAAAAAAAAAAAAAAGTTACATGACTTTAACTTTACTTCAAATGTAAAAAGCCTTCAGATCCCCTTTTTCGAGCAGATTTGTGCCTGCACAGCAGAATTTGTGCCTTCACTGTATCTGGAGAGTGCTTTTCTACTGCAAATAAACATAAATGGTTGGCCTAGTTATTCCCAGCTGTGCTGGCTTCCTGCACATCAGAAACAGACCAGGACCAGAAACTCCCCATTTCCTTTAAAGAGAAGAAAGTCACAGGCAGGCCAAGAGGTGCTCGCAGCTGGTTGCCCTTCACTTAAAACACAAGGCTCTCATATTCACAAATACCTGATGGCACATGCCTTAAAGCACTTCTGGAGATTTGCATTCTGTAGTCACCATCCAGGTCAGATCCCACCAACACAACTCCCTTAAAACAGCTCTTTGCTACAAATAAACCTACCGCAGCTCTTTCTGCTTCTCTTTCACGTTCCCGCTCCCTCTCTCTTTCCTTCTCTTTTTCTTTTTCTCTTTCCCTCTCTTCTCTGGCTTTCTGTTCCGCTTCTCTTTTGGCCTTTTCAATGGCCTCTTCTCTCTTCTTGGCCAGTTTCGATCCTGCCAGCGGCATGAAGTATAAGTCTGTTCTTGAGCATGAATTGTATCCACGGTCCAGGTGCTTATAGAACCTGAAAGAAATGAAACAGAAAGAGCTTAGCCCTGGGAAAGATGCAAGAGCCTGGGATTCAAGAGCTGTATGTCAAAAAAAAAGTCTTACTCTACACTTATACAATAGCACTACCCTGAAAGCTGTGAGAAAATTAACTGCACCACATTACTCCAGAGACAAGCCGAGTATAAAACCCTTCTCACAATTACAAACTGAAACGCCCTGTCTGAATACACTGGCTGAAACAGCACCTTTCCAGAAAAACAGAGCAAAATCACACCAGAAAGAGAGGTTGAGAAGATGCATATAAGAAACACACCCAGCTCCCACAGGAGCTCATTTTTCAGCTTTTGGGAGTGCCCAGCTACAGAGAAAACCAGAGTGCGGTAAGGAAGCACTGCTGGCAACCTCCTTACCTGGCTGATTGACTCGCATGACTTGGTGTATCCACCACAGTAGGTTCTGGTGATGGACTTCTGGGTGGAGGGGGAGGGCTTTCTGGTTCCTCAGCTTCATCTGGGACTTCTTCTTTGATTTGAATAGGTGGTAGCGTGCAGGCTGTCACCACTGGCACGTTGCCACTAGAAGCCGCTGATGTGGAGATGGAAGTCTGAAGTGGGATGCCAGGCACAGTGGGTGGCGTGGAAGTGGAGGGGCAAGAAGGAGGGGTGATGGAAGGCGGGCCTCCTGGGACAAACGGGTGCTGAGAAAAGGGGGGCTGGGAGGATACCTGATGGAGTCCAGAGGGGGGGTGATTAGCAGGTGGGGGAAGGCTCTGACTCTGTGTCAGTACAGGAGGCTGGGCTTGCGAAGACTGCAGCGGCTGGCTTTGAGGCATCAGCTGCAGAGGAGGAGGGTGTGCGGATGGAGGATGGTGAGTTGAGAGGGAGCTCAGAGGTTTTAAAGCAGGCGGTGGAGGCAAGTTGGAGTTCATTGAGAACGGAGAAGGGCCAGAGAGATGAGGAGGATGCTTGTGGGACGGAGCAGTGGGGAGCTGAGGGATCGGGGTGGTAGGGGGAGGTTTGATATGAGGCATGGCCATGGGCGCAGGGGGCAAGGGCTGCTCCCGCGGAGGCTGAGCCTGCTGCAGCGAGGATGCAGTTGGCAGGACAGGCTGCGTCACCTGCACCTGGAGAGCGGAGTGAGAATGAGATGGTGCTTGTGTCTGAAGGGGAACCTGAGACTGAGACGACTGAGCGGGGAGGGAAAATGGCTGGGAAGGTACGGTATGAGGCAGGAGGGGCTGAGCCTGCAGGCCGTGAGGGGCAGGCTGGGCCTGGCCGTGGAGCGGAGGCTGCGAGTGGGGCTGTGACGAGGCAGGGGCGGGCTGGCTCTGCGACACGCTCAAAGGCTGCAGGGGCGGGTGAGGAGACGGGAGCCTCTGCGGGTGCAAAGCGGGGGCCTGCTGGATGTGCGAGTGAGGAGGGGGCGGCGCGGGGGCCTGGGGCTGGCTGGGGGGCTGGGACGCCGACGGCGAGACCTGTGGCGGAGCTGAAGTAGCACTAGAGGCTGCCGGCAGCGATGCTGGTAACTGGGCCGATATAGGCGGCGTGGGAGGAGGAGCCTGGCCAGAAGCGCTCTGTGCCTGAAGCACTTGGGGCTGTGCCTGCAGCACTTGCTGTTGAGCAGATGAATCCGAGTCGCTCTCATTGTCTTGAGGGCTTGGGATGCTGGGTGACGTGCTCCGGTTGTCCTGGTCAATGTCCTTGGGATCGCTGCTGCCTTCGTCGTTGACACTGCGGCTGTCAGAGCTCTCACCTTCGCCCTCGCCCTCTGAGGGGGAGTTCGGCCTGCTGATCTCCTGCAGAATAACCACCGTGCATGAGAAAACCGCACAAAGAACGTGACGAGCATGCCAAAGGGTGCAACCTGTCACACATGCTGTGCAAACCCAAGCGCGAGCACCACCCTTTTGAACCTCATCGGGCTTAAAACAGCGCAGGCAACATCAATATCCAAAGGGAGGGTGAAAGATCACAGAGCCAGGCTCTTTGTAGCAGTGTCTGGTGGCAATGGGCACAAATGAAATATAAGAGGTTCTGCCTCAACACAACAAAATGCTTTTTTCTCTAGAAGGGCAAGCAAGTGACGGAACAGGTTGCCCAGAGAGGCTCTGGACTCTCCATCTTTGGATATTCAAAAGCCATCTGGATGTGGTTCTAGTCAGTCAGCTCTAGGTGGCCCTGCCTGAGCAGAGGGGTTGACTAGATGGCCTCCAGGTCCATCCCAATCTCAACCATTCTGTGGCGGTTCTGGGACATGGAAAGCTCAGTGCCAAAATTCCCAAATCCTGTGCACAGAGTAAACCTGGTCAGGTACACAGAGCTGAAAAGACATCCTGGAACTATTTAAATTGAGCTTTGATACCATTAAATTAAGACAACTCCAGTGGTGGTCATCTAACTTGCCACAGAAGAGGAAAAAACAGATTTCATTTCAAAAAAATTGGGGGTAATGGGTGTGGATAATAATCCAAGTATACTTCTATATGGTTGATAATTGATATTAAAACAACAAAAATAAAAGACTTCTAGACTTACCCTATATAATCCCACTATTTTTCAACAGAAGGAACACATTATAACATGGGCTGCTTTCCAACCGCAGATTAAGTTACAATTTGCTGTGGCTTAAATTGATTTCATGTTTTTGGTTTGTTACTGGGTTTGCACCCCCCAACTTTTAAACTATTCCTTTAAGGGAAAATATTCCTCTGTGTGACTCACTTGAGTTTTGGATTTTTTGGCATTGGACCTGTCTGGTTCCTCTGTGTCCGAAGCTGCCTTTTCCCGCTGCCTCTTGGAGTTCTTGAGAGGAGAAGACACCTCTTCTTTTATCTTCTGCCACAAACGAAGCAGAACACAACAGTTAGCAGTGATACAAATGCAAAAATAAATTGAGTATATGCCAGTGCTACTGTATTTAATACAAATGAAGGAGAGAGATTCCTATGGAGCATGAGAACAGATCACAAGTTGAGATAGTATTTAACAACAATCCAAGTTACATCGAGTAAAACATTCCTCATCAGGCAGATGTGGTTTTGAGCTTTGGAAGTGAAGGATTATTTTAAACAAAGGAGTTGTCTTCGGCTGTGCAGAATCAAGTCCACCAGGAACTCACACCAGATCTACTGGCCCAGGATACTCTTCTAACAGAGACCAACACCAGCTGTTAACAGAGGATGGAGCAAGGCTTTCTGCAGTAGAAAGGCAGGGAATAAGCCTCTTTCTGCTAAATCAAAGTCTTGCTTTACTCTTGATATTTAGAGACAGATATTTTTATACCCTCTCAAACATAGGTCTAACAGTGAGCGGCTATTACAAGATTACTACCTTCTTTCATGGTCTGGGACAGCTTTATAAATCACATAATTACCTAACCTAACTTCAAATTTTGCTAAGTTCTCAGCTTTAGCATGTGAAAACTTGCTCCATACTCCAGTTTTGACTAGATTTCTTTTTAAAATATTTATTTTTAGCTTGCTACTTTTCAATTTACACTGCTTAATGGCAACCCTTCCTGCTTCATCTGGCTTTGTTTCTTCAGCATTCTCTTGGAAAGGCACTTATTCATTTAAACAGACTAAACTGTCAGCTCGCTCTGAAAAATCAAGCAAATATATGTACAGTGAAACAGTAACAGAAGTAGTCTCAATTACTACATATTCATATTCCTTTGTAAACAAAGATTAAGCACTGCTTAAAAAAAATCCTCAAAACTGTCTACTTGTCTCAAATATAGCATTTCTGATCTGTATTACTCCCATGAGCTTAATACCTACATTTGCATCTGAAATTGAAGGATTAATTTATCATGAGAGCAGTAAGGTTACGTGGTGATACTTTAATGGTTTCTATCACTACACATCCTCGTGTACAAGAACAAAGCATCAGTCAGATGCACCATTACATTTTTTGCTTATCCCCACAAGTAGGAATTTCTAGGTCACCGAGAGATTCCCTGGCCTCCCAGAATCTGCAGCTCATTTACCCGACTAAAGAGGTCTCGGGTGTCCTGTCCTA
Source organism: Tringa solitaria (assembly GCA_026413425.1). NCBI lineage: Eukaryota > Metazoa > Chordata > Aves > Charadriiformes > Scolopacidae > Tringa > Tringa solitaria. The sequence goes on along the minus strand of JAOXJM010000008.1, from coordinate 5,160,581 downwards.
ACCCAAAAGAATGGGAAAATTTTACCTTCGTGGATTTCTTCACTGAATCTGCCTTGCTGTCGTTACTGGAGGTGCTGGCAGCGCTGGGAGAATTGCGGCCGCTGGAACGGATGTCTTCATTAATGGGTGAGGCTCTACCATCAGGGCTGGCTGGCTGCTTTTTACGACCACTACGTAGTGTAGACATCTATTTGTGTAACAGAAACCAAAGGGTATCACAGTCAGCATTTGTCCAACCTCTTTACTTTTTTCTGTCTTACAGCAGAGCAGGAGCGCTCGGTCTATGCCTAAGAGCTTGGAAAATGAAAAACCAAGAGCATTTGACATTGTTACAGTTTTTCCTTGAAAGCTCATCTGGACTGAAAAGAAGACAAATCCTTAATTTGTCTGCTCAAAACCTGATTATTTTATTTACTAGCATCTGCTAGAAATGTCAACAGGAGAAACATGTTCCAAAGCTGCTGCTGTTTGCATGCTAAATTGTCTTCATAAAACACATGCACGCACATTTACAAGCAGGCACACACACAGAGCACATGAGGTAGGAGAGGACCCTCACGTTCTATTAAAAAAACCATAGTCTATCTATTGGCATTCAAGCAGTCAGGACCAGTTTCTAAAGCCACAGTTGCAGTGTGCTCCTGCTCTGCGATAAGAAATCGCAAAGTATTTCAATAATTAATGCCATTTCCCTCCCAGTTTTGGCAGTTTTTTTGGATGACTGGCTACCATAAAAACAATGACGTCAATCTTGCCTGACAGTGTAGCCTCACAAGATATTTAGAAGCAACGGTCATATCATCGTGATCAGAAAGACAGAGGGGGGGGCGAGGAAAAGAAGCATATCTGCTGCTTTCTATCAGCCAAAACCCAAAGCAAACATCAAATTAACTCGAGCTGCTGTCAGAGTTCTCACAAGTCACAGTAAGGCTTCCAGCATTTCACCCTGAGTAAAAACTCTGTGACAGAGCACACTGACCAGAGGAGCAAACTATGCTTTTCTGCAGGGAAGAGATTTTTAATTCCAGTAATATGAGGAGACTACATGAATAGCATTTCATTTTTCAAAACTCTTCCTTAAAATAGGAAGCCCAAGGGCTTACCTCTGACAGATCCAGCTGGAAGGAGGACACATGCTAGTACAAAATCTGTAATAATACACTGGTCAAATGCCCCCTTATGGTGACAGGCCACTGCCAGTCATTAAAAGCATGGAAATAACACGTTTTACTAGAACTTGCAGAAGAGACATTTCAGCTCCTTTTCCAAGGAAAGCTTCAGCCTCAGCAAATCTCACACCTGCACAGACAAATGCAGCAGCAGGCACATACCACAGCAAACAAACAAGATGGAAAAAGCATCATTTTTGAAGTTTGACTATCTTCTTCCACACACCACCTCTTTACAGAAGAAGCTGCAATGCAAGAGTGTTAAGCCTACCGAGCCTCGACTCCGCCTTGTCCTCATGCTATGCTTTCCACTAAGTCCATCATCTTCCTCTTTGACAGGCTTAAACATAAAGGGTGGAGGGTCTACAGGCTTCTCAATGGGTGGCAGCTCTCCGTACTTTTTGAAGTGAATGCGACAATCAGTGCACAACAAAATGTTTTCTCGACCGCCGTGGTGCCAGTCCTTGGAGGCTTGGGGCAGGAAAAGCAACAGCTTAGAAACACGCAGTGTACTAGATAACTCAGCACAAACATATTGCATTATTACAAAAAGCACACAACAACTAGGAAAGTAGCTGCTTTTCTATGGGCAAGGAAGTTGGAGAAATTTCTGGAAACTCTGTCCTTAGTCTGTGTTCCAGTGCACATCTTCAATATCCAATTTACAAACTATTCGTTTACTGACGCAACTACAGTTTTGAAAACAAAGAATGAAGCCTTATTTGCTCTACCTGGGAGCTAACAGGCAGCTATTATTCTCCAAAGCTGTGGTTTCTTAGATTGAAGTGAGCCATGAACTCAATTCCTTCCCTTCCCTATTTTGGGGCTCACACTTCCATGCCATGCACATGCCCAAATATCAGACAACCTGCAGGAATGGGGCTGCTGCAAAAGAGATTTGGCGCAGCGTGAAGTTTTGTGTGTGACAGTCACAGTCCAATACTGATTTGCTCTATCACAAATTGATTATATAGATTACGGATTATGTAGATGTTTCTTCCTGTATAAACTTCTATCTCCCAAGATGTTTCTTTGACGCTGCAATATTAATTTGCAATGGCGAAGCACGATTAACTCCGCCAGGAACGCCCCCTATTTTAGCTGACTCAGCCCTACGTTTTTTGAACAGCTGTACATGCACAAGAACTGCTCTTGCTTGAATGAACCTGCGTTAAATAGGCAGTGGCAGGAAGGAGAGAAATACAGCAAGGAATGGGGTGCCTACTGGTTGTGAAGCAGTGACGACAGGCGTAGCCCTTCAGTTCCTGTTCGCTGTCCTCGCTGTCAAAGTCATCTTCACTGGCTGAGCTCAAATCCACTGAATAAGTAAAGAACAAGGGAAGAAGAGGAAAATGGAAAAGAAAAAACTCAGCAGGATTTTCAATTTCTTCCTACTTGACTAAAATAACCACTGATAATAATAGTTCTAGCACAAATTTTGTGACTTCCCACAACCCACCTTGCCTTGCGTGGCCACTATTTCTGATTTTGCAAACTAAGCAAGGCCAAACTTCATCAGTCTACAGATTAAAGGAGGATTCCAGGAATGTACCAAGTGATACAATTAACAGAACTTTTCATTCAGTACACAGTACTTTTCCAATTACGTTGTCGTTCAAACACTGTTTGTGCTTAGTTAGAGAGGTTGCGTTCCACAAGCACAATTTCCAAGAGAAAGAAGGTTTATCTCTAGAACCTGGTCAAATTTACAATCAAGTATTCTATACCTAAATCCTACTTTACTAGATTCCACAGACAGATACTGCGGTGGCTTTTCTGGTTTTTGCTTCTAAACTTCCATCTTCTAAACCAGATGGGAACTGCTGTTACACGCTCTTAGTCGCTATGTTTAACCCAAGAGCTAGATGTGTTTTGTGGGTGGAAGGAACAATGCTTATATATAACATACCTGTTTGAAAAACACGTTGGGATTCTTTGGGATGAGAGGTACTACAAGATTAGTACCCGCTTTCCAATCTTTACTGCAAGCCTCCTTAAAGAGTTTTAACCCGTGGCAAACTTGCATTTCAAGAATGTCACATTTTCAAGAAGTGGAGAATATGGAAAGGGTCACTTTGTGGCAAGCAGTGCACAGGAAATTAGCCAACTACAAGGCTCTGAGCTAAACAGCACCATCTAAACCGCTTAAAAACTGCAGACATCACAAAAACTGTATCTTACCTCATCTTCTAAAACAACTCAGAGGTAAATACTTTCTTATTGAGAGTACTGCATTTTTCTAGCACCACCACTAGAAATTCGCAACATAGCAGGTCTGTAATTTGTCACAAGCAGAAAGCCCTGCGGCTTCTTTTGTTCACATCTTTAATTAGAAAAGAAGTCCTTGACGCAAGAATACTGTTTTTCTAAAGGTTCCAGGAGCGTACTCTGTAATACATGCAGGTTATAGAGAGGGAGGGATTCTACAGTACTTGCCATTAGCGTCTGTCATCAACTCATTACCCTTCAAATTAACACAGGGTCCCATTTAATAACAGTAGCTCCTAGCACTACTATAATTTCTACATTAATTCTTGCAGGTGTGTAAACCCTTACTGAAAATTGACACCGGGCTAGATCTTGCTTTCTTTTACTTAATTGATTTTTATTCTCATCCTGCAGTTGGATCCATGTGGGTGGCTCCTTCCAGCACATGTGCTCTGAAGCACCGCGTATCTTCGATCGAGCTGTGAACTCAAGATCCTCAAGTCTTGTGCACACAGAAATAGGCAATAAATCCTATTAGTTTCAGCAAGGAGAAGCAAATGGCCCTTTCTTACCACCTCACTGATACCCTCTCCAGACTTCTCTCTCCTGCCTGCTCACCTCATCCTCTACCTCCCCCATATTAATAAGATTCTGCCAATTTCTGCCTTCTACATAGAACCTTTTCCTTAGAAGGCACGTGAAACGTGCTGGGTTTAGTCCATTGAAAGACTTAAAACTCACAGGCTAACACAAGCCTTTTATGTAAGTTTATATATCTATACGGACATGACTAATCGTAACCCTTGGCAATGCAGTACATTTCATTGGCTTGGGTGATTATTTTTTGTTTAGACACTTCTGCTTCAGTCAAGGTCAATATTCTTCCAAGAGTCATTAAGATACAGCAGTGCTGGCTGCAGCACACAGTCTGAAGGAGAAGGCATGGGTCACCAAGTAAGGATGGAAGGGACTTCCTTCCAAAGGGATGAAAGTTTTTGCATTTACGCTTCTTTTTGCATTTTCTAATTCCCATTACTGTAATAACCCTGGAGAAAATACAACACAAAACCAAGAAAAGAGCAAGAAAATTCAGTACCAGGACAGTATTTCCATCCTTACAGGGTGCTTTTATGTTTAAGAACTGCACAAAGCACTTGGTGATCAAAGACGCCTACCACATTCCAGCATAATGGTATAGGAACAGGAGAGGGCAACTGCCTGAACTCCATTTCCTTGCTTCATTCCCTTGAAGGTACAGCACCATTACATTACTGTTGCTCCCTGCATCTAAACAAAGATAAATGCATTGCTTTTAGCTTCCACTTACAGAATTCACTGGAGGGGGGCCTGGAGGGAGTGTTGACTGGAGTGGAAGCAGTTCGAGTTTTAATTCTCCGAAACACAGCCTGTCTTCGATGCCTACGGTGGGCTCGAGAACTTGCTGCTTCAGGGGTTTTCTTCCAATAGTAATAGAAGGTGATTAGTTCTCCCTGCAAATACAGAAGGAGTATGTTAGAGGGGCATGCAAATCTGACTTGTCAGCTTTTTTCCTTCCTTCTCCTCTCTCTATGTGTGCACGTGTATTTTTGTAGGAAGCTTCATGATGCGTTTCAGCCAGACAAAAGAATTCTTTAGCTAAGACAGAAAAAAAAAAAAAATCCTCATTATTTTTGGTTTGCTTTTTGCAGGGGAGGAACAGAAGTAAATGGATGCCTTCTCACTCCTCTCCTCGAAGAGAAAAGAGGTTGGGCAGTTCGTATCCAGCCTCCACACGGATGCTGCTGGCGCCGCTGCTCTCCCCTGCCTTGCTGTCAGCATCCTGTTGACACCTCTGGAGGCACCGCATCCCGACAGGTACTACCTTTCAATGAGCTGTCAGAACAAATAACTGGTAACCGCTAAGAATTCCCTGGTGTTTACAGAAAGAATAGGGATCAATTCAAACAGATACTGCCATTTTGCCAACCTGCATTCTGAGTACAGATGTTTTTCAATATACCCGTTTAAGAAGCTGAAAGTTAGAACAGTATTCAACAAGAAGTCTATAACCATAACTCACCCCTACTACAGCAAAATGGTGTTTTAATTTGAATATATATGCCCACATCTAAATTAATTAAGCAGTTAAAAAAGCACACCTAGAGAAATGAGTGATAATTTCACAGCATCGTGGATCTGGCTTACATTCAAAAACTGGAGCAGCTGCCATTCAAACTAGCGGATGTAATGCCGAACTAAAGAACAGCATGTGGTTTTAATCTCTTTTCTCTTACTTTGAAACCCCATCATTTCCTGGCGACTTGTCTGCCTCTAAGGTAAAAGGTGTTGTTTCTTTCAAGTTGCAAGAGAAAAACGGAGAAGTTCTAACCAGCCCCTTGAAAAAAAAAATCAACATCAGAACAAACATACCTGAATCGCCCACAAAAAGGGTTTCTTTGAACTACATTTTAGGTGATCAAATAACATAACCTCAGCCTGCTCCCTCCGGGGGGAAATCCTGCAGCCTGTACTCGGGCAGATCACTCACCTTAATGCTAATAAAGACACTCCCTTAATCCAACTCTCCCAAGGGCCTCAACAAGCAATTACAGCCACAACTAACATCTGCACCACTGAAACGCTGGAAAGACAAAAGGAGGATGTTGTTCTAGACATTAACTGCTGACATTTAAGAAGAATTTTACCAGTGCCTAATTTAAAAATAGAAACACCAGAAAAAGAACACAACCACAACCTTGATTTCTGGTGATAGACAGAGAGATGCATTTTTAATCTGCACTGCTGTAGGCTGGGATTGATGCTACTGATCTCCACCGCAGACCTCAACAATATTCCCACCAAGCTGTTCAGAGTGATACGGAGTTAGGAGGAGGAAGGATTAAGTGGGCAAAATTAATCATTACCTACAACTGCTGATTTTGAAGGACAAAAGTCCTACTGGAAAAAAAAAAAAACAGACAGATAGATACATCTCTTTCCTGGAGAGAATCTAAAAGTAAAATGTGTGCAGGCTGGCGATGAGCATTCGAGCTATGTCCGATGTGGGAAGAACACCAAGTTCTGACACCCAGCACCCTGCCCTGCTGCTGCATGTTCAACCACACGTGTTTACTTTAGAAATACCATTTTACTCCGAGTCCATTAAGTGGGCTCAAAGTCCACCCAGCACAACTGTTTGTCAAGCCGAGAATACGACCTGGGCCAGGCGGCAGGTAAAGCTCTGCAGAAAAGCTTATGCAATGCTTTTCGGAGGTAGAAAGTTCTTTTGCAAATGAAACTGGCTACATTTTAGCTATAAATTCATTTATATCAAATCTGAGGTGTCAGCACCAAGGAGCAAGTCAGTAAATCCCATGTCTTTATGTCAGTGAATTAATGTGTCCTCTGACATATGGCAACAGCAGAGTGCGAACCAATCTGTTTTCCTCCCATCATAAAATAGGAAATGGGATCCTATTTGAGCTCTATTTACACATCGCAAACCCATCAGGTCCCAAGGGAAGTTTAACACATGTACTACATCATCAACCAAACGTAAAAAAATAAATAAATGGTGTATATTTATAAAAAAAATACTAACTTCATGACGATAAAGCTTTTCTTCCTGAGACCCCCCCGACACTACAGTCACAACTGCACTCAGACGAAGATGAAACACAAGTTTATTCATCAGCTTCTTTTACCCCATCGATGAAATGGGGATAGATGAAAGGACTAGAGAATATTCTGTGCTTCACATTCACCCTCAGACCTCCCAGCTCCATGACTGGGTACGTGACTCAGCCTTCTGACACAGGCAGAGAAACAAACGTCAGAGGGGAAGGAAGCAAACCCCGAGAATGTTAATGTTATAGACAGACACAAGGTTAGACGTGTACTACACCGAAAAAATTCCACACCACATCTTATTAGCTGCCTGGCTATCCAATATTATATTGTCTACCTAAGGGATTAAATGCTGGAGTGGAGCGAGGCTGGAAGGATTAGAAGCAGCGTACGGTGGTGACGGCACGGGTGGCAGAAGCTTGAGCACAAAGGAATAAGTCAGGAAAGCTTTGGTTCTACAAACAGGGAGTAAAAACAGCCCCCAGCCTCCCTGCAAGCCAAGTCAAATGAACTTTAATCAAACATGCATAGTGTGCGCTGCCGAAACCCATCGCACATAAATTCAGGGAACAAAAGCGGTTGCAGAAATCAATAGCCTACTGAAACATTAACACAGGCAGGCATTGATCAAAGGGCCCTTTTACAAAAGGCAGCCTTGCAAATTAGCTGCTGGTTTTGCTTGCAAGCAAACAGAAAAGCATAAACGCTGCTGACATGAATGGCCTGTAATGATCATCTCGTTCCTGGCGATTTCACCTCACCCCGAGGTCCCGCAGCCGACGCATCCCGCATCCCCGGACTGTAACTGGGAACAGCACGAGGGACTGTGCCCCTTCGCCGGGGAAGGGCTGAGAGCAGCTGCTCTCCATCTGATTTTTGGGGTAACA
>JAOXJM010000008.1:5140080-5152611 GCA_026413425.1 Tringa solitaria | reverse complement strand
CTTCGCCGGGGAAGGGCTGAGAGCAGCTGCTCTCCATCTGATTTTTGGGGTAACAGGTCTAAACTAAAATCCTGTAAATCAGACTGAATCATCCTTCATTGCATCATTATACTCGTTCAACTTAAGAGTGACACCCCCCTGCAGAGATAAATTTAGGAAGGGATGAGACCCCTGAAGCAACTACTCCCTGTGGTGAGGTCTCTGGTGGATGGTGGAAGGGAAACCCAATGTTTGCAAGCCAAGATCAGGGAAAGCTGAACCTGCTGCTGGGAACAGTGACCTTGTTCATCGTTCTCTACTCCAGCTCAGTGGCCTGAAGCACACAGACCATCTGATGTTAAAGAGACCATCTCCTTTTGCAATAAGCACCATCCACCTGCTTCTGTCACCTTCTTCTCTTCCCTGCATCCAATAACACGTTCCTGTTTACCCAAGCTGTGGGACCACCGATGAAACCAGCATTAACAACCACTGCAAAGCCTCACAACAAAATGTAAACTTCAGAGACGTGTAGCCCAGCTTAGAAGCAGCAAGATTTCAGATGGCTGCACCTACACGGATGACCCATAATGCATATGCAAATGAGAAACATGAATGTTCAATGAAGGCGTCCCTCATAGCACACACAAACCCATTCTTCAGTAAAGCTCCCAGTCTAATGAACTGGAGTAATCTTAACATTCCAGCTGTTTGGGGGCAATACAGCCAGTACTTTGAGGCAACTGTCCAGCAGGAAGGGTCTCCATGTCCAAGTTGTTTCTTTCTCCAGAATGGTTAATGGGCCACCTCCTGTCCCCGAAACCCATCTCATCTCTCAGACCCCAGATACTGATGTTGCTGACACAGTTGTCCATTTGTATCAATTATCAATAAATCCAACATTAGAAGGAAAGTCCCAACAAAGTGACACACAAGTCTACCCCGTCACCATCCCTCAAATGAGCAGCTCTAATTCCTGTGCTGTGCCACATCCAAGAGAGGTGCTATTAGCACCCTCCCAGATTAAACCCATCAAGGAACAGCTTTTTCCATCACCGTGGGGAGAAGATTCATTTCTCTCCCAATCTCCTTCGTTGCTCACAGTAAGAGCCTCACCTCCACTTGATACAACGCCACCCCTCTTCTGCAAACACAACTCCATTTTTCTATGTTAACATCTGAATAACTGTCCCAAGCAATTTATCAAACACGTATATAAAGCAAAATGAGAAGCATTATTCAGGCTTTTAATGCCACCTCCCCTTAAGAACATCTACTTTTGCATTACTGAAGTTTCACGAGACAGAGGGGGGTATTTTCTTCACTAAAACCCATGGCTCAGCTTCCATCAAGTCTGAAATACATCTGCAGCTCACAGCTCCTCCAATCTCTTGCCTTTTCCTGCCAAGGCCATTTCACCCCGTGTTGTAGCTACATAGAAAAAAAGTCACGCTTCATCTCCTTTTAGCTCTGTTCTAGGGATTATTTTTAAAGAGAAATAAACGGTTCAGATCCCCTCCCGCAGGAGTACGCGACAGCGAGACCTTCTCTGCAATTCAGCTCCGGGGGCTGAGCTGCCAGAAGTCTCCTGCATCCTCCCCAGCACAGTCCATCTGCCTTTATTCCATTATTTCCTCGGCATGTGGCACCTTTTCTCTTACTTCTCCCACCATTTTCACCCACAGCTCTCACTCCTATTTTTTTTCTGCGGCTCACCCAGGCCACATCCCAAAACCCGAGGCCAGGCCTTTACCAGCTCTGCCATACCCTGAACAAAAAGTGCTTCATGCCCTGGTTTCTCACTTCTTATCAGTAGTTTTCAAATGTAAAATACACAATACAAGCTGTGCCCCGTGTTTGTGTTTCGTCTTGCCTTAGGTAAACAAAGGATTAACACTGGGTATGCATTTCTGGATTTGAGAGGTTTTGACAGCGCTGCTGCAGCGGAGGCTGCTCCTGTGGAAGCCAATCACACAAACACATCAACCTACCTTCAAGTATCTGTTATGGTATAACAGAGTGAGCAAACATAATAATTGCTGTTTAATTTCCCCAGAGCCTAGCTCTGCCAGGGAAAAAAAAAAAAAAATGGTGGGGGAGGGGAATAGCTTTACAGTTATTAAACAGAAAAAAAGTAAATGACAACTCTGTTCAATGGCTATAAACTAGTCAGGGCAGAGCAGAGGGGAACAGATTGTCCAGCTGTGGTCTTAACGAATTCACAATCTTTCTGGAACACATCAAGATTTTAAGACAACTCAATTTAGCTAATGCTCCCTATTTACTAAAGTCCCGTGGTAAAGACACCGTCTCCAGCGCGTCCCTCCTTCACCAAATCCCCTGGCTTTAACAGCCTTGGTGACAACATCTGCTCAAACGCCTGCACGCCAAGGGGTGCACCCAGGAGATGGACTACACAGGCACAGATTGTGCTTCCTGAAACGTTACAGAACCACCCCAGAGTATTCCATACACTGTTAGTCTGGGAGACAAATCCGAAGGTGTCAGTCCCTTCTATCACACACATCTCCATGCCCAAAAATTGCTAAGAGGCACAAACGTATGCCAAGGGGCTTGCAGGACCGTGGCCCAAGTCCTCTGACCTCCTGAGCAGCACAACCCACCACGCCAAGATGGACAATTACTGGAGACCATGGCACGGCTATATCCAGAGAGAGAAAATTCCAAACTATTCTCTTGGTCTAAACAAGTTAAACTATTAAAAAAATGCAGCCGGGAAGAGAAAGACCAGCTGTGTGCAGCTCAGAAGAGTTGAACCCAGGCATTTTTACAATTTTAAGCTTGGTCTACATGCCTCTGCCAACTATGACAAATCGGTTTGCACATGTTCTAATTAAGCAATAATTCTCAGCAGCTTCTTCAGTAGCGCTGATTAATGTCCACCTTGGGTGCAGAAGAATACTGCATAATCTAAAACATTACTGAAATTTTAAGAGAGGCTTTTAAAAACCAAGCAATACTTTACTAACACTGCAAAAAACACATTAAAAATCGTGGGATGCTCTCCAAGGAGTATCCTGCAGGTCTCTCCATTCTCTAGCCTATTTTAAAAGTGTAGGCATTTTATCTAGCAGTTCCTCTAGCCGCTTATTATCTTTTGGATGGCCATACAGCTTGCTCTCCCTGGTCTCTGGTAAGAACTCTACCTACAATTTTAGGGGAAAATTGGCTGTCCTAATACTCTTGTTTCCTTGTTCTCCAAACAGCAAGGTAAGCTACTTGGTTTCGATTTTTATTTGAAACTGCTGGCAAAACCGGCTAGCCAAGCGAGACTCAAAGGAGGAGACAGGTATATAAAAAACCCAGGCTAACTCCCTCGCTTTTTATGCTGTCAATTCACCCCCAACACAGGAACAGTCACAGAATTTCCTGGGAACCCAGCCGAGGCTCCATCTGTATTTTCTGGATTTCATTCGGTCATGGAAAAAACCTGCAATCAGACACAGCTTTATGCTTTCTAATTGTTTCTGCTAAATGAGCACTGCCACCCTGCTTAGTCCTCTATGGACCAGAGGAAGAGCGAGCTTTATCTCCTACAAACGATGCTTTTGATCAGATCACTGACACAGGTCTAGGAGACAACAGGTCATCAGAGAACAGCGTGGGTACTGATAGCACTGAAACAAGTTTGGAACCTGAAGATTTCACTCCAAAGTTCCTCGAGCAGTGAAGGGGCTAAAATAATTTTATTTTTTGTGTTACCTAATCAGATCACTCATGCAATTCTCCCAAGAGAATATATTTGCCCTCCTTTACAAATAATTAAAAAATCCAACAGAGTGGGTGAGTGCAAACTAAACCCAACTCCTACAGCAAAATCATGCTTGGGAGCTGGAAGTGGCAAGAGACCGCTAACGGAATCACTGGTAGGAAAGCCAGTGAATAGGGACCGTGAAGTGGGGAGAAAAAAGGAAAGGAATGAACAGGGTACGATGTAAATAATCTCTCATTTGAAACAAACATTTATCTGCAGTAACACTCAGCTGTTGTAGAGCATCTGCCACCTGATGACAAAGTCAACGAAGTATTTACAAATTAAATCTCAGCACATCCTTTAGGTTTTATAGCGTATAGAAACAAAGAGAGAGAAGATTTGTAAATTAGCCAAGATCAATCCTGTGTGAGAAGCACAACTGTAGTGATTACGCTCAGGCTGTGAGGAGGCTGTGACAGCTCCACCAGCGACAGTCAGGCGCTAAAATTCCTCCAGAATTCCAGCCCCATCCTACTGGACAGGCTCAGCCATCCTCATTCAGCACCGTCCCAGTGACTGGCCCTCGACAGCTCAGCGCTCCTTTTGCCCCCGATACAAGCCGCTGCTTCTTCAATTGGATATTCTTGTTTCGTGCCCAACACTCAATTTATGGTTTTAGCAAACCACAGAGAAATGTAAATGTTATTGTCCACAGCCTGAAAAAACTGCCAAAAACATGTCTCCGCGCCACATCTAACTCACAAGTTTCATGTAGTTCATTCAATAACCTTTTTCCAGAGTTTTTAATTAAGGTTGCACATACTGGTAGGAAATAGGATAATTAGCATACTATGGAGCTTACCTTTCCATCTCTTCTATGCAAACAAGTCCTTTTTCAAAGGGAAAAAAAAAAGAATTATTTTTTGGGGGGATCTACGTACCAGCTTTAACAGCTTTGCACAAACACATAGCAAGCCAGCGCCTTAAGCCTCCGCCACAGTTAAAAGCTGCTGACCCTCTCTCCAGCTGTACATCATGCCAGAATGAAAAGAAAGCTTTTGTAATTAAGGCTTCTTCCTCCAGAGACTCCTCTTTGTTAATCAACAGAGTTCCTAATCCCCACAGGAACCCACAGACTGTTGGCTGCATCCATTATTAATTATTAGAGCCTATCTTTAATAGCATCAGTTATAGCTCTCCAGGACTGCGTAACCACTGCCAGTGTCACCAGGTACACCCCACAGCGATCTCTGGTGCTTGATCAATTAAGAGGTTATCAAAATAGTGAAAGAGTTAAAGACCTGCTTGCCTTACATTCGTCAAGGATTTGTTTTCTACTCCGCTCTCCTTTGCCACTCAGATTATCAAAATTTCCGAGTTCCTGATTTGCTTGACCACTTTTAACTCCAACCATTTAACATCTTTTTCCCCCTCCTCTCCAAAGCTCACCCTCCACCTCATCCTCTGCCCAGGCACAACTGCCCAGCCTGAAGCACAGAGGGGTCTCCCGTTCCAGCAGAGCCCAGTTATTCAGTACTGGTGGGATGTCTTCACCTGGCACAGAGTATGAACCACCTCCTGCCGACAGAGCCTGAAGAATGTAATTTATCCCTCGTGGAGCCAGGGCATCTCTCCTCCTCCTGGTCCTTCCAACCCACTGCTCAGCATCCACTTGTTCTCCCTGGCAAATGCAGACATTCAGCCTTTTCCCCTTTTCCCTTACATCTTGACACCCCTGACACAATGCACACGGACCAGGTGAACCAAGCACAAGGCAGTTCTGAAGAACAGAGATGAAATGCTTTTGCGAGGGTGGGAGAAGTTCCTATTTTCTCGAGCCAGCAATTCTGTCATTCCATTTTACAGCCCACATCAGAGTCCCGGGGTTCCCAGCTGTTTCAGGCAACATTGTTCACTGCCAGCCTTGCGTTAACGAGAAGTTCTCAATATGGGAGCTCACACATCAGGACAAAAAGGAGAGTGGGATATATACCCAGACCAAATAAATGCAAAATATTCAGAAAAGCTTTCTGGGCAGAGCTCACCACAGTCTGCACAGGATCCTGTCTTTCCCCCTTCACATATGTTTATCCTACAATTCCGTTGACATGGGAAATTTAGCAGCACAATACAAGGAATAGGATTTTCTCAATGAAGGTGCCAAGCACTGATCCATCACCCCTTTAACTGCACTATCTTTTTGTACCAGGCTCAATAATTATGTTTCTTGGTTGCACATTGCTGGAATTCAGGTGTGGAACAAAAACCAACATTTCACTGCTACCGGCTACATCACAATGATCTCTTTCTCTCTGCCTGTAATACCTTTACTTTAAATAGTGAAAACGTGATGTATTGGTGGTGGTTCACGTGGGTGTGTATATGAGAGAGAAGCAAGCCATAAAGCAGTTAAAACTACCACCCTCCATCCCGTAAACATTTTTCTATTTATCTGCCCTTCATTACATGCACAATCTTATTATCTCTGCACATCCTCAAAGCGACAGCCGTCAGGGTCACCCTATAAAATATACATCGGCAACGTTACATTTAATGACTGGAGCGAGAAGAAAAATGAAAGATGGGAGGAGTGGAATACCGCAGGATGTTTTAAAGGGATCATCAGTTATATCTATGCATTTCCTGAGGTGATAATTGAATGACAGTGGCTGGGGGGAAATCCATTTTTGAGCTTGGGAAAGGACTGTTAAGAAAAAAATGTTTTTGTACTGGCAGCATGTAATGGCTGCCAGAAAATGAAAAAGGTTTCTTCAACCCCAGCAGTTCCTCTATTTTATGGATTTTATATAGGGGCCAAAAATTGTATCTAGTACAATCAGCTATTGAAACCAAGCAAAAAATATTGACAGGCTTTGGTAATTTCATCCCCGACTGGACTACGTTCTGTTGTGCTTTGTGTGTCAGCTTGAATTAATTTAAATGGAGACTAATTTGTGTATGTGCATGCGGGAGTAGAGCACGACATTCTGAACACAAGGACAGCAGCATTTTCTACTTTAGTAATTTTTGTTTAAACAAAGTATTAAAAATTTAATTCAACTATTCAGCAGGGCACTTAATCCTCCTGCATTTCAGGAAGGTGTATATATATGCTAGTTTGGTTTTTTAATTCTGCACAACTGAAACTAGGCTTGCAATTATGAAAAATCTTTTACTACTTTAAAAATATTTTTATTAATATTATTATTATTATTGCACGATGGCAATTTTACAAACAGAATCAAACTATACTTACCAAAACATTTCCTGTGTTATAACTGTTAACTCTATTTGTTCTGCTAGTCAACTACTTCACAGCAATAAGCAAGTTGGTATTTAAACCAAACCACTTCCCATTAATTGTCACTTAGAATCAATACTCTGCATTTCTGCAACACTCCACTGGCTGCCTCGGGCTCACTGGAGGACACTGACACATCACTGAAGGGATGATAAAAAATACTGACTTAAAGCCCATCAGAATGAGAAAGGTTTTCTCTCACTGGGAAGGGGCAATAAAATAACTCCCACACACTCACGCTCCTCGTTAGCTCAAACGGACAATCACTACGTGGCTCAGCAAATTCTCCTTCTGTTCAGCTGGAAAAAACACAGGGCTGAAGATGGATGACATTTTACTGATCAAAATATATTTGAAATAAATGGTTAGCCGCTTCCATCGCGCAAAGCAAGTTCCTGCTCAACTTACCTGAGAAGACACCGGAGTCTCTTAATATTTAACAAAGAAATTTCTCGCTCTCTCTCAAGCTCCCATTTAAAAGCCATTAATTAGTCCATGAGTGGGCAAGTGTTTCAGGGTGAACGGACCACATTGTTCGACACTTCAGGGGCACCTTGGATGGTCTGGAGAAAAAGTTACAAGCCCCAAGTTGCTGCAGCTTCTCTGGAACAGTCAGACGTGCAAATCCTATGACATTCTGTGGGCCATCTTCCTGTTAATTACAGCTGGTTTGTTTCTTTGTATGAAACTGTCTCATGCCTCCCCTGGATTAAGTTAGAATATATTATATTACCAGGTTTCAAAACAAATCTGATTCTTGCTGTGTTCTATTATTGGCATCTGATGTCATTCTCAGCAGGAGTTTGTTCCCATGATGTCAGAGAGGTGTTTTTTTTCCCCTCCTTTCCTTTTGCAGAGTGGGGTTTTTGCCTCTAGATGAAGAGCACAGATTGCTGGCACTGTGCTCTGCAATCCCAGCCCCGTTTCCTTCCTGGGCAGGCAGCGGCCACTGAGAAGATACATACCATAAAAACAAGGAAACAAACCCACCCGAATAAACCGGCAAACGGAAATCTGAAAGTTTGATCAGATTTTCCTGTTTTAATAAGGCAAGAAGAGCTGAAAGGTATGTGAGAAATCAGCCATTCGTTTCTCAAATGTCATATTTCTGGAACTGCTTTTATTTAAACACAGAAAGAAGAATTGAAGGCCCACTTAGTTCTGAGACGATGCCCAGCTTTGAAAGGCTGCTGCTGGTGGCAGGCTGAGGAGTGTCTGCAGGCTGACCTGCATTCCTCATTGCAACCTAACACGTGTTTTAGGTTTTCCAAACACATCTGTGATGAATCACACAAAGCCTGGCTTGTCAAACGGACGCGTTATCCTCACGGACGCGCAGCTCCCTCCCTGTAGCTCGTGACCTACAGGGGAGCTGTTGAGTTTTCACAGTTTATTATATAAAGTCGTGCTGAAAACAACAGCACTCGGAATGTACTGAAAATTACAGAGGAGGCAACAAACCTCGTAAAATTATGCTCAGGCTAATGAGGACAGTGAAGATGCATCAGCTGCGAACAGTAAACTCTCCCATCCCTTTTTTACCGCAGCTATCCTCAGCTGGCTATTTCATGATGAAAACTATCAAAACCCCTGATTCCACGCTGAAGACAGCTACAATTTGACCTCTTAATAAAAACCTGTATCACAGGATGTCCAACACCTGAACGAGCCTGGTGGAGGAAGAAAGCCATCCATTTAATGCCTGGAAAGTATCAAATAAACTCCTGCAAACCACCGGGCTCATCACCAGAACCTTTATTCCCACAGCAGCCAAAGGTGGGTTTGAGGAGGACGGGTCCCTGCTCTGCTGCACAGTCCCAGATATCCACAGAGCTACAGACGTGCAAACAAAACCTCCGAGACAGACACCCCTGTCATTAAGCCTTGATTTTAAACAGACTTGGCTTCTCTCAGACCTGATCCCCGAACAGCTGTTTTCCTTTTACTGCTCTCCAAGAACATTTCTCTAAAACAGTAGATTTTCTAGATTAAGTGCGGAGGGTTGAGGGGTACTTAAGTGTTTTCCCGTTTACCAGAGCAATATATGGAAAGAGGAGTATTGAAGCAGGACATCCAGGCAACCCCTGAAAACCGCAACAGAACTGCCACGTAAGCTGCTTATCCCTGTTATTGTTGCTTCCCTCCAGTCTCAAATTCTTTCTGTCAGGAAAAAATGCTTAGCAAGCAAAATGTAACTAGAAGACAATGGTAAGAGCTGTAAAGCAGCATTTGAAAGACCAATTCATTGTAGCTTACTGTAATACCTATACAGTCAACTCAAAAGTGAAAGAAATTGCTAATTCTTTACAGTTCTGTTCTGCCCTCGTGTCTCCAGCAAGCATTAATCCCAGCTGCTCCTCTGGAAAGTGAATTTGATTCCCACTTCACAATTAGGGATAAGAATTAAAGAAAAAAAAAAAAGAAAACAAAGAAAAAGGAGGGGCCAGTAGTCTGGGGCCTGGCCTAGGGCCTTGAGGTCTTACAAATCATCCTACGGTGACTCCAGAGATGAAATCTGTCTGCTGCCATTAATCCTGCCCACCCTGGACATGGCCCACGTCCACAGCAGGGCTGTCAGGACAGGCGACACGGCTGCCGCAGCCCATCTTACGACGTGTGCTAACTTAAAATGTCACAGATTTCAGTTTACACTGTCAACTGCCTTGAAACAGTGGGCTCATTTCTGCCTCGTCGTGTCCACTACAGGACGCTAATCTCCACTAGAAGGGCCATGTAAGCAGGAGAGAAAAGCAGTAGGATGGAAGAAGGACGTTAAGGCCATGATATTTTTCATCAACCTGAAAATCAACTGCTGCTCAGAGCCAGAGGTCTCAGGCACAGAAGCAAAACCCAAGAGCTCCGATGCCCAGCAGTAGGCAGGCTCACCTTCTAAGAGCTTTTCTCATGAGCTGAGCAAATTTCAGATCCTGACCCACTGGATGACAAAAAGCAGCTGCCACCCCAGAAAAGGCATTTTCATCTGCCTGGCTGTGCACAGCACCCGTTACCCAGAACCGGAGCCCCGTGAGCAGTTACCCCCAGGGAGACACAAGAGCCATCAAAGCAAAAGGGCAGTGTTGGCAAAAGAACAAATGGCTCCAGACCTTACGAGCTTTAATATGAAGTTTCATCCCTTCATGAAAGGGATCTGAGCGATGGTTGCCTGTGACAACAGAACTTTAGATCCAGCCCCGCATTCTTACGCAGGAGGAAAAATAAGTGCAGACCCCAGGAAACCTGTCGGGCAAGGGGGCTGTCCTGTTAGCCAGCCGGTCGGCCACTTACGGAGCATTTGCCTTACAACACCCTGATGAGCTTATTCTAGAGCTGCCTTTCTGCCTCCCTGAAACATTTCTCTCCACATTTTCCTTTACTACCCAAGAAAAGCCCAGGTTTATTTCCGTTTTCACAGGCACTGGACTGGTTTGTCTTTACCTGCCTTCCTGAGTTCTACAAGTAGAGATTGAGACTGAGTTTCTGATAAAGAGGAACAAAATGTCATTTTTACCCAGATCTGAAGATTAAGATGAGAAGTGCTCATTGTACTGCTTTATTATCTATGCACAACTATATACCCAACCCCTCCAAAGGAAATTTGACTGACCTGGCCACACCACACTCCACACTCTCACCCTCCCAAGCCCTCCATCGCACCCTCTTTCTCATTACCAGTTCATGAACACTGAGGAGTCTCATTCCAGCTGCATCAATAAGAGCTCAGATATTCCAGTAGGAGCTCAGACATTCTCTACTATTACAGTTAGACTACATCAACATGCCTCAGAAACACAAAGGCTGACTGATCAGGTATTCCAAACGCATGAGTATTACACCGGCGATTCCCTACTGACACGTCCAACAGCCACAGCACGGTGATGCCCACCACTAGGCAGCGTGAGTGATCGCTTTAATTAGTGGCTTGCACTCAACGCAGCACCAAGGTGTCAGAAACTCAAGAGAGAACCACTTATAATTGAGAATTTTGAAACAAGACAAAGAGTTTATATCAATATTTGTTGGCCTCTTTTGAGAAAAAACGAAGCCTACTAGTGTACATTTATACTTGAGTGCCTCTTAAAAAGGATACTCTGTTATTAACTGTAAGCTGTAGCCACAAACTGTCTCAGATTGTTGGAGTATGAATCTTCATAAATTTAACAGAGGGCAACCTAAACACTGCATTATGTGTAAACAAAACTACTCACAGAAGCATCCTGCACTTTCAACAGGACAATACCATCCCTATTGGCCACCAAAACTGCTCACTGCATTTCTTCCTTAAACTTTTGTTTTTATGGAATCCTCTGCCTTCTTCAGTTGCTTCCCAAGGCTGACTGCAGGTTTGTAGAGTCACACCACTCACAAAGCAGCCCTCAGTATGCACGTCTTTTAACTACGGTGGTACCATGCAAGAGGCTCTACTTGAAGATCTAAGTTAGCATTTCCATCAGGATTCTGAAAAGGTATTACAGACAGAATTTAAACACAACACTACAGGGAAAAAAAATAAAAAGATCAGTGCTAGTAGCAAGCAGAACTGCAACTAAAAACTTAACCCAGTTTTAATTTTAAAGGACATGCATTAGAGTGAGGTTATACTGTCACATTGGACTTCCAGCCTTTACTTTGTGTGCAGCAATGCTTTCATTTTTCGTGATCATCTATAAAATCAATAGTATTACACGAGCATAAACTAGAGTGAAGTAAAAACCAGTGATTCACTGGTTTTCCACTGCATGGAAAACTCCATTAGCCACACTGAATCAGTTTAAGAATTCACTCCCCTGAAAGAATCCAAGAACAAATTTGTTTCCTCTCTCAAACAAACCATCCAACCTGTGGCTCTAGCCACAGCGACACCAGCTTTCATCTATTATAAAGTTGCATTATGTTTTGGATTTGGTTTACTACAGCAAAATATTACGCTATAAATAAATTCTTCAGAAGGATGCAGAGACCCAAGGACGCAGTTCAGTGCAGAAACGAAGCTGGAGACGGGTGTTCAGGGTGTTGCATGGCTAAGACTGAAAATCAGGACGCCAAAAGCCTATTTGGTGGGGACACGTTCTCATTTTTCCTTCTAACTGTGGAAGATTCCCATTTGCAAAACGAGCTCGGTGTTTAACACAGTGCTTGGGCTCAGGGCCAAGTTCAGGCAACGGCCACACGTAGGGCATGAGTCAACGTTTCCTGCAGACATCGAATACTCCTCCATAGACTGCCCCATCGCATCAAACTTGTAGTAAAAGGGCCAGCTTAGAAAGACCACGTTGACATCATATGACAAATCATTCTGGGAATCCTCCAGCTCCTGTCTTTTGCCTTTCCTTGTCCCCCCATCCCATTACAGATCACACTTCCTTCCTACCTGTTCCAGTGAAATGGCAAAGTGTCAGTTAAGAGATCAGTAAAACTAACGTTTGGGGGAGACACAGAATCATAGAATGGTTAGAGTTGGAAGGGACCTTAAAGACCATCCATTTCCAACCCCCCTGCCATGGGCAGGGACACCTCCCACCAGACCAGGTTGCTCCAA
>JAOXJM010000008.1:5119176-5139709 GCA_026413425.1 Tringa solitaria | reverse complement strand
TCTCTCAGCCTGTCCTCCCAGCAGAGGGGCTCCAGCCCTCCCAGCATCTCCATGGTCCCCTCTGGCCCCGCTCCAACAGCTCCATGTCCCTCTCATGTTGGTGGCCCCAGAGCTGGAGACAGCACTGCAGGGGGGTCCCCCCAGAGGGGAGCAGAGAGGCAGAATCCCCCCCCAGCCTGGCCCTGCTAGGTAAACATTAACGCAGCCCAGGATATGACAAAGGTTCTTTGTGGTTGACATCTTCACAGCCTCTCTAAATGCAGAATCCCTGTGTTTTCCATATGAAATATTCAATAACCTAAGATTGCTCTCAGCTTTATGTGTGGTTCTCCATCAATTAGGAGCAAAACACGGCAGTGACAGCCATCTCAGCTCTTAAAGGCATCTGCTGCTTCAAACAATTCATAACCTCAAGTTATTCAACAGCAACATTATTACCTCACAACATCCCTTCTGTTCTGCTTAACTCTTCCCTATCTGTTCATCCGGTTTTGAAGTTGGTAGCATCCTCTTCCACCAGCCACAGACCTTGTATCTTGCACGCTTAGAACATTCAAGGAAACAAAAAGCCATGGACTCAAGATGCAACTCCCTTCTGATCACAAATACACTCAATTACCTAACGAAGCTGACGCAGCCAAGGCAGACATCTTGCAAAAACAGGGATTTGAGACATTAAACAAAAAACCCTGTGACACATTGAAGACAGACCACAAGCACTATTTTCTCAGTTAAAAACCACTTGACTGTGCTGGATCTAGCCACACAAATTATAAGCACAGGCTTTTGCGTGTCCCATGTTTGTAAGTAACTCTAGCCCTCATATTTTTCCTCCTCATTAATCACAACACCACCACTAAGATATATCCTTTCTTTTTGGTCCATCCTTGCAGGTATTGTTTGTAAAGTAACTGACAATTTCTCAATTTATTTGTAGGTTTCTATTGCTTAGGCCTCACTTGTGGAACTGCAGTCTGGGATTCAGCCCGTGGAGGACATCCACAGAGGACAACTAGGATTCCCCAGCCCTATACACTGCTCTCAATTAACTGCTACCAAGACAGCAGGACAAAAAGTGGCATCTTCAGGTGGCTATAAAACAAAAGCAGCAAATTAAGACAAATACAGATGTTTTCATGCAAATGGTACTAACAATGAAAAGGAAGAGGGAAAAAATAGAGAAAATTATGCACTTAAAAAAAGTGGAATCACTCACTGTAACTTTTCTATAGCGATATTTTTCACAATAGTGCTACCATCTCTTTGAAATGTTTCATGAATCTTTCATACACAAACACACACAAGAGGCCCCGCAAACATCTGACATGCAACTCAGGCATCTAAGAGTTTTTCCATCGCTTATTTTATACCATGTAAAAATACCATCAACAGCTCAACGTCCGAGAACACCGAGCTGGAAGCAGCAGGGAACCACTGCACATTTGTGACTCCAAAGCAGGAAAGGGACTACGTGTAGGTAAGATTTGCAATTCTTCACTTCCAACTCATTGGTTCAGATTCAGTCTGAAGCATTAGGGAGAGAAGAGCTGGCAGCATTCCCAGGAAGCAAACATGCATCTGGGTGAATCAGAATATTTGAAGGAGTCAAGGAGCCTAAATCCAGTCCTACCCTTCTGGATACAAGGCACACAAAACACTACGACATAAAAAACAACGAGCAACTCATCTGGACTTTGTGTAAACTTTAATCTCTCTGAGCTGCTTCAGTTTCCTGAGTCGGCCTCTCTTCAGAGTGATAAAGAGGAGAGCAACTCTGCAAAACTCCAGGCTTCTGTGAAATGGTAAACTGTGAAGTTGAATCTAGAGAAATAGTAAAGTTTAAAAAAAACCAAAAGGAGTTGGAGTTGAGGGAGCAAAAGGAAGAAGTATCTTTGCAAATTCCACACTCCAGAAAAGCCTATCTTTACAAAATAAAGCATGCAAATATCCACATTCAAACATACAAATAAACCATTAATCCTGTTAATTGACTATCCAGAGCTCCTTTTTTAAGTTAAACTTTTTAAGTAAGAACTATTCCTCCCAGTTTCCCTTACCTCCCCCTCTTCTCGGCCATCCTTTCCTCTGCAGAACCTCTACAAACCTTCAACCATGGATCCTCAACACCACCCGGCGTCTGCAACTGCTCACACAGCCCCGTCCAGCCAACTCCATCCTTCACCCAACACCCTTCTGGGCCCTCTTCGTTTAATTACCACCCAAAATAAAATATTTACAAAATGCTCCAGCTCAGAAGCCACTGAAAAAGGATGAGGAGGCAGCAATAAATGATGTTCCAGCAGGGCATCTGCTGCAAGGCTGCAGTGGGGACTTTTCTATCAGCTCAGCCATCTTCTCTGGAAAATTATAAACCCTGGAGGGATGTTTGCTGTTAAAGTTTCAACCATTCGCAGAGCAACTCTGACTAACACCAGTGACACAGAATAATGCTGCTGTTAGGAACAGAATGTAACATTTTAACAGTCGTTCTCCAGGATTTCTGTTTCACAAGGACCCATACAACAATTTCCAGTCGGCACGGTACAAAAGTATGCATTATATGAGGTTTAATCAATTTTGAAGCACACACAGTGCCAAACAAAAAAGCAACATCAACCTGTGGAAAAAAAACCCCTAATTATTTTTTCCACATCAAGCAGAGATAGCTCAGTAGATCTCACTTGTTCGTTAAATACAGAGTAATTTCTCTAAAAAAAGCACATATCCTTATACTAAGCATTTCTCCTGTGGTCGGTGCTACTGGTTAAACACTTTACCTTTGTGCTTAACAGTCAAGGGAAGTTTTCAAGATGTTGCCACAGCCTGACCATATCTGTCCATGCACATCATCAATCAGTCCTCTTCCCCCCCTCCCCATTACTATAAAAGGCTTCTTTTTTAACTAGAATGTCAAGCTTTTAGAGTACTGCTCATTTCAACAAGCAATATTTTTGTCTTAAAAGACATTTTTATCTTCAATAGGAACACCACAAGTAAGTATCTGGAACAAGGTAGAAAGGCTTAAAAGAAAAGGATGGGAGAAACACGGCATCAGAATCTCATGGAACATGCCAGAGGAAAAAAAAAAACAACAAAAAAAAACCAACCAAAACCACAACTACCATAAAACCCTGGAATAATTGGCTCCATTTTCTCAAGGTGAAAAGCAGCCCCCTTCAAGACAAAGGGAAAGAGGCTGCCCAACCTGCATTAGAGTATCATCTCCAAAAGGCTGAGCTTAACGGGGTGTTTGACACCCAGCCTTCAGGAACAGTCACACTGCACCAGCCCGTCAGACCCTCTGTGCTGGAAAACTCCACCTGAAACTCCACCTCTGCCCATTGTGTTATTAGATATAGGCAACACGTTTGGAATGACGGGGATTTTGTGTGTTTTGACTCCTCCAGTTTGGTTTGGCGTTTAGGTTTTGGTTTTTTTCTTTTCTTTTTGAAAATAAGCAATGCCACATTCTCCTATCACTCTTGCTCCTTCCAGCCATCTCTCACAGCTTCTGTCTCCCAAGGAAAGTGAACCAAAGAATGACAGGGACATACCAATAATACAATGGATGATATCAAAGTACAGTCACGTTACCCTAGAAATGGGTCAACTTTTCCCAATGAAATTACACCGCTTCTGTACAACCGTGGCAGTCAAGTTTCCTACGTGGACAGGCTGAGAGTGAGACTACATCCCATAAAAATCAAATGAATTGCAAATTTAATGCTACAATAGATACCTACGCACTATAGCATAATAGATTAGAGCTTTGCATTGTAGAATGAACACACACTGGTGCTATCACCTTAAAATCAAAAGTCAAGAGAAACTTGGAACACGTGCCCTTCTCCCACCCCAAGTTATTAACGAGATGGTTGTACTATATCCTAGAAGATTTCCATTTTACCATTAATTCAGTTTTTGAAAGGCAGGCAACAATATTACCAGATACCTGACGACCACGGGCTGTAACTGTCCCAGTGTTGGCAGCCCAGCTCTCAGTCAGTAAGGTTGTTTTAGCTTGAACAGGGTAACAGGGAGGGAGGAAACTAACAGGGAGGGAAGAAACTGTTAATATCATGTTTTTTCAGGATTTTGTTGATCAGTAACGAATCTGTTACTCAATCATTTTGTCTGCCACACGTGCTGCATTCCTCGGAATAAATTCAAATAAAAGTTTAACAGGTCCAGATAAGATTAACAGTTAAAAATCATTGTGTTAGGCTTCCAAACCTACGATAATTCTCCAGAGTTCAAAAGTAGTCAACCAGAAAAAATAATTAACCATGAATTTTAGTAGAGAAGGTAACAGGTCAGCAGAGCACAGCGTCACTTGCTGGCATGGAAAAGCTACACGGTCTGACCATCAGAATTACTGCTTTCCTCCTGAGTTGTCTTCTGGTTCCCACCCAAGAGAAGGACCCCACCAACCAGACCTGAACGGTGGAAGGGAGAACTCATCAGGCTGCCTCCTGAATTCGGATATTCTCCAGGTACTGTAATTTGGGGGTGTGCATGGTTTAGTTTACCGTGAAGGAAAATATTTAACACACCAAAGAATTATATCCAATGACGTAGAAGAACACCAATTTACTTTTGGCCTTAGATAGAGGTACTAACATTGAAGAAAAACAGTTATTTACAGATATATAGGCTTGTAAGAACATTTGCACTTTGAAATAGATTAAACATGTGGGACAAGGTGAAAGCACCACAAGGTACAGCCTTTTTACCTGTGTCCTTTTTTGGTGTCGGTTAGAAGCGCCTGTTCTGTACTCAGTGCTCTGGTAATTAAAAACAAAAAACCCAACAACAGAACCTAACAAAACCCAGCAAACCCGCAACTAATACAAATTACTTCCTTACAGTAAGTGACAGCAAACCATTTTCTTGAGTGGAGAAACATCCAACAATGAGAGCTCACCTAGGGATAAATTCCCACAGGACCCTTGACAATTCAAATTTTCAAAAGCGCATTATAAAAGTGGAAAAAAAGCATATAAGGGAATACCATACATAACTCTAAATTCAAGAAGCTTTTACAGTGGTTGTGTGTTTTTACTTTGGCTATATTTTATATTTAAAAAACCATGAAGACCTTCTCAATTTGCATTTCCCACTCAGAAGAAAGCTGTTGCTAACCCCAAAGAGCAGCACTCCTTCCTCCCTGCCGAAAAGCCTCGAGCCACACAAAGCAGCAGGACAGGTTTTCTCTTACTCACGTTCCCCATATCCATCAAACACACGCTACTGCAAAAGCGGTCTCATAATTGAAACCGTTCTAATTGTCAAAGGCAGGAACAAAGCTGCCTCTGTGGCTCACCAGCCCTTTTGGCCAGTGGCTGGGTCCCTCGCTGGGCTTGGGAATCGCACAGGACCTGGGGGTGCAGGTGTAGAGCCCGCGACCACCCAGCTCCGAGGTGGGCAACGCTCAGCCTGCAAAAGGTATTTCATCAAATTCCTCAGAACCCTTCAAATCTAACGTAGGAAAGATAAGCCTCCTATAAAACGGCTTTTTACCTGTTAAAGGATTTAATTAATGGGTGTGTATTCTGTTCAGAAAAGATGCAGGTACCTGCAACTTGTTTTTTCAGCGTCTGCATCTCGGAGGCATCTCCCCCACGGGAAACAGGGCCCCCCGGGAGGGAGAAGGCAGAGCTGCCAGGAACCCGGCAGCCTTCAAGCCAGCACCGTCAACATTCATTATTACCCAGACAAGGCAAAATAATAGAGAGGCAACAAAGCTCTGGCAGCATCTAACTTAACTTTCCTGCCGCCCTTCAAAAACACTTCTAATGAAATAAAATGGAAATCCCCACTATGTGCTGCAGATGAAGGTGACCTTGGGAAGAAGGGGAAAAGAGGAATAAAAGCAGATGGATGATCTTAGGAAACTGCTCGGTACCGAACAGAAACTGCCCGTCCTTCCACCTGGTAAGGACCGTTCAGAAAAAGCCGGGTCTCATCAAAGTGCTGATCAAACCTTTGCTATTGAGGTCTCTTCTATCCACTGGGTTTCCACCAGCTGGGTTTTTCTCCTGCGCTGCTCCATCTGCAAAGACTTCAACCACAGACATTAACCCCGTTAAAGAAACTACCTCTTCTTATTAGCGTTCCTTTTGCCAACAGAGTATTAGAAGAACAGGGAAGGTGCAGAAGCTGGAGGCTGATTAACGGAGTATTTGGGAAGTTACACAATGGACTCCTTTCAGCATTGCAGGAGGGATGAGATATTCCTGGAGAGACTGAAGCAAGAATATCCAAAAATCAGCAGCTGAAAGAACTTCTTATTCCTAAGATAAGAAGTCCCTGCTAGTCTGTGGGTTTTTGTGGTTTTGTTTTGGGTTTTTTTTCCCCCTCATTTTGACATGACCTTTATGGAACGACAAACCAAGACCGAACAGTGCACCAGAAGGGCTGTTTATCTACAGCCTCCAGGATTCCATCTGCATTTTTAGCTCCGAGATGACAACTAAAGCAGTCAAACATAATGTGAAACTCTGTTTTTAAAATTTCCCATACCTTTTCTACAGAAGTTCACTTGAAAAGGTCAAAGCGAAACTTCAGGAATTCAAAAAAAACCCCACAACTTTACACTAGTTTGGCACAGACAAATATATACAACTAGCTATTCAGGGGTGACTCACATAAATTTGTTACATACTACTTAACTGCTGAAGCAATGAAAACTCCTACAGTCGCAATTTCTAAATGCCAGCATGGTTTTTGAGAGTCATGACTCCAGACTGTGTAAACATGGGATAAGGACTATAAAAGAGCGATTGGATGAGGTGGGAAAAGAGTAAGGCAGTTTTCACTTAAACACTTACCAACCCCATTGATTTGTCTTCAGCTGCACTATTAATATGTTCCATGGAAAAATATTCAGTAGAGTGGGGCAAGTGGGGTCATTCCTAACAACCACAAACAGCAGCCTACAACCTCCATTTGTCTCTCTACAGCAGATACACACATATTAAATACAACTTTCCAGAAGTCCATATGTTATTTCCAAATACATCTTGGACAGCTACGGGTTAAAACACTCTGGCTGGTCAAATCTAACAAGACTTTAGATTCCTCCTTTTCATCCTTTAGCTGAAAAACATTTTGATAATTTTTGAAAGGCACACAAGTTTTTAAACTTTTTTTAAAAAACACTGATCTATCTGAAACAAGAACATTACTCACCTTAAAAGAATATAAATAAGGGAAAGACAGGGAGGAGAGCTCTATGCCCACAGTGAGCAGACAAATTCTTTTCAGGTGCTCTTACACTCACAACAAAAGAATGTTCTTCTAAAGTCAGGCAACAATAAAAAAAATAATATCTATCACATCAAATGCCCGAGAATAAGAACATGAGCTGGAATTGTTAAATCAATACAACTTTAACACAGCACTGAAGGTGGAAGGCCTTTGTCCATGTTACTTCACCATAACAAGGTGAAAGTCCAGTAATACAACGCTCGGAGTTATTCTACATACTGCAGCTGATTTAGCAGCAGGAATTAGGATAAATGCATTTTTCACATGCTCTGTAAGCATCCAGAGTGTGCAAGGTTTATGGCACACATTTTTAATCACATCTGAATCTGCAAGGTACAAGATTCTGCAGAACAAAACCAGGGTCCAAACCAAAACCCACCTATTTCTATAAATTATGGTCTTCCAGTGTTTGAGCCGTTACACACTGCAACCGTGTTCCTCTCACACAGTGGAAGGAAACCTCTGCAGAAAACGTAGTCTCTGTGACACCAAAACTGCAGAGAAGTCAGCCAAGCTCTAGTGAAGCACGACCAAACCCAAGAGTGCTGCCCAGGCAAAAAAACCCCAACTTACTACACAACCCAGTGAGCGTAGAATCTCTGATGAGGTCACCAAGCTCCTATGACGCACCCTCTCCTACACCAACAGCCAACGAATGAGTCTTTAGGGGTCTTCGAAATAAGCCTTTAGAATGGCAAAATCCCTCTTTCCCTTATCTTTTGCTGCTGAACAGAAAAGATAAACCCGAGTGATGCTGTTAGCGTTGCACATTTGTCTAAATTCGCTCTTAACCCTAAAGGCCTAGAAGAAACTTCAGGGAAGGAAAAGTATTGGATGGACAGGGATAGCTGCAGGGACAAGGAGAGGGGAGAAAAAGGCTGTTTCTATCTAGTTTCATGGCGTTTCTTTTTTTGGTTTGTTTGTTGGCTGGGGAGGTGGCATGATTTGTTTCACCAGTTCCCTCCCACTGCAATTCAGGTAGTGAAAGACGTGAGCTCTGGCAAAGATGCCCTCCTTAGCCCTTTAAAAAAAAAAAAAAAGGAAAAAAGAAGAAAACTAAAAGAGCCATAATAAAGCTTACCGGAAACAAACCTAATCAAACTTGAATTCTAACAAAGGGCAATAGAAACACGTTCACTGGATCCCATCTTCCTTGCTGGCCAAGAGCCCAGAGTTTTCATTACTCCCCCCCCGCCCCATTTCACAACAGCCCTGGCCCAGGACACCTCGGCTTTACAAACTGTATTTATAGGAGGTCAGCTTTTCACCAGGCCAAAAACCCAGCATGTGGAAAGCGTTAAGACTTTCATGTAGTAGAGAAGGTTCTTAAAACTACTACTGTTCAACTCAAAAAAAAAAAAAAAATCAAAAAAAAATCCTGGAGCTTCACAGATCATTAGAGGTTTGTGAACCGCGGAGAAGGGCAGAGTTAGCAAAATAAATCAGGAGTTCCTGTGGGATGTCCTGGTGCTTTACACAACGAGCAGTGCTGGGCACAAAGCAAGCTCAGAATCCAACAACAGGCAGGACTTCTCAAATTGCAGGAGGAAAAGAGCTGGTTTATAACCTGGAATGTACGTTCCCTTTCTTTAAAGGTTAGGGTCTAGAGGCATTGTACGAAATAATTCCGTTTGTGTCAGGGGCATTGGGAGGAAGGGAAAAGGGAGCACAGAAAGTGGGTTTGGGGGAGGGAAAGGAGAGGAATCAACTCAACTGTTCCACCGCAGCAAGAACAATCTATTTCACCATGGCAATAAAAGTACTTCTCGGCACCTTTTTAATGCCAGATTTCTTACCACTGCATTGGAGTTTAGCAGCATAAAAAGAAACAATATTCCCTGCCAGTTTTCTACACACCAGATGACCAGAGCCAGTAAGGATTTCCCAACCACCAGTACTGTCAGCATTCTTGATTTTGTCACTAATCTCATAACACTGTCTATTCCTTAAGACTCCAAGTTCTTAAATACAGCAATCACTTTGGAAACCATCTCTTTCACTTACATCTCCCCAAAAGAGAAAGCGTCTAAGTTCACATTTACAAAGGAAAGGGGAATCGAAAAAAATAACCGTGAAAGATCTAAATCGGAAGAAAACACGCTCATCATTGTTCTAAGATTTTTTTAAAAATAAGGGATGTAAAAAGCAAAGGGTTTTCTGTGGAACCTGCCTTGATTACTCAGTGTTTGACGCGAGGCTACCTGTATCTTCTTAACTAAAGGCAAGAAGCTCAGCAGTGTGGTGGATTTCTTTACAGCAGAATGCGTGATGGTGCAGCATAAATGCAGTTCCACCTGGGAGGATGGTGAAGGCACCGTCAGCAGAGGGAGCCCCTTTTACTCCCAGCAAAACCCACCAACGATGGGCACAAATGATGGACCCCAGTCCCGCAAGATATTTATTACTCACACACAGGAACAGGAAACCCAAAGCCCAAGCGTTTCACGGGGCTCAGAGCTTCACTATGTTTGTTTTCCACATACCAGAAGAGACATGAAGGTGCCTAAAAACGCATTCTATCTCTTGGCAGGGAAAGGAATCCCCACTGTAAATCCACCATCAAACACAAATAGACAGGGCTGTGGTTCAGATCTGCAGCCTTCTACCTTGCAGAACGTGCCTCTTCCCTTACACGCTGCTGGGATAAAAGCAATGGATGTTTCCCCAAAAGAAAGACCACCACTACCTATAGGTAATCATTAGCATTATTACATCCTGAGAATTCGAATTCTATCATACTCCTGAGCATTTTTCTTTCAGATACAAAAGAGAAAGGGGAAACAAAACAAAAGCAAACGTAGCAGAGTTGAGCTTCTGATGTTCCTTGGGGCCCAGAGCCTGTTATATCCACAAACTGCCTCAGTTTCCCCAAGGCACAGCCCCTTTAAACAAAAGCCACTATATTCTTAACTCCTCATTCTCAGTTTATTCCACAATCTGTGTAACTCCTGGGAGTTTTCCTTGGCAAGAAAAAAAAAAACAAACCAACAACAAAAAAAAAAACAGTAATCAAGCACTGCTTCTTTTTTACAGCTGGTTTGAAACAAAAATGACAAAATGAGTGCATCTGTCTCCTGAAGTTGTTATTGTCTTGTTCGCACAGTACAGTTATAGCAGCATATTACAGGATATTTAGGACTGAATAATGTATTTGGGGGCTGATTCTATGCCAAAAGAACGCTGCAGATACTGTTCTTACGGTGCCATCTGGGGCAGGAAGCAACGATTAAGGCCAATGATCTGTTGTATAAGAAGAAAGTTAATTTCATGCTCAGTATGGCAGGCAAGACGCATTAAAAGTATAGTTTACTTGCTGCCAACAGCCAGTATTTTTTCTCCAGGTGCACAATCCTTTGCCCCTGGATGACTTGCTCTATTGAACCCCCCCACAACCCAGAAAACACTTTTATGAACGTCTGTGTTAAGGAACTGAAAACTGCTTTGCACTGGTAAGTGCTCCAGATCACCCTGACTCTCCTGTAACGTGACTCTCTCCACAGGTCAAAGCTGTTCATGTATTTATTTACTTCTTGAACTTGAAAATTCAAATAAAAGTGCTGCAATACCTTTTGAAATTGTAATCACTCTCTCTCACACACTGTAAATACACACGTGAAATGGCACCACTTGGGAAAACACCTAGATAACATCCTCAGTTCTGTTAGCTCCGATCTGCCTGCCCCTCCTCCGTTTTTCCTCCTTTTGTAATTAATCTTCATTATCCCTGACTGGGGTAAGAAAGCAGTGTGGGTGCTGAGGAGGAGAAAAATCAAGTACCAAGACAGAATGCTTGTGCCTCAAATGTAAGCAGGTCACCAGTCTGGCAAAAACTGTCTGTGAGCCGCCTGCGCTGCCTTCCGTTGGGTAACTACGGATAAAACTTGGCCCAAATTCACATACAAAAATCAAAAAGCCAATTATATATAGGCCATAAACATCAAGTTTAAACACAGAAGTTGAATTAGCTGCAAAAACTGCTTGAGCTTCACTGCAGTTTGTTTTTCAGTATCTCAGACTTGAGCAACTGCCATAAAACTCACCGCCAGCCAACGAAACCACTTGTCTCCCTGTCTCCCTCCCCTTCTAAAAACCCTTTTTAAAAGGAATTCCTTTGTCTGCTCCATACAGGAGTTTTTACAAGTTAGCATTCCCACAGCAGGCAGGCACCACCTGAAGCACATCCTTAGCACTGATGCGTTGCTCTTCCCAAGAGACCTGCGTGGTGTTGTCCCCTTCGGTCCCGTCCCCCCTAAACCAGACACCACCATCTTCAAATGCCATGTCCATGCATAACAGAAGTCTTTAACTTGCCAGAAAACCAGGCCATTAACTCATGTTTATCTTTCACGGGTTAAATAGAGTACTTGTAGGATGAGATTTGTTCGACACCACTTTTACATCAATTATAAAGGCCACAAAGGCTTATCCTCCTGCTTCGCCACAGACACTTTCGCTTCCCCCTGAGCAAGTCACCTGGTTCACTCCTGACTCAGTTCTTAACTTATAAAAAACTCCAATTCCACACCCAACAGGGCTGTACATCAGGTGTACCATTAAAGACCATGAGATCCTCAGGTATCGGTTGTGGGTCTGTGTGTTTGGACCACAGAGAGGATAAGGTGGAGAATATTTCTCTATTAAGCCATTTCAAAAGCCAGACACCAGGAAGGACTATACAAATTAGTTTATTCAAGGAATTACCCAAATTTTATAACATTAGCACTGTTCTAGGAGAGGACATTCCACAAACATCGCTGTTGCTTATATGACTTGGCTGAAAACCACCTTCAAGTTTTAAAGTGTGTCTTCAGTCACTAACCAGATGGGCAACAAACAACGTGAAGGGTTTGGAGCAGCATCCGTGGAAAAGAAATCTTGCCAGGATAGGACACTCAACCATGAAAATAAACTGCACAAATTCTCAAATAGAGAACCAATTCTCTAACCAATTCTCAATAGAGACCAATTTTATGTACCTGAGATTCATAGGACCTTAGGATTTGTATCTGAGTATTCAATACAATCTGACAACTGCTACAAAAGAAGAAAAGCTATCGCCTTTTCTTACAGACAAATAAAAATACAGAACCAAAGCATACAGCTGTTGACGAACAAAAACATTTTAATCAGAGTCACACAGAACCTTCAGCATCCATGCAAAAAAGAGAATTCCCAAAAAGAAAATAAACAAAACAAAACATCTTAAGGAAGATGGTGAATTATAATCAGAAGGTAAGGAAAATGCAGAGTCACAGAACTATGAGGAGTCAGGGAAGCACTGGGTTGTCTCAGTTGTGGAGGAAAACTCAGACAATATTGTATCAACTTCCCAAATAATCTTGGCTTAGATCTTCAGCTACAGACCTCTCACTACAAAGCAGAAATTGTCCTTTTTGGCTCTCTGACAGAGCTCAATGCAATTGCCTAATGGCCCTTTTTTTGCTTGCAACAATATTTTACTCCTACCTATCTCTAAACCTTCAGAGAAAAATAAACAATGGGTTTCAATCTTGTAATGTAAAATAGTAATAAAAAAAAAACCCACCGGAGTGCAGAGCTGATTTATTACCCATGCTAAACACAATTCTAGAGTCCAGTTGGCACAGTGAATACACCTTCTGGTTTTATGCTCTTCACTTACAAAGGTTTTTTAGGAAGAAACTCAAATAAGCAGCCCCATTCTTGAGCTGATGACATGGTAAATTACCTTTAGAATACAGCAGTAAAATAACACAATTAAAAATGAATTATCTTACTCTCTTAAGAGAAAGCTGAAGAGGTTTAAAACAAACAAACCCAAAGGACATTAGGTACTTTCTTTCTTTGGTTTTACTTGCTTCAGCTGGAATCGAGACACACAGGTCTGTGAAAGGGTACTTTGGTCTGTGGAGGATGAATCGTCATCCATCAGGCCATGCGCTGGTGGCACTGGGCCCTGAAAGCAAACACTCCATGGAAACAGCCAGCCACAGAGCACGGGTTCAAGACCTAAGCAATATATACCTTCAGGATACGTTAAGTCGAAAGCAGAAACTCAGGAAACCGAAACAAAAGGAACACACGTGGTGTATAAACCATCAACCACGGCCCAAGCTTGTCCGGTGAAACATAGCCAGCAGCTCCGCTCACCTGTAAGGCCTGAAACCAGCTTTTAGAGACGAAGACGACACGGTGTACACTAGAGTTAAACCTTTTATGTCTCTTTAAAGACCTTTCCAAACCTTCTGGTTTATTATCCAATGAAGTGATGACATTTGCAATAGGTTTAACAGTTAAACTTTTAAAAACAAGCCAAATGACAGTGAACACATCTACCCAACATCCCTTAGAGATGATCTGGGCTTTGTAAACAGCTTTCAGCTCAGTGCTGCTTAAATTTAGGAATATCTCCATCTGAGCTCAGCTCCTATGAGCTCAGCATTTCATTAAATTCTTTGGCTTACTTTTTCTGCTCCTGGTGAGAAGCATGAAGTGAATTACTGTATGCCGCCTCAGTACACTGCTTTACCTTAAAGCCAAACATATTCATTTAGTGTTCTTCAATCAGCTAAGATAGCCACACTCAAAAAAAAAAAAAAAAAGAAAGAAAGAAAGAAAAAAAAGCCAAAACGCTCCCCAGAGAAGAGTTTGTTACGCAAATGAATCAATGGTTTCACTTACACAGGAAAAACAACCAACTGATGCCTCTGCCCATTTTTCAAAATGGACCGGAGCCCAGTAGGGTACCTGCTACAGCTAAAGAAAAAAAAGGCTATCAGTTTTAAAACGTGAAGCCCATAGTCCCTGCCTTAACAAGAACAAAACCCTCCAACTGTAATATCCACACAGTGGAAGCACTAGCAGCAGCGAGCAGAGATGAAATGAAAAGAAGCAGTGGCTGTTTATGTTGGCAGTCGCTTCAAACTCTAATGGAAAATTTCAGCTCTGACTGCATCTGGGCTAGAACAAGTTATTAAGGAAAAAGGTTCAGCTTTCAAACAGAAAAGGCTTACAGAGCTCGTCCCTTTCTGAGCACTCCTGTAGCAAAGACAAGGAAATAACATGCCTTGACTATACAATGTATTAATATCCCATCATTAGGGGAATAGACCATCAAATAAAACATATTTCCTTTGGGAAAGGAGAGCAGTGATAATGCCCCTGCCACAGACCCAGACCCAGCTATTGGTACAAATAAGTTATACCCCTAAATGCAAATATCAAAAAGCAAATGTAGGCCTAACTAATCACTTTATACTAACAGACCAAAATACATTCGCCCAATTATCCCCCTCTTTTGATCAAAGGAAAACTGCTATTTGAACAATTATGTCGAGGGAGAATCTTTACCTTTTCACGTGCTCAGGAGAATCTTGCACAAATATTACTAAGGCTGTTTGTTGACACCAAAGAGTACACAGCCTGTCCTCGGAGAGGACAAACACCTCGCCAGCCCACACATATGGCAACTGCAGTGACCTTTCAGCTACCACACATTTGCACTATATTTAAGAGCTACTCAGGAAGCCAATATTGTATATTATGTAACACAAGATTAAGCATTAATGAGGCAAGAATAAAATTGTTTATCTAAACCCCAATCTAAAATTAAACAGAAGTTTGTGCTGAAAGCTCACACTGCACTCGTTTTGTCTCCTAACGTTAACAGAGCACAGCTTATTTAGTCTGAGGTGAGTCCCAGCAGCATTCAATTTGGAAAGAAGGATTTTGCTATCAGAAGAGAGAATATTTTCGCGAAAGAAAGTGATGCACCTTTAGTTCTTGCGTGTGGAAATCCAGTATATCGCAGATATTTTGGTCTAAAGAAAACAGCTGATACTCATGACTTCTATTTACACTGTGTTTTAAAGCTAAATACAGAAGCATCCAGCTGTAGGCAAGACCTTTTGGTTGCGCTCCGTCACCTCTCACTAAGCAGCCAAACCAAAGCCACACACACCAAAGGTACCCATGTGCTCAATAGGGAAATTCAAAACAAAATTAGACCAAAGTCTGCATCTCCACAAAGATTCACTGTCCTCTTTTTAGACTTCTCACTAAGCAAGCAGCTCTGCAAGGCTCACTGAGGACCATCAGCTGGCCAGAAAAAAAGACAAGCAGACAATTAGACCACGGTCATAATCACTGACCATAAGCCTTCTCTGGTAGTGAGGTGGGGGATCAGACTCTTCTCCCAAGTAACAAGCAACAGGACATAAGGAAACAGCCTCAAGTTGTACCAAGGGATGTTCAGGATGGACATTAGGAAAAATTTATTCACTGAAAGGGTTGTCAACCATTGGAACTGGCTGCCCAGGCAAGTGGTGGAATCGCCATCCCTGGAGGTATTTAAAAGCCGGGCAGATGTGGTGCTGAGGGACATGGTTCAGTGGTGGCTTTGGCAGTGTTAGGCTGATGGTTGGACTTGATGATCTGAAAAGGTCCCTTCCAACCTAGAGGATTCTATCATTCTATAAGAACACAGTAGGAGCACTCGAGAACCTCAAATCATTCACAAAGGTGTCATCCCCAGTTTTAAGAAAATTTCAAAAGTGCTTGGGCCTATTCCCATGGAAGACAACGGTGTTTCCAAGCCCCCAATTCAACTGCAGCGTATGCTGTGGCTCTCTAAGGACATAACACAACAGTGTTCTTAAACTTATCGCACACGTCCCCCTCCATTTCTAGCGGCACAAGGAGTTTGAGTTCCACTGGTCAGTCAACACATCTGAGATAAAACAAATCTGCTTCTTCTGGGGGCACAGCCTTAAACAGTCCAGGCAAAGGGGAGGCGCATCCTCACCAAAGCTCCCAGAACCGTTTCTGAGCAATCAGCAAGAGGGTGGGCTTGAGGGGACCAGGACCTTGCTCTGAATCTGACCAAGTTCACAGCATGACTTGGCCTCCTCCTCCTGCCCGGACTCACAGTATCGCTCTGCAGAAGCTCACCTTCACTCCAGGCTTCTATTTGCCTTTTCCATGTCACTAACAGGGAGTTAAGCTCTTTAGGAGAACACAATGAGTCAATCCCCAACCTTGCAGGCATTTACGTACGATTATCTGAGGCCTATCACAGTGCCAGCGCTTCTAAACTCTCAAATTCAAGTAGCTCAGTGTAATCACCTAAAGAATTCAGAGCAGGAGAATTTTAAATACTTTGAAAATCCTGTATTATCACAAAGTTTTAGCCAATTAACCCAAAACGGGGTGGGATCACACTGAAAGCCAAATCAGATACTTCAGAAATCTCGTTTCCAGCTGTGTACCTCGCATTCTCACAACATATGAATTTAAATGAAAGTTATTAATGAAAACTGTTCCTGTCACATAAGCGCCTCCAAAATTTGCTTCTCAGCTTGCCGTGTAGATGAATCAAAAGTGCTGCTGAGCACGAACCGAACGAGAGCGAGACACTTCACCAACTGCACCATTCAAGTCCTGCTAAAACTAAGAGAAGACTACTCAGGAGGAAGCGGAAAGAAAGAAAGATGGGAACAGAAGATGTAATTAAGACAGTCCAATGGAAAACCAAGGAAGTCTTATTCAAGCTCATCTACATGGAGGTCCTTTTTCTGCTGAGGATTCCAAGGTTAATGTTTCCTGATCCAGCCTTTCCTTGACCCGTTTCAGCAGAGGCCGTGCTCAGATAAGAGATGAGTTTAGTTCCTGTGTCTCTTGCCTATAAAAGCTTGAAGAAAATGCTACAGCTGCTTATACTTGTGCCCACCGTGAACCCCTCTCCAACCTAAACTTGGAAATAAACTGGAAATCTGAAACACACTAGAAGAGGGAAGGCCTAAACAAACACACAGCTTTGAGATACAGTAAATATTTTCATTCATAAAGACTTCTTTTCTTGCTGGTTATTCATTTAGAAGAAAGAATTAAAAAACTGTTGAAAAACTACCTTGAACTAGTTAAAAACACGCATTGACAAATGTAAGGTTTTTTTAAAAGATATCTCACGTTAACTACGGAGAGAAAAAAAGCAAAGGCAGGGCTCAAATAGGACATTCCTTAACGTGCCTGGGAAAACTCAGTACAGCGTGGCCTCATTCTCAGCTCTCACCACGGCCACTCTACACCTTCCGATACCATTAAAAGAAATACAATGTCATATTCACCTCTATATTCTGACTTCTTGTACAGTAGCCTCAGCTTGATTTAATATAAAACAGGCCTGGTCTCTACAATAATTCCGTATTTTAACTGTATTACTTATCTTCCACTACTGCGATGTTCCAACTGCAGGGCTTAAGGGGATATTAGAAGAGTTCTGCCCTGGTGAAAGCAGCATAAACAGTGTCTGGAAAAGGCACGCATTATACAAGAAGCACGATAATAAGGAGATTTAACTTTAAGAGGGTTTTGCAGAGAGAGGCAAAAACCCTTGTGCTCCCCTCCCCACTGGCTTCAGTAAACTCTAATAAATCAGAAACGTGCTGGACGCATTGACCTATAGCCTGGTTTCCATTTAGGACAAGTCACTTCAAGAATGCCCCTGACTCACTTCCAAGTAGCTTTTGCAGAACTCGGGAGTTGCCTCGCTGCTTTTGTGCCCATATAATAATTTTTAAGAGTTTCACCTCATGTTAATATGGTGGCTAAACAGGAAAATAAGGCCTTTTTTTCTAGCTGTTCTGGAATCGCTAGAGGGTTACTTCACACTGCAACAAAAAAAAACATCAGGCAAAATATCTGAAATTATTCTGCCGATGAAAAAAATTACAGACGAATTAATTCCACAGCCTTCTAATTTACATTATTCATTATCCCACTTTAAGGAGGAAAAGCAAAACTGGATAGTCAAATAGTGTTTACTGCAGGCTTTATTCTGCAGGTCTTACTACAGAAAAACTGCTGTAAATTTTGTCTGAAAAAAGATTGGGAATTAAAAGAAAGCAGAAGTGAGATCTGTGGGCAAAAATAGGAAACGGAGATTAAACAATCCGTTGTAGGTCAAAGGTTACTTGTAGATCAGTTACCACTAGGGGCTAAAAAAGCCTGCTCAAAGCCATTGACACACGGCTTCCCAGTTGCTCAAACTTAATATTTAGTCTTCTCTACACTAAAAATTTAGACGTAATAAAAGAAAAACGTAACCCTTGAAAACTGATAGCTTATATAAAGTTTCACACCACGTGCAAACTTCCCAAACTCTTACAAAAAGCCTCAGGCCTGATACCCCAGTTCAAACGTAGAAGTCAAACAGTACAAACCGGGTCAGACACCTGCCCCCCGCCCTCACTTCTTCAGTTTTCCTTTCTTCTACAAACTGGTTTTCTCTATCACAGAGAGACGTTTTGTATTTAAAAGCATATTTCATAGTTGCTGCAATTCGGACTTCGGGAGAGTACTTTTGCCTCTTGGTAACTTTACCGTCAGCAGAATTAATTTCTAAAGTAAGCACTAATTTGCTCTCAATACATTGCTAGGAGATATTGTAAAGAAAAGAGGCGAGAACTGCTTAGGCTGCCTGTGTGCTGGATTTTCAGATGCTGCTAAGAAGGATCTACTATTTCAGCATTCCTTCTAAGTTGTCATCTTTCCAAGACTGGGCCTTCAGGCCTCAAAATCCAACAGAAAACTAAAGCACAGTCTCCCTACACTCCATCAGTAATTAAGTTTTCCCAGCGCTCTCAATAGACTCAGTGAACATAAACACCAACTGAGGCACTCCAGGAATCACTTTAGCCTCTCCTTTCTGTTTGACCTCTGCGGTGTTACTATTTACCCAGGGAAGATTGTGATAGCACAGCATCGTCTCACAAGAACATCTCAGAACAGACTGGAAGTGTCCTACAGTAAGTGACAGGTTCTAAAATATTTTTACTGTAATGTTCTTCCCCACTGAACATCCACATTCCACACACATAAAAGTCTAAACAACCAGTTATGCTTTAAATAAATATTCTCCAGATCGTTAACACATTGTTAGAAAATAGTCTTAACTCAATTTTCATTGAGTTACCTCCCTTTGAAATTCAGAATAAATATGAAAACTGCTTTCCAAAACCACCCTCCCAGCAGTTAAATGACACCTGCAGAATAGAAACCGAAGCTTCTAGAGAAGCTTGGCAATTAGGACTAATGGAAAAGTAACTAGATTCCCAAGGCTTCCCAAACCCTCTTTCCTTTGAAGAAGTCACTCGCTCCTCCCTGTCCATCTCCCTTCCAAGCACTTGCCAGGATTTTCAGCAGAACGGCAGCTGGATAAGCTTGAGGAAGTTCGGAGGAGTAACGAGCCACGGATCAATTCCCAACCTGAAGTTAGACACTTGCTGTCCACACATCTCAGGAACGCAAAGAGTTAAACACAACAACCGAATTCTGCAGGTCCTAGGAGCAGCCGGCACATACCTCAGCCTTCCAGATTCAATTAGATTTTGTTTTGTTTTAGGCTTTCTTTAATTACCCACTGCCATTTGAGCCCAACCGGGTGACATAAATGTATTATCCCGTCATAATGTCAGAATTTAAAATTAGATTTGGCCTCCATAAATACACTTCATCCAACCTCCCTGACTCCGTCCAGCAATGACGACTATTTTATGTAACACCTTTCACACACCGTAAGACCTAAAAACTGCACTAAAAATTACAGCTACCTTTTCCGGCTGCGGATTTCTCTTCCATTTATCCGAAGAGAATTCAGTTCAGGGTGAAAAGGAAATAGTTTCGCAAGATCAAACACTGAAGCAGCAAGAAAAAAAAATAAGCAAATTACATAAAGTCCGAATGTACTCACCGTCTCCTTATTCGGAAGCAACTCCTTTCGGATCCTGAAGAAGTTCTTGCCGTATTGCCTCAACCCCTTAATAAAACGTTTCTGCGATAAAAGATAACAAAAATAGTACGTCAGCAGAAGAAAAAAAAAAAAATTAAAAAAAATTCTTGTTAATCAGCACAACAGCCAAACAATGTTCTTCGCTTAAGCACTGTCGACAGAAGAAAACATACACCTACACAGCAAACCCAAACAGGCGGGGGGGGGAAAAAAGGCTTTGAAAATTCAAGCCACATTCCCTTCTACGTCAAACTTCCAACGTTTGAAGCTTTAAAAAAAAAAGAAAAAAAGAAAAGAAAAAGTCAGTACCACAGTCAGTTCTTCTCCGAAGGGACCCAAGCCTTCAGCCGCCCGGCTCTCCCCAGGTCGGATTTTCAACTCGGAAGCGGCGGGCGGAGGGAAAATACGCAACGCTGATTTTCGGGGGCAGAAAAGTGGCTGCGGGGCGGCGGTGCCGCAGGGGTTAAGGAGCCCTGGCAGCCGCCGGCCCCCTCCCCC
>JAOXJM010000008.1:5089778-5106526 GCA_026413425.1 Tringa solitaria | reverse complement strand
AAACAGTGCCAAATGTGGAAAAAAAAGTGACTCACAAATAAGAAAGAAAAAATATTTGATAGTGAAGGGCCAGAAATGCATCTCTGAAAGGTGAACACTGGCAGAGGAAACCTGGAAGGTAGATATTTGGGGGGAGGGAGACGAGGGGGAAGTGGCGCTGAGACTGTGGAATTACCTCCCCAGACACGTAGAGCTGGACAATATCTTCCGTAAGAGATAAATGAAATATGCACCCTAATAAAACAGAGGTGCCCTCTTTTGCCTTCCCCAATTTGTAACAAATGGAATGTTTGATTTGAGTGTTTGAAGTTATTCCAGTGCAGTGGCGGGTAATATGCTGTGATGCTTATTTATTAGCTCCTCTAAATGCATAAGCCCCTGTCTGATCAATCTCCCCATGTAGCCTAAAAGCTATATAAATCTGAACGGATACTGAGGGGGAGGAGGAAGAAAGGAAGGAAAGGAACAAAAGAAGAAGAAAAAAAACCCACAGTGGATCACGCACAAGCGGACAGGGAAACAAGTGAGATATCAAGAGGCCAGTAAAAGCTGAAGCAAAACCACAAACCCAGAAGCTACGTGCACTTTGAGCCTTTACCACAATATATTCAAAACCACAGGGCGCATGAAAGCACAAAGGCAACGCTGGAGGAGGAACACACAGTAGTGGTTTTTAAACACACCCTCGTGAGCACTGATCAACACAACCCACCTTCCACCCCACGGAAACCCCTCACGTTTGTATGGCAGCAGCTCGGAAATTCAGCGTTCTCCGCTCTAGCGCCAGCAGGTACCAAGTATCTCTCTGGATCGAGTCCTTATTTGCTGTCAAATCCTTTTTATGGCAGTATAATCATTAGCTTTACTGGCACCGCTACCCTCGTAACTAATTAGGAATCTTGGATGGATGCAGAAAATGATTAATATTTAGTCACTGTGCGTCTACTACAGAAGCAGCCTATTATCAAACAAGTGACACCTCCACAAACTTAAATTAAATAATGGCTCCCATAGAGGATTCAGAGCCACCGACAGAACGGCAAGTGATTTAACTAACATAAAGCTGAGCAACTGGTGATGGATCGCAGTTTCTGCACTCGCTCTGTTACAGCCTGTAATAGAACAAATGATCATTTTTCAGCCTAATTGAATATGGCCGCCCCGTTTATACACAAAAGGAGACAAAGCTATATAATTTGCTTCATTAAAATGCATTTTTATGTCATCTGAAATATTAAAATAAATTGGTGCTGTTGATAGGGGAGATAAGAAAAATAAAATTTATCATGCAAACATAACTTGCAAATGAGGTGTATTTTGGCATTCGTACTGCTTATGCTTGCGCAAGAAAGGTAAGTGCTGAGCAGTAAAGCACACAGAGCATCCATATTGTGACAGGAATCAAATTTTCTTAAATAAGAATTATGTCACTATACCAATTTGAAGAAGCTTTTTGCCATTTTCTGCTGCAGTGGCCACTGGGCCTTACTACATAGTTCTCAGATAAACTGTGAGGCAGAACCGCAGGGTATTTAGTGACATTTGAAATGTTTGGGAAAAGTCTTTTTTTTTTTTCCATAATTATTAGAAAAATCAAAGTACCTGTAAAAAAGGAGTCTTCTCCAACATTAAGAGTTTCAAGCAAGAGTGCTGCAAATATAACCTTATTTCAAATATAATCTTAATTGCACTAAAGCTTTCTGAGATGGCACGTTTTAGTCCTCTCACCCTCCTCAAGCCGGACTGTTCGTCCTCTCCCCGCTCAAACTTTTAGCTTTCATTGCCTGGAGATGCTGGGAAGAGACGTAGAAACCTAAAGAGTTATTTAAAATCAGTTACCGTTTGCCTTCTTCCATATCTCTAACTTGGCCAAAAAAGCACCACAGCCTCTGCCCGTTCTCCACAGAGCATCACTGCTGCCAGGAAACACTGCCGTGGCAACAACCATCCCTTATGAAGAGCAACCACAGCACCATGAGGGAGAACCTGGTGTGTCTGCCCTACCAGGCATGGAGGCACGGGCTGAGCTCCATACTGTGTCCCTGAGCAAAATACTCTCACCCGGTCCCAGCTCCGCTCATCCTTGGACCTCTTTGACCAACCCCCTCTCCAGCTGCAGCTCAGCTTTGGGATTGCCCCCACCCACGTCCATGCAGAATGGAAGGCAAAGCTAAGAGATCCGAACTGTCAGTAGGAAAAACTTGCAGGGAAAAAATTTAAAAATAAAAAAATAATCAAATGTCATCTTACAAAGTTGGAGAAAACAGTAATCTGTCTCCGAACTTGCTTTAGGTGTTTTTTTGTGTTTGTAAAGCAAATCTTGTTAACACCAAATTGCCATTTCCTATGGTTTAGACGGCAAATGACTCTTTCAAAATGCAATATTGATTTGCCACATCAAGTAATCCGTTCCTGAGCTCTGTGTGTTTAATAAAGTATAATCCCAACATAAGTATTCCAAAACAACATACTTTTACCTATACCAGCTTAGACTAAGCAAAATTACTTGGAAAGACAGCGGAGATTTCTATCATACACTTAACACTGAAAAATACCAAAGCACTTCACCATTATTTATCACTATATTATAATTGCACTTTTAGGTATTAAGCAGGTAAGGACCCTGTGGACTAACACCTGCAAGACAGATAAAATTCAACCAAACTACTGAAATGACAGGACTATCGAAATAATTTGAAATCAGACCAAGAACTCTGGATGTTGCTATGATTACAAGCCAATAAACCACTCACCCCTCTTTAACCATTAGAAAAGATGAACCTAAATTTAAATTACACTATTTATGGCATTTCAAACAAAAATCTTCTGAAAACAGATAGCTAACCAATATTTCTCATACTGAAATTATAAAATTGTTTTCAAGAGCATGAACTCAAACAACCCTAGATGTTGGGGTGCTGGGATAACAGACGCCAAGGAGCACAAGTCAGAAACCTATCTA
The DNA here is from genome assembly GCA_026413425.1 of Tringa solitaria. Lineage (NCBI taxonomy): Eukaryota > Metazoa > Chordata > Aves > Charadriiformes > Scolopacidae > Tringa > Tringa solitaria. The sequence continues at coordinate 5,103,564 of JAOXJM010000008.1, read as the reverse complement.
AGGCCATTTAGTACATTGGTATTCAGCATGGGAAGGAAACTGTGAAATGTATCTTAATTGACGCTATCAGTCTTTTAAAAGTCAATCATAGTATTAACAAATATGGATTATCTTTTAAAAAAAATCTCTGAATTTGGAAATTAAGTTATGTACAAAGAAATGGAGAGTAAACAGGTCAGTGGGGTGTAAGCACGAGAGCTTTGATACACAGAGTCTGTCTGACATTAATTTAAGAGGCCTTTCCCTAAAAAGACAGATACGGGGCAGAAAAAGTTTTACCGTGAACACTTCCAGTCACTCACTCGCTTCTGCTGGCTACAGAAAAAGCATTAACCCTAGAAACTCCCGGAATTGTGATGATCCCTGCGCTCTCCAGATGCTCTTACTGTGGCAATGACATGACTCAGTTTCCTTTTGGAGAAGAACAGGACACAGGACCGTGTTCTATTTAAACCACATTCCGGATCTCGTAGCAGATAAAATCTGACTAAAAGGTCAGCGTATTGAAGACAGTAGCTGACCAGAATATCCTCTGATGGGGAGGAGGAGGAGAGACAGAGGCGTCCGTGCCGCGCATTAGCACGCGTGGTTTATTTTCCTCCCCTGTGCAAGGCAGGGTGAATAGTCTTTGTTTCAGCTGCGATAGTGCTGAGCCGCACAGCTCGGGCTGCTATACATAGAACTTGTAAGATATACACGAACATTAAAACTGACTCCAGCTCTGTTGCTAAGAAACTAGGAAGGATAGCTTTTTTGGCCCTCTTCATTTATAAAATAACCACCTTGCCCTACAGGAGAACGAACGCAATCTCTCAAGTCCCTCAGCGCCTTGTTCTCATTTTTAAATGAACACAGAAAGATGATCGAGAATGCCAGGAAGCGCAAGTGATCTCCATTTTTAAGATGCCCTTGAAAATGAGATGAAAAACATGGTTTCAACAATCAACTGCTGTCGTATTTATTAATCTTTCAAGCAGGGATTCTTTCCCCTTGGCAACAGTGGACTGTGTGGATGTGCTTCTGTCTCGATCACAAACCCTTCTCTGGGTAACAAAACACACCACCAGCTTCTGAAAGCACCTACAAATTATTTAGTTTATACTGGAGTTAAACTTTGAGTTTAGAGTTTAGCTTCCCGTCCGTCCCCACACAGAAATAGCCCTCTAAGCCGTGGCAACCGGCCAGCGTAAATATTTGTTGTATTATTTTTGGGGATCAGCAATATGGTAAGTGCTTAATAGATAAAAATATACCACACGAAGGCAAAAAGACGATGAATCAAGAAACATATGGCAGTTAAACAAAGCAAATAAAAAAAATTGATATTGTTAAGAAAAGACTAACTTATCTGGCAGCTGTGGAAAGATCAAGATTAGTAAAAGCAGTGAAATCACCCATTTTGCAGCCAAGGTCACTGACAGGATTTATAGATTTATCCCTGAAGGCAGCCTTTGCTGAACATGAAATGCCGAAATAATTTTTTTTTTTTTTTTAATCTACTCCCCCCACCCCATTTGGGCTATCTCATTTGCTGGAGGCTTTTAAAATTCATTCCTTTTCACAGCTGGTTAAACAATGGAATCTTTCTGCAAACTAAAAGGACAAAATTGATTGCCCTACACAAACTTTTCTGCACGTATAATTGATTTTTAATTCACTGTCTTATTTCCGAAAGGACTTGACAATAAACTCAGTGCTGTATGTGCAATATTGATCCCTTTAAACAAGGGCTTGGATCAAAGACTGATGCAAGTTAATCACAACCAAAAAGATTGTTATCTTTTGTCTAGAAACCCGTGTTTAAACAAAATTCACCTTTTCTAGCCATATTACACCTTGTATTTTCTAGTCTACTGCACCTTATCGTTTTGTAAGCCTGTCAACTGCTAAGTAACTGGAATTTTATCCAACTTTTACATAACAACTTTTTTTTTTCCCCCAAGCAGCATAGTTTCAGCCTTCATCAGTTACTTTTTACTGCAAGGCCTGAATGGTTCTTTTAAGCTCCTTAGAATAAGCTAAGGGAGGACTGTACATTCCCCCTCTCTTAAACTAAAATCTTACTTCTTTTTCTTCAAATAAAGGTCCTTTAGATCACAGCAGTTTATGTTTGGTGCTTTGGGTTTTTTTAATCTCAATGCTCAATTAATTTTCAACTGTTACTGATTAACACACTTGCAAATTGCATCAGATGGCTTGATTTCTAAAGTCCAGAAAATGTTAATTTAGTAGGAACTGTCACTCTGCTGTGAAGCTGTAAATGTTTACTTTTTTGTGGATAAAAAATTAAAACTAAGCAGTAACTGATACCTTAACCTTCTAAGCCCACGCGAGTGCTCACACACAGCCTGCAATGCCAACCTCCTTTTCGAATATCCCTTGATGATTTTCCACCACCACCCCCTGACTATTCCAGAGGCTCTGTTTCAATTTTGCTATGAATTACATTTTCTATAGCTGCCATATAAACAGTAAATAAAATTCATGGTATTTTTGCCCCAGTAAGCAGCTCTGTCTTCCAGCGTATCTGAAAAGCCTGGCTTCAAAGGAGTGAGCAATGAAAACAATGTTTTCATGAGCAGATACTCCAAAAAGGGCAGATGAGAGGCATTTGGAGATGATTCCAGGCAAAGAAGCCAAGCAAATAAGCATGTGGTTTTTGCATAAGTAATTTCTTGACCAGCTAGACTGGATTACAAATACTTGCAAACACCTTAGGAAATGGGTTTGCTGTATCTTGTAATTTTTGGCAGAAGGATCTTCACTTGTATTTTACGACAAATGAGCTTTATGCTGAAGCCAGGTGTGGATATTTTAAAATTTATGAACTTGTAAATCCACATACATGGCCAATTAAGGTTTATCGCCAGCAAGGATTAACTATCCCTCCACATAAATTTAAGAGGTTGTTTGAATCTAGGTTGTTTACCTCAACTACTCTACATCAAAAGCAATGTAAAATATTTAAAGGGCAGCATATTTCATGATAAAAGCTAGTTATCAAGGACGTCACAGTGTGTCATCGACAGTTCTGCACGGAGATGCACAAGTGAAAAAAAAACAAAACACCTTCTTCCTAAGAAATACTTAAGAATTTCCTTTTGAGAATTTAACATCTCTGAAAAGATGGGACTAAGTGGAAGAAGAAAAAGGAGGAAGTGTCCAAGAAATAATGCAAAACGACTCTTTCACCCGGATTCTCTTTAACTTTGGAAGACACAGCCCTGAATTGCAAAGATGGTTCCATTAGCCTCGCCAGTGTTCCTCATAATCAACATCTGAATGCTAATTAGGAGCACAATTCCATGCAGCAAAAGCATCCCTGTGCAATAAACTGCAACACAGCAGCAGTGAACCCTGCCTGTAGCTAGCATGCATAAGTAAACAGAATTAATAACTACCCAAGTGTGGACGGGTGACTTAATCTGTTTCGATTAGATGCAGCTCAGCCTGAGGCCTTTGTGTTATTTAAAATGTGTTCATCATGTTTAATTAAAAACCTAATAAACTAGAGGTTCTTTTAGTTCTGATTTGTATTTCTCTCTTCTGTAAGCCCTATTGATTTTGTTAGGACTTTTGATAAAAAAAAAAAGACAGAAAAAAAGCACATTCTGAATAAAGAGACAAAAATGCACAATCAAATCAGCAGGACAAGAACAGTCAGAACTACTCGATTTCCTTCACCGTTTCCGATACAGGAGGCACACCAGAACTGAAAACCATTTCAATACATTAACAAAACTTAAGATGAACATAGTGTATTTTGTAACTGATAGCCATTTGATGTGTTACTTATCTGAAATGGAAGTGTGCACTATAAGCTCGTTTTAGGACCTGGAGCAATCGTAGGGTCAGAACTGTACTGAACATCCCTGAAACTGAAGAAGTCATTTTGCAGAGAAGATTTTGTCCCAAGAGGGTGGAAATTACGGAGGGGCAGTTATTCTTGTGAAATATTTCCACTGAAACCACACCAGGAAATATGGGTGTTCAATTTAATCTAAACTGAAAGAAGCAAATGATCGTAGCTCCAGATTTGGAACCTGGGAAAGCTAAAGCAGCAAATCACCAGGGCAAGCACCAAAGTTCTCAGACAGGGGCTCAGTTTCAGGTTTGTTGTACTTAACTCCTGTTAGAAAACAAACTCTTAAGTCTGCATGTTTCAAAATACAATTTCAATGTCAGTTTTGAAATATTTGAATGTTTGAAACAGGAGAAGAACTGAACCAGCACCATTCTGTTCTTTTTAGGGATTTCTGATTGCTTGCATCAAAAACGCCTGTACTCTGTCAAAGATTAAAAGATATTTTTAGAGGTGACCATGAGATGCAGAGTAGAGCTCCCTTCTCTTTGACAATCTCTTGCTCAGTTTTGAGTGAAGCATCTTTGTTTTCTCGGTGCGTTGAAAGCAAGACAAATACTAACTGCATCTTGTCTGTCCTACAACCTAAGGTCACACACACAATGACAAGAACAGTGTTTGAGAGACTGGGTGCCACCAGGGCTTTGGGAGTCTAGGAAAGGTGGCTGAAGAATATGGAAGGAGAAATAAGGTTACTCTAATCTCATGTTAGGGACAGATATCCCATGGAACACAAACCCAATGGCTAAGTCAGCCCCCTTTCCAGCTCCCCTGACCTTGCTCCAGCAGCATCACACCACGTGTCAGACATGGCATTCAATGCCAAGGAAGCTTGGGAGAGGGCACTGCCACCAGCTGTGTCAGAACAGAGGACCTGCCCCATGGCTTCTTCCCAAATAACACACCCACCAGAACTGCCCCACTTTCCCTTTGAAACTGCAATGCCAACAAGGGTCAAAAATGCCAACGAGGGTCCATGGGTGATGCTGTGGATGGTGGTCCATGGGGTGTGTGCTTAGAAAAGTGCGTAAATACGGCATTATATATGACAGATGCTTGACAAATTTGTCCACAGAAGAAAATTCGTGAGCCTTACGAGAGAAACCAACCCCTCCCCACCAAATCATCGCTGGAAATGGATGTCGTCAGGTGTAGCATAAGTCTTAATAAACAGGAAACAGCTGCTGGTAGAGCTGCAAGCGGAGGCACCAGTGAAGAAGTTTCCTTCGTCAGTTTTATTAGGCAGAATGGAAGGCTGGTTTTCACAGTGTGCCTCTGAATTTGCATACTGGAATAAAATAAAGTTTAAAAATAGCCATAGGTTTAGAAGCACAAGGGGGACAGCAAACCTCCATCTTCATATTTACAGAGCCTTCCATTTAATTCAATCACTGGCAAATTTTATCCTGTTTAATTTCATCTAAACCTCTGTAACCACATCATCAGTAGTAAAAATAACATAACTTCCATCCTTTATTTTAATCAGTTCTGATCACAGCAAGCCAGCTTGTACTTAACAGTTTGGTCACAAACAACGAAGCAGTTTCAATTAACAAGAAAAGCTTTATCTTTGGGCAACAGATAGTCCACAGAGAAAGTTAAAAGCTTTATAAATAAATACATTTTCAATAAATTTGAGTTATTCACACAGTGTTATATCACAAATACCACTGAATACTACAGAGACCTGTACTGGACACAGCACTGCTATTGTGTGCATAAGAAAATCAACCACATTAATTATCCAGCACAGTGGAAACGGACCCAGTCAAAATACTCGTGCAAGTAATAGAGCAACTAACTTAGAGGATTTTTGACTCAGGGAAGTTTTAAGAATTGGTTTTGTACTAAGTCAGTTCTTTCCCTGCATCAGTGACCACACTTCTACCGCCGTTGCTTTTGCCCAATGACTTGACGTTGCCACAATGCTCCTTTCCCCCTGCACAACCCTGCATCTTCCCTGCAATAGGGCTTTTCTGATGCTCACCTTAAAAAACTGGCAGAAACATCAACTTCAGAACAACAAAAGGGGGAGTGGGGCTTTTTTGGGGTCCAGAGGTGTGGCAGGGGGCAGAATGTGATTCCAGGAATGGACAAATTGAGAGAACAAAAGCCATGATTTACGCTATTTCATTTGGCCCCAGGCCACAGAGCCTTTCTCAGGTAAGGAGTTGAGCTAACAAAGCTTTGTACCCCGTGTGCTATCTGCTTGTTTATACAAGGTGTAAAAATTAAATCAGCTGGGCCACAAGAAGAGATTAATTCTAAGTCCAGCTCAAACAGGGACATGGTTTGGGACTTTCACTTCCCTTAAACGTGTGTCTTTTGGATTATCAGCCAGCCACGTTACTACAGGCTTTCATCACTTACCATCATGAGATGAGGGGACACATAATAAGGTTCTCCCTAAAATTTAATTTTGACCAGACTTAGGGTTTGACACACCAGTATTTTCTGAAAAACACTTTGTTGGGGAGTTCCCATGCTGTTTAGCACCCCATGTATCACACAGAAAGAGTTTTTCCACCGTTTCACAGAACCAACGAGGAGGAAACTTCCCCTGGAAGTCTCAGAAATGCAGCGCAGCTGCTTTAATCTGGAGTGTTCTACAAACTCCCAGGGACAAACGTGCTATGAAGTTGTGCAGGTGGAGCTTAGCTGTCTATAAATAAGAGCACAGTTTGATCTCTGGCTCTGCCGAGGCTGGAGGGCTGCCAAATGTTTCTGGAAACTTGGATGGAACAGAACAAGAACAAATACGATAAAATGAGCGGAGCCTGACAATGATTTATAGAGTCAATGATCATTATTCTGTACTCACAGTGTTTGCACTTTTGGAGTAATGTTTCATTTTTCAATAAACTTTGCTTTTTTCTTATTCGTAAGGCTCTATTCTCGATCATTTAACACAGACTGCTCATCAAAACCCCCCGAGCTGCAGCAGCCATGGCATCCACAGCACAGTGCAGCTGATGGAAAAAAACAAGGAGACTGAAAAAAAAATCTACACAGAAAAAGAGGTGTTAGCGCTGTACAATTTAACCATGAACGTGGGAAAGAAGATATGCAGAGAAAACAGAGGTTAAAACAATAACTTAGACACAGGGCGGAGCACTTGAAGTATTTGTTCTGACAGTTGGTTCCCTAAATAAAACTCCTTTTTATGACAAGATAACCATAAAAAGTATCAGGAAAGCGTGTTCTAGGCTTTTTACTCATCCTCTCTTTCGCTTTGTTGCCGGTGTTAGCATATGATCCTCTCTCACTCTACGACTTCAGGCAGTCTCTTACCACAAAGGCTCTTTGTTGGATTTTAGAATAAGCCTACTTTAATACGGGTTTATATGGCCTGCCCTACCCCTAATCTAGCTCCTGCAAAAAGGTTTACATAAGGAGAGTGCAAGCACACATAATTCATTGGAAAAACGCCCTGAAAGACTTTCAGAGAAACCGGAGCTTAAAAAAAAGTCTCTCCAGCCATTGTCTGAATAATTAAAAAATGCTAAGAGACCACGAAAGCTTCACCCATTATTAATAAATTCCATTTTATGGCACTATTGGAAATTTATTAGTTGCTTAACAAGGCCACGTTTTTATTTCTATTTACTCCTTCAAATACTTTACCAATTAGCTAAGTAGCTTAAAACTTAATTAATTCAAAGGAAAAATGAAACAAAAAACTTCTCTTGTCACTCTCACACGCTGCCTTGCACCATATCAGATTCTTTTCATGTATCTGCCTGGTAAGTTTACATGACAAGTTGAATTTCTAACCCCAATATGGTACATAAGAGAGAAGCAGCTTTTCCAACAGTGAAAAGTAAAAACCATAAGCCAGTCTGAAGTTCTTCTGTGATAAATATTTTATCATAACTAACTTCCAATCATCTGATTTTCTATTTTAGTGCACATTGCAGCCTAATTATTGAGGTAGGAAATATAACATTTTTCCCATTTCCACAAAACCAGACGCCCAGTCAACCTCCTAAAGTGGTACCGTCTTCTTACATGTTGTATTTCACATAAATCTATTCTGTTAAGCACAATTAACATCAGCATTAAAACGCAAAATATTTTTAGGATGTAATCCAAGTGAACTTCTTCAGCATTTCTCCTAGTTATTGAAAAGGCACGAGTTTTGTTTTTCTACCCCCATTTTTTTTTTTACAGGTAAGTACTTGTGCGCTGGCTCAAGCTGCAAGGTCTGGAAAGCAAAGGGTTGTGATGCAGCAGCATTTGGAATCCAAACGGCGCCAGAAAATGCATCTTGTGTTTAATGCAGTATTTAAGAATCTGTTTGTTTACAAGGTGTCAGCAAATTAAGATTCTATAATTTGCTCCCAACTTCATATGATTTATTTTGGTTTACAACCCTACAGAAAACTGTTTCATAAGCACAGTTGCATTATATCATATGTATAAAAATTAAGCCAGCAGAAACCCCACAATTGCAGTAATTAAGCTGCAGAATGAACCACAAGAAGCACTTTTGCTTCACTAATTCTCACACAAATATCATCTCCCCCAAACTCTGGGAAAAAAAACAGGAATAAAATAAAAACATGGTCCATTTGAGTGTGAAGTGCTTTCCCAGCAGCACATCCTCTCTGTCAACTGGAGCTTTCATGAAGAGGTATCTTTCTCACGTCAAAATTATTTCTTTCACTAATCAGCCTGCAGAGCAGCATCTTTTAGAGGGCTAATGACAAGAAGAGCATTTCAACCCAAAGCCAAGCACACCCAAAACCCTCAACATCTGTCTGAAGGAAAGAATGACATGTTTACACATTCCTTCCTTGCCTGCACCACAACCCCAAACCTAGAAAGACTTAACTACCAGCACATGCTGAAACAGCAGCCATATGGAAGAATCAACACTAAATTGCATAAATTGATGAGACTTGCAGCACACCAGGATGTTAAATGAGCCCAAAATGAGCCCAAATCCTGCAGCGATTGACAGTCCACAAGTATGACAACACAATACTGCAACTGCGTATTTACTCCATGCCACAAACTCATCATGGCCACACATTACTTTGGAGGCTCCATATAAGATGGATGCATTGTTTCCAGTACAGTTTTGGAGCCTCACGATTTCTACATACTTTAAAATAAATGTGGATGGCATGGCTAAATCCCAGCTTTCAGATAATCTTATTTTTGGTCTGCTCTTTGTCAAAGCTTCATCCATCAAGAACTAGGTCCAGTAAACACTTTCTAATATTCCATATGAGGTGGGGGACAGGACTTAATCTCAAACTCTGCTTAGGAGAAACACCGATACCCAACATCCCATTACCCAACCTGAGCTGACACTGAAAGTCTCCTCCAATACTAGGAGGAAAAAAACAGGGACAATATTTTATATGCCTTCTACATCTTACCCTACTCCAATTAATAAATGGGGTCTTCCTGGAGGTGAAAACGAAATTTAGAGGCCAGAAGTTTTGCAGCTGGTTATTTACCCTATAGCATCCTCTCAAAAGCAGTTACTTGATCTTCTCCTTTCTTATTCTACTATTAGAAAGGTATTTTCCCCAGTCTAATAAAGTTCTTTATATCAAACAAAGGCCCGCTAAAAGAAGTGTGCAAAAATTCATCCTGTGCAGCAAATTATTTGCCCCTTCTTTCCCACAAAGATAACCTCTTTAGAATAAAAAAAAAAAAAGGCAGGAAAAGCAACATGAAGTACAAAGGCTCAAGGGAATAATTCATTTCCCTACCACTTCATCTTCAGTCCAACACTTCTCAATCAGTTTTGGCACCGGTTTCTTCACCAAGCGCTGCAGGGCTTTTCCAGCATCATAGTTACTTTCATGTAGCTAAAAAATAAAGAAGACAAATAGATCATTCAGTGGAATTAGCAGTGATCTGATATTGGAGAAAAAACACTAAAGGGGGCCAATATGAGATGTTCTATGCCTAATTATTTTTACTGTTGATATATGAAGTGAAATTTAAACAACCCAAAGGGTAATTGGGGCTTTATTAGTAGAAGAAACAGCAAGAAACAAGTACTTTTGTTTCCCTTCCTTCCTAAACTTCTCCCAGATAATGCTGGAGCTCATAAAGCACTGAAGATTTTTTAGTTAACTTTAAAAAATACATTTTACATTAGAATTTTCAAAGAAAAATTTTAAAAGCTTCAACAAAAGGAGTTGTATTCTATGCAGTGTATTTTCTACAGATTAGTAAAACTAACCGGAAAAACCAACACAGAGGAGGGACTGCAAGCCATGGGATGTCAAGTTTACCCATCCAGAAAATTCTCTTTATTCTTATTCCACTGCAAAGATCACCATGTTGTTGGAAAATGAGTATGGAAAAGAAACAAAACCTCTCCAGATAACTACAGGAGTACATAAAAGCAACTCAGGATGCCTAAGCTGACATTACTGTTTCAAATGGTCACAGCCTACAGTGTACCTTATTTTCTACAATAAATTGAGTATCTATATGATCAAACGCTGTCTGAAGTAGACAGTAGACATTTAAATCACTGTGAGGTAGAAAAACAACTATACTGAAAAAAATATTCAACAATGAACCCATGAGACTCTCCGGCTCTTCAGTCTTGATAGAAAACATTTAGCACACTGGAGATTTATAGCCTGTCCTGTCTTCAAAGTACAGTGGGATTTTAAGGACTGAAGGACTAGTCAGGAGCCTGCTCTATGTTTTCTGAAAATGATCTCCAAGAAAAAGAAATATTGCTGGGATGACAAAAACTGAATTATCTTCCTGCACCCAAGAGGGAGAACGATTTGCATGCAAACTTCCCTCCACAGGCAACAGGTAGTTTTATCTAAACACACTGAGCAAACCAAAGCTTCAAACCTATCGATTAACACGGCAGGATTTTACTGACCCTCCAAAGTTTCTTTACAATAGAGACAACCAAACCATTCTGTACATTGATTATCTCCTGCTTTTCCTTCCCACCCAGAACTTATCCCGAGCCATCTGCATCCCACCCATGCTGCTAGATCTGTGCTTAATCAGTCTCAGAAAACATTTCTATACAAGCACTATAATTCTTGAACTTCTCCCAAGACTGATGAACTGAACAGGGATCAAGACACAATTATGGAACAGTGACAAGATATTAACTACTTTGTCACTATGAATATTAAGTTATAACAAAACCTGATTACAAGAGAAAAAAACTCGTCATTTTTCTTATGTCAAAAGGCTCAAATTTTTGAACAGCATGCTGCTTCAAATAAAAATAGCCAGATTACTTATTGCTGCTCACTTCAGTTATTTACATCTCTCAACCAATTCATAAGTACCTATTCTGTACATCTGACAACAGTGAGACCCCTTCTGCCCTGAGGCCACCCCCTAACAATACTGGTTTTCCCCTGTATTGCTTTTTTTGTCTGGTCTTGTCTAACTCAGACTGTGAGCTTTTCATTGCCCAAGAACGCCCTGGTTCATAACGCATCCAGTAGCATGATTCAGAGACTTTTAAAAGCTCTAAGTAAATTACTCAAATTTACTTATGTTAAGTAGGTCTAAGTGATTTCTTCTAAGAAATAAAGGCAGGCATCTGAATCAAGAGAGAAGGGAAGGGAAAAAACAAATCACTGGCCCTACAGAATTTTTGTTTAGACTGTAATAAAAATCAGTGTCCACTGAAAGCCAGCTTCGTACAGTTCTCCCAGTAAGTAATCTCTTTGAAGGGTTTTACACACTGATTTTTGGAAGCCACCATACAACTTACAGAAAGAAGAAAGTCAAATGGCAACTTAAGATTGCTATGATGGCATTTAGAGCAAAATATGGAGATGTGTGCATATACGTGTGTATGTATTATAAACATAGATGTAATATGCTTCTTTAGATAATCTAGGTTTCAATCTAGGCTGAATCTAGGTTTCAGCTGGGACAAGCTGCTGTAAGGAAGCCAGCATGGCCCCAGGGCCATGGTCAAGGCAGAACATTCAACACCTCTTCCAGAGCTGCTGCAGAACTTGCCAAAAGCCAGGAAATGGAAAGTGAAGCTCTGGGCTCTGTGTGGGACTCCTGCAGCTGTGGAAGGCAGCACATCTGTAAGAGCTGGTACAAGGCAGCCTTCACTTTCACTTCCTGGATTTTGTGAACTCCAGGTTTTAAATCGCTTTTGCATCTCTAAGCACATTGTTTTCTTACAAAACAGGGTTTGCTTTTTCAATAAAAATTATACCAAAAATGGAGAGGGAATTTCACAGAACAAAAAGTGCCCCTTTCAGACAAGGTACTGGTCTATCACCCTGGTGCGCTTCATGAAATGGTGGATTTTGGGTATCACGTACCAAGCCATGCCATCTTCCCATCTATTTTACTGGCATTTCAGATTTCTGGCCATGAATGCCACAGAACAGACTGTGACCATCTAAAAAGCCCATTGGTCTGCAGTACAAAGTGCACCAGAAATTACTTTCCTTAGTGAAGAAGTCCCTGCACACAAACCTCAATGTATTAAAAATAGCATCTAATTCATTCCATTTGCTTATGAAATTTCAGTTCCATATGATTTCGAGCCTCCTGCTTAATACCCAAAGAGCTGAGTTTCCAGAAAAAAAATTGATCAAGAATTGTTACTGAACAGCTCAAACCAGTTAGCTATTATAAGCAGAAGTGCACAGCCCTCTTGAAAATCAGCCCACTCAAAAGTCATTCTGCACAACATGCTCATCCCTGTCAGGAGGGGGTACCAAGAAGAAATTAGTACATTACGGGTTACACTTCGCACAAATTGGCTCCAATCTTCTATTATCTGTAGGAACAGATCTTGAATAGATGAAGGTGCTCTTCCACTAAATTATTGGGGCATTCAAAATTTATTTATACTTCAGGAATTTTCAAAGTAAAGTACTTCTAAAAATAGAAGGTCACTGCTGAGCAAAGATCATTACCTGCAATGTGTTTTTAGACCAAACAGTAATTTTCCCTTAACTGACAGCCTGAACTTTTTTTTTTTCCTTACCAACAACTAAAATAACAATAGCGTACAGGGTGTTATTGCAGTAAAATAAGCCCTTGGCTAATAAAATGGGAACGAGAGAGAAAACTAAGGCAGAGTGGTTTTCTATTCATTTTCAGCTTTCTATATGGCACCCACCAGAAAGTTACCGATACTCTGGGCAGTAATTATAACCATTATAACCATGTGTACCTTTGCGGAGTTAACCATGGAAAACAACGCTTCAGCTTCCAAAAAAATTTCCCTCCCATCATACTTCTTCAGCTAAATGATCTCTGCAAGCTACTGCCACAAGATACTTCAACACATCCGAGCCACCAACGGCACCTCCTGCTGCTGTGTACATCAGGGAGATGCGTTACCTGAGATCACTTTGCAGAAAGCACTGCTTTCCAACCTGCCCTCCCAAGTGAAATTTCCTGATGTACAGGAGAACCATGGCTTGTAAATCCGCCTCTGTTGACTAATCCCATGGCTGCACCTCCATATGCAGGTGACACAATGGGCTGCATCAAGAGAAGCGTGGCCAGCAGGTTGCAGGAGGTGATTCTACCCCTCTGCTCTGCTCTCTCGAGACCCCACCTGGAGCACTGTGTCCAGCTTTGGAGTCCTCAACACAGGAAAGACATGGACCTGTTGGAACGGGTCCAGCGGAGGGCCACGAAAATGATCAGAGGGCTGAAGCATCTCTCCTATGAGGACAGGCTGAGAGAGCTGGGGGGGTTCAGCCAGAAAAGAAGGCTCCAGGGAGACCCTTAGAGCCCCTTCCAGTCCCTAAAGGGGAGAGATGGGGAGGGACTCTTGATGAGGGAGTGCAGCGATAGGATGAGGGGTAATGGTTTGAAATTGGAAGAGGGGAGATTTAGATTAGATACCAGAAAGAGATTCTTTGCTGTGGGGGCAGTGAGACACTGGAACAGGTTGCCCAGAGAAGCTGTGGCTGCCCCATCCCT
>JAOXJM010000008.1:5053250-5089678 GCA_026413425.1 Tringa solitaria | reverse complement strand
TGTCCCTGCCCAGGGCAGGGGGGTTGGAACTGGATGGTCTTTAAGGTCCCTTCCAGCTCTAACCATTCTGTGATTCTATGATCTCAGTCCATCTGACACCAGCCACAAGTGAAAGGATAAGAGCAGAAAGCTCCATTTGCAGTGCCAGTCCTAGTCCTCATGACTGACTTCAAACTTTTTTTTTTTAACTTGTTTTTTTAAGACTCCCGTGGTATGCAGTACCTACTTATAGGCATGAAAATAAGATGTTGTCTTTTCTACTGGGTACACAGTAATTTTTTCTCCTTGTTTGCACTCCAGCACTGGGAAGAGATCCATCTTAAAGAAAAAAGGGACTGTTTGTTTTGCCAGCTCACCTTGCAAATGTTTTTTTCCATGCGTGCCACTACCTAAAAGATTTTTTCACTTAAGAAATCTGACAGTGTTGAGGAGAATGGCGCTTCTGTTTCTTTTCCCAGTTTGCTCCCTCCCAAAACATGCCGTAATGCCAAAGCCTCTTTGTAACTTGGAGGGCATCTTTCTTTTGCCTCAAGGACAACACGTGTTTTTCCCTGGCAGCCCTATTGCCCAAGCAGTTTAAACTGAAAAAAAAATAATCAGACAAGCCCAGAAAGAATGGACTGGTCTAACAGGCAACTGCTCTGGTTACTGAAACATAGAAGAGCTTACAGGCCATCAGATCTGTCCCAAAGCAACAACAGAAAATATGAGCATTAACTTTTCACCAAGTAACTACATCAATAACAATCACAAAACCCATAAGCACAGACAGGAGAGAAGAGCAGCCACACAGCAGAAAAGACACAGATGTGAAAACAAGAGAACTAATACAGGTTTAGAGTCTCCTGAAAAATGTTACTTTTAGCAAGCAGGGGAGAAAAAAACAAACGTGCTTTTTTAAGTGCCAGGAGTAGGATAATGCAGCAAAAAGGAAAAATATTTTTTTATACATGTCAGAGTTACATTTACTTGTTTCAATCTGGCTGATTAATTCTCTGCTTATTACTTTTGGCCATTTAATATATACAAGCACTTTATTGGCAAGCGACTCAAACATATAAATAATAGCTAATGATGACTGCCTATGGTTTCATTAACTCCTGGTTGAACTTTTCAAGGTATTGCTATAAACACTAGATTACTATCCTGTCATCTACAGAATCATCATTTTTAGCATTAACTCTGCCATCTAAATTTTGAACCACTGTGACACTGCGTACACATACAAACGCAACAAAAGGAATCAGCACAAATGCACTTATACTTTAAAACAAAATACAGCAATTCCTGCACCACTGGACAGGATTTTAGATTAAAGAAAAACATTCTGAATGTGCACGTGTCTAAAAACCTCTTTTATATTACAACAGTCATTAAACAAAGCTCCATCCCAGGCAAGGCTTATTACCATAAAGTCTGCACGTTACCACAAGGTTTCCAGTTTCCCCTATAGCTCCTCAGCAGAGCTGCCATTTTCTGTCTGCGTGAGGCTGCAAATAAATTCTCCTTTTGGCATGGCTCAGCTGTCAGGCACCTCTGGTCTGTAATGAACCCATGAATTACATCTTGCAGCTCTGACATCTCTGGTCTTGCTCATCAAAATATTGTTCTTCAATTGTAATTTATAACTTAATTTAAATGTCCCTTTTACTGTGACCTTTTTAGATCAGAATGGCATTGCATCTGGCAGCTTCTACTTCAGCAAGGCATCCTTTTGCAATTACAGTCATTATGATCTCCCTTGAAAAGCCCATCTGAGTTAGGCTGCATTCATGCCACAGTATTAAATAATTGCAGTCCATTAAGAACACTGTTAGATTCCAGAGTCTTTTTCTCTAAGGAAAAATCGCTACTATACAGTGATAAAGTAGTACTGAACTACTTTGAAATCTACCCAGAAAAGCCAATAAAAGCAGAAGGGATTGTTGAGCCAGAACAGCCTTTTGTGGGGACGCAGCCACGTCCAGCACTGGAATTCAGGAGCACCCCGGGTTCAAGCGCTGGCTCTTCCACTGGCCATGGACAAATCACATCCCTTCTCAGGGCACAGAGATACAGAACCTGACCTGCCAAACATGTAAATACTATTAAAATGCTCTTGCAATATTGAGACTCAGGTAATTCAGATGAGTAAAAGGAGTTTTTTTCACAGCTGCCAGTGGAATTGTAGAAGAAAATGGTATTTGCCTGGTACTGCACAGATGATATTTACATAACTTCCCTATGTAAGCACCAGTTATTGTAATCTGTGCAGGCTTAAGAACATTGTAATTACTAATAAGGTATTTGCTCTTCTCACCGAAGGGGACAATGGTCAAGATACTCAGTAGCTCTGTAAAACTGTAGCATTTTTAAGAGGGTAGAAAATAAATAGGAGAGAAAAGGAAAAGAGACAGCAAGGAAAATGAAAAGCAGAACACGAATTACTGCCATGTGGCTGGAGCAGCAAGGTCTTTTGGTATAATTACTCTAATCCAAGCACCTAATTGAATACAAAATGTAATTCAGACCACTTCTTTCAGTAGCAGAGCTGACAAATTTCAGTTTGATGCAGATACTCTTTATAGCTACAGACATCATGCCCCATTATCAAATGGAATACGCTCCATAGCAAATATATCTTATTAGGTGAAACAGCAAAATCTATTTTCAAATTTCCAGCATTCTTTACAGTGCTCATCCTCCAAAGTGGCAAGATATGATTTTTATCAACCATGTCTGATACTCAACAAGACACTAGCCCCAAATGCCCTTTAATTCCAGGAATTTCCTTTTCCCCTCCTCTCTGAAATCCTACCTCCTCCCCACCTGCTGCAACACACTAACCAAGCTGGATCAAAGGGGAAAAAAAAAATACACTGCCCTCAGACAACTAAACTACTTTGCTGAGCTCCCTCTGGTGCCCAAGGACAGGGGGAACCTTGAACCAGTCAAGAACCCAAAGTCTCCAACAGAAAGACTGCCCAACAATCTTGTTTTTCGAACAGGCTGTCACGGTTAACTGGGAAGTTTTGATTTATAACTCATTGACACAGCTTGGCCTGCCAACAGAATTTGAAACAAACAAAAAAAAGGTGACAGAAATCAGTAAGCTACTTCAAGAGAAAATTACTGCCAGTTCTGTTCTTTAAATATCTGATATGTGCTATGTGACAGCTTGAAAATATAGAAAACAATCTCCACTGGTTTGGGGGGCGGAGGGGAGGCACCTTCCATCTCTTCCCCCCAGTTCTATTTTATGCTTCTAAATAAACTCTAATTGCTACAAAGTTATCTAAGATACTAATGATGAAGATTAAAAAGGCAGATGCTTGTGCTACATCCACTTCTGGCACACTGGTGCTGCCAGGGCTCTGCCAAACAGCTCAACATACAGCTGCAAAATGCAGAACAGCAGAGGGAGCTCAATGTGCCAGCCGGTTTGGTGGGTCAACACAACAGGCATGGCCACTGCTCCACAAGCAGCCTGGGTAAGAACTTGCCAAATATCTGCAAAACTTGCAACAGCATTTAAAAAATAAAATTAAAAAAAAATTAAATTTACATATTCCCCAAAATTCTTTAAAAGTTAACCACAGCAGTCATTTTTGGCCCTTTTCATCTGCCCCGTTTCAACAGTTTCTCCAGAGAGACTCCCTGACTCATCTTACAAATAAAGTGCTGCAGTCTTTCCCCTAAGAGCAAGGATAAGGAGGAATGAAAATGCAAAGTGGCAAAATTGTCTTACGCACTAGAAGTGGCTTCGTTTTCCAGCAAGCCCAGGCAGAGAGTGATGGCCCCTGAAGTGCTGCACTACCTCATTTGAACCATGAGAGTAACTGTTAATTAAGACTCATCCAAAAGGAAAACTAGTAATAATAAGAAATGCTAACACATATTTAAATAATTTTTTATGCTTTCAACCTTGTCTGTAGTTAATGAACAAGAAAATCTGGTCTAAGGGCAAGTTAAAACAGGGAGTAATTTGTCTGGGTGACATCTTACTTAAGAACTGAATTTCCTTAAACCGATATTACACTGTCATGTTTGTCACTCATAATGACATGTTCCCATGTAATAGTGTTATGAGAAGTCAGAACAACGCTATTAGTAAAGAGAGATTTATACAATATTAGCATATGATTGTTTTGTCTTTCATTCCGTGTAGTAGAATGAGAGCTTAAGTGGTGGTATTTTCTTTACCACAGGAGGATAAACAGAGTTGCTGGCTTTTTGATTTCCCCAGCAAAAATACCACACACATCAAAATGACCCAAAGCTCTTACACGCCGAGTTTGCACGCTGTCACTTCCAATTCCTTTTCTAGGGTCTGCTGTTTTATATGACTGATGCTCACACTTAGTCTTGAATGCACAACACCAAGAATCAATTATTATTATTATAATTTTAAAAAAAAATTATAAAGTTTAAGTTTTTTAAAAACTGAGAACAAAGAAGTAATTTAACTCCTTCTTGACCTGGATTCTCTAAGAACTGCAGAAACTCTGAACAGTAGGCACAGGTCAAAAGCAGCAAAGGATAAGAGAGGTCATGAGTTTCTGGCCGTGTTAGTACGAAGCACAGAAAGGATCTTAAAACAGATCTGATACTAAATCAGAGCTCTGGAGAAAGAGGCCACAGAATGGGAGGAAGGGAAAGAAACTGCACCAAGATTTACCCCAGCTTTTGCCAGCAGGAGCAACTATGTTTATGCTCAATATTCACCACGGTATGACCTTTCCATGGATTGTGAGACCTTAGGCATCAGCTTTCTACAACAGAGCATGATGAATTTTCTGGCCATATTTTTTTTCAAACCTATTTGTCAGCTATTTCTGCTCTCTAAAAATCCCTGTTGCAGTACTAAACACTTTTTTTGACAGTTCAAAACTGCGGGGCTTGCCAGCTCCAGTTCTTGTAACGGGCCCTCTCCATATTAAGACATTTTAAAAGCAATTCTTTCACCCTTTGCGTACCTAAATTCTAGATATGACAGCTTCCTAATATCCTTGAAAGTTTTTGCCTGCTCTTCTGCTGAAGATGAAGCCTAGATTTCAGCGAGGTTCCAACATTACCGCTATGGTGAAAAGTGAGGTCAATACTGAATGGCATGTGAAAAATTTAATCTAAGTTGTCTGACACCACAGGCCACGCTCCAATAATCTGCTAAAATATTGTGGCACTATATGGTAGCTTAAAAAGCTGATGTGGACAAGAAGGATGTTCTCTGTAACAAGCAGAATGATCACACCTCTGGGAAGTTCTCAGTCCCACAATGAAAGAACACTCAAGTATTGAATTGTCTGTGTCTAAGAGAACTTTTGCAAAAAATGCCAGAATTAGAGTCTACAGGAATGCAGGAGAACAAGGACACAGAGATAAAAATACAGTTTCACCTGCTTGTCTGAAGACGCTTGAGTTTGGTCCTGCAACAGAACTTAAATGCAGGTTTTGGTTGGTTTTTCTTTAAACATTTGAGAACTGGAACTCCTTCTCCCCGTGTTCCATATAAGTATTACAGATGGCCCAGGTTACCCACCAATTGCACATGGTACAGAAGAAATTTATCCACAAGTAAAACATATTGCCACCACAATTGGCCATTTTTAAAAAAACACTTCCACAGGACTTTTTTCTTTCTTCTACAGAAAAGAGCAGAATGGTGCGTCAGATGCTTTCCCGCACTGAACATGTCATTAGAGTGGGTGATGCACTTGCAAGGAGAGAACACTAAGCAAAATAAGGTAGTTAATTAAAGTAGCCTGACTTGGAAATGGAATGAATTCTAAAGTTTTCGATTGATTTCCAAATTTCAATTAGCTTGGAAGAGAAAAAAAACAAAACAAAACCAAACAGCAACAAATGGCTGCTAAGTCCTGATTCTCCTGCATTATTTTTTTACTAATTATTTCCACAGGTATCTTGTAAATATAGTGTTTTGAGGGGTTTTTGATAGTATTCTAGATTATTAAAAAATGATGCCTATCCACATGCAAAGCCCAAAAGCAAAAGTGCATTACTGCTGGGTATTAATTATACAACTTTCACATCAACCATGCTGCTCTCAGAATGCAATAAAGATGTCCACAGTAACCCAAAACAAGGTTTGGGAGTAATTCAAATTAGCATTTCCATTTCCCTTATCACTTATTAGGAAGAGTTCTGCCTCAAAGTGATGTGGTTGTCCAGTTCATAAGATAGGAGGAACTGGGTAGCTATAAAAAAAAATTACTATTTCACCAGTAAAAATGGCTTTATGCTTTGTGGTGCAATTCTGAAACAGGAAAAATACAAGAGTACTGAATATGCACGTTTTCGTTTTACATAACTAATATTTTAAGATCTGATACATCAAATAGCCTTTGTTCATTAATATTTAAAACAAAGCACAAAAGACAACTAGTTTTAGAAAGTCAACCAAATTCAGCTACCTGTTCTATGGCAGTAGAACAAAAAAGCCCCTCTCTATCTACAAATATCATTGCAAAAAACTTACAAGAACTACTATGTTTTCCTCCATAGCTCTCAGTGTGACAGCCACCATTCCTCAGGAGGCCATCGAACTCCAAATGAAAACTTTATTTCCTTCCTATGGGTTAAAATGGCAAATGTGGCATCAAATCCCAATAGCCAAATAAAGGAACCAGAGTTGAAATTTACCTGGAACGCTAAGTGAATAATCATTTCGATGAGCTGATATATATATATGTTGCATTGTGCCTTCCACGATCTTCATTTCTATCTGGTATAATTAACAATAAATCATTCCAGGGGCTACAGCATCTGTTATTACATAAATAAAACACTAGCAAAGGAGCTTGTCAAGACTGATTTATATGAAGTGCTGCTCTGAAGTTTATTGGATCTCCACAATAAGAAATCATACCATATCATCTTTTTTTACATTAATCTTCTAGGTTGCATATGATCATTTCTAAACAAAACCACAACTTAGTGCAGGGTAAGATTCTCACAAATTTTTTATCGGATAAATGTGTTTAAATAGATGGTGAACAGAAAGATAAAAAGGGTACTGTTTTGTCAGGACAACAAATTACCTATCTAAACTGGTTTAAGTTACTCAAAAAAGCAGGCTGTCAGAAATATGTTAAAGTTTCGTAAAATATCCCACCTGACAGAATTACCATTCATAAGAAAGCACTATTCTAAGAAAATTCAAAGTGAACAAGGAAGGTATCTTCACTAGTTTCTAAAAATTGCAATGAACAGTACTAGTACACAGAGTAGATTTTTGAAGCATGAATAAATCAGACATCACCGAAGCCTAAGGACTTTTCAGAAGCCATTAAGATAAAACCTTGTATTTTCTTGGAAGTACAAGAGTTCCTGATTAACGGGAACCACACTGTGTCCACACATGGTTGAAAACTGGCCTCGAGAGGACCAGAGGACAGGCCCCACAATACCTACAAAAGAGAAACTTCAGCAAAGCTGGAGTTAGTGAGATGATGACAAGAACACCACAGGGTAAGTCTTACAGCTATACCTTTCCATGTCATATTGGGGAAAGGGGAAGTCTGGACAACAGGAGTCAAAAGTATTACACAGACAAACAAGATTGTTCAAGAGGATAAATTAAGACTTTGTCTGGTGCTTTTATTTCA
Organism: Tringa solitaria; assembly: GCA_026413425.1. Lineage (NCBI taxonomy): Eukaryota > Metazoa > Chordata > Aves > Charadriiformes > Scolopacidae > Tringa > Tringa solitaria. The sequence goes on along the minus strand of JAOXJM010000008.1, from coordinate 5,082,074 downwards.
GAAGTGTGAAACCCTCCCCCACTGAGAAAATGAATCAGCAGTGATTTTCTAGATGTGCACCAAAAATACAAAGAGAAAAGAATCAAAAGAACAGAAACGAAATATTTTGGGACTAATCTCAGTCTCAGAAGCAAGAAGTCTACAAGTGCAACTACAGGCTCCTCAGACTCCCAAGTGATTAAAGGGGGTAATTAAAGTAGATAGTGAAGCAGTGAAGTTAAATTAATTTTCTGCATTAGTCTTTTATTATAAATGACAAGGGGAAAGAAATTCCCATTCCAAAAACTCCTTGATGATTATTAGCCTTAACAGGGATTTGAGTCTCCAAGAAGGATGCGAGGGATCTTCGAAAGCTCTCAAGTGGTGAGCCCCCAGAATGAGGTGGCATCCATCCCAAGAGGAAGGAAGGAAGGAAATAAAAATGTAAAACAGGTAAGAAACTGAAAAAGATGTGCAATACAGACTTAACTGTTCTTATCAAACAGCATAAAAATCTTTAACACACTGGTTATCTTTAGGAAAGGAACCAAAGGTCTAAGATTTATACATTCACCTCAGTTCTCAAGCGCACCGTGAAGCACTGAGATATAAGACTTGACAGATGTAAAAGCAAGAACAACAAGGAAGCATTTAATTTGGGTACAGAATTTGATCTTGGATATCAGCTGTTTACATATGTGGGTGAATAGATTATATTAAAACAATTCTACAGAATAAAAATGAAAGTTCTGTTGCTGTTTATCTATTAAGTATTACAGGGGCACATTTTAGATCTTAATCCTATTTTACTTCTGTCTGTTGCAGGAAACAAGACAAAAACCGATGCACTCTGTAATCAAACACACATAATCAAATAGAAACGGAAATAAAACAACAACAAAAAACCACCAGTGCAAGTGGGTTTGGTAAGTGAATGTTACAAAAGCAACACTTTTCCTGTTAAGAACACAGGCATTTTAACCCCAGTGCAGATATCAGGTTATGCTTTCCTCATCACAGACCTGACCAGTCACAAACCAGTTCTACAACCTACACAGATCGAGCTTCTTTTTAACTTTCTGAGGTATTTAAAAGCTTCATGTAATGAGATGCTTTACTGACAGTAAAGAAGCAGTTAAGCATATTTGATGTGATTAAGTTGATAAACTCTTCCAATCACTTTAATAGAACAACCAAAAACCACCACACTTAGCATATTCCTGTAAATAAACAGATAATCTGCTCTCTGTTGCAGTAATAAACACTCCATTTCTGAGGTGGATTCACAACCATCTACAAGCTTTTAAGAATTTTATAAATAAATGGTTAAAAACTACGCAAGTGGAAATAATTAAAGCATAGCAAGCAGAGGCAGACATAATATTGTGGTCATCAGCAGGTATCTAACACTAACCAATCTGCAGGAGTACAGCATTTTCAGTTGTTTTTTGTTGGTATCACTAGTTGTTTTATTTTTACAGACAGAAAACAAGTTACTTGAGCCTCAAGCACTCTGAAACTCCTTCAGCAGAGGGTACATCCTATCCTTTCTACAGCCTCCTCAAGTGCCTGTGATTAGAATGTAGCCAACAACCATGAAAATGACAGGACAGAACTCAACTCTTCACACCTTCAAGATACATTTTATGGATAAAAGGTGACATAAGAGGAGGAAGAATGAAAATTGTTTATTGGTAGATTCAGCAGATCTGTCTATGTGTTTCTTCAGAATAACATATGACCAGCTACATATAATTCAGCTTAGAGTCACTACCACCACAGATCTCCAAAAGCTGCAGATGGGGCTCTGGGGAAACACACAACTGTAGGTATCACTGTTATCAAAAACATGGAATGACAGACAAGTTTCTTCAGCTTGAACTTAAAAAAACCCCACCTAATGTATCATGATTTACTAATGTTAGTGCCCCCTCACCCTCCCAAAACACTCCCAAAGTGGCTACACTGAAACTGCGTGAGCATCTCAACACACACATCTATGTAACTACTCAGTAATGCTTTATTTACACACATTATGTTCATGCAAGACGTAACTGGACATACATGCATCCAAATATAAATGTTAATAAAGACTGGATCATGAGTGTGACAAACTTCAGACAGTCATTACCACATATGTGATGTTACACATCTGATGGCATCATGAATTTCCCTGCTAGGAAATAACTGTTTTCCTACAGGTAGGAGCTACCTGGACTGAATAAAAGGCCTATCAGCCAGGTGAGGTGCCAGCAGAGTAAGGAACAATTAGCTGTCATCTTAAAGCCACCACCCAAAAGTTTATCTCTGAAGTTCTTTAGACTAGATTTTTGAAAACTAGTTGGCATGTGAAAGGAAGTTATGATATCCTGGGCTATCATACTCATTGTGACCCCAAGATCTATTTTACCTGCTACATATTTTATGCGCTACATGCTTTAAGTAGTCCAGAAATAAAGGGGGATACTGTTCTTCTGTACAGTAGTTCTATATATACTTACTGTATTGAGTGCGTTAAGTGTAGTGTCATCACGGGAGGCTGCCACACAACCATCTTCTGTGGATCCTCCATCACACATGCCTGCAAAAGCTGCCATGCTCCTTGATAGTTTGAGGGGAAAGAAGTTTAAATTCTCAGCTACTGTTTGATGCACACATCATAAAATACAGAAATAGCATATGTACACCTTAAATCACAAATTTCAGGGCCTTGTGATACCGTGGAAAAAAGAGGTACCACAAATGCTGATATTTGCTACACAAACCTGAGTCACCTCAGCATATGGAATAATTAATTCAAAATTAAAATCCAATCTAAGTGGATTTCACCAATTAAAAATCTGCACTGCAGTAGTACCAAAGCCTGATTAAGAAGATATAACCTCCAGACACGAGGACAGAGTCTCACCAGAGACAGCAAACCTTTTGTTATAATCAGTTTCTTTGTTAGAAAATTGACTGAAATTGCAGATTCCCCACATCTCTGAATTCTCGCAAACTGCAAGTAATTTACTCATACTCTGAATTATTATGAGGCCCACCGGTGCATCTGATTAATCTGCCAGGCATAGCAGAGATCCAAACGAAACTGCAATGCAAACTAGAGCTCATTCAAAAAAAAAAACATTTAGTCTTTGAAGGATTCCTGTGCTACCACAGCTATTCCACTCATAGCAGTTACTTCCCTCATTACGTGGTACACATCCAACGCCAGCCCATGCTGCCGGCTTTGCATTTTAAATCCAAAAGCCACAGCCAACAGAAAGACTTTGCGCTGGCCCAACATCAAATCAGAGCATTCTCGTCTCAAACTAAACATTTCAGCTTGTCTGGTTGACATCCACGCTACACCAAAAGAAAGGTGTGACCATATCTGACTGCACATACGTGGCAATCCACGTTTCCACTGCAGCATTCTACAGACATTGGTAATATCTTGGCTGAAATTACCTTGCTGCTCTAAGGTACATAAGTAAGTCACAGTCATTGACGCCTGGCATCCACACAAGTTCTTCATGCTGTGTCACCGTGTCACCATCTGGGGAAGGGAACGGCTGCAGATCGGGAAGTTTAGCCTGCAAAAAATAAAATGAAGAGTTCATACGGACATTCCAGTTGTTAACATCATTAACAACAACAAGTGTTATTAATAATGGAGTTTGTAAATTCTCTGGAATATTTTGATCTCATAGATGGAAGATATTCAGTCAAGAGGTGGTGAAGCTATTTGATCCAAGTTTCAGAAGTTTGAGGAAACTGGGTCATCAAGCCCCAATCTATTCACTTTATCCAGCATTCCTTCTTTTAGAAGGGCAGCTCATTTTCTGATGACTACCCAGGATTAACACCACCTCTCAGGCTGCCACCAGTGAAGCCCTTCTCTATACAGACCATGTGCAAGCATGCCTGCAGAAATACCACAAGCTTGAAAGTAAACCATTCTGTACCGCACGTGTAGGCCTCTGTTGTACAGAAGTCAAACATTGTTGCACCATTTAACCTCAAAGAGACAGCTTTCATTTGTCAAAAAGATGCTGTTACAACTCCTACTTCCCAGGCTAAAACGTACTCATATAACATACTAACATGAAAGATGGCAAGAACGTGGCTACCATATGTGTAGCACTTTAAATCAGTTAAAAACCCTACACATTTGACACTGAGTTTAAAATTAAGTCCTCAGTAAATCATTAAAACTCTAAAGAGAAACAAAGAAATTTCCTGACAGTGAGATAGCTCAGTGAAATGAACTCTGCCACTAAATACGTATTAAATTGTATCCAGAGACCCAATTAGCATCTTTAGTCATCTACTGCTATGGGATGAGATAGCTGAGAGCCTCTTCAGAAACAGCTTTTAAGCCCTGTAATTACCTCCTATACTTACAACGCTAAACATATTTGAGAGGCAACATTTATACATAACCAGTAATTACAAGTCACAGGTTCGGATGTCTTTCATGTTCTGCTCTTTAATCTGTACTTTATTTTACTTCTTCCCTGGGAAAATGGATATGTCATTGAACTTCTCTTCTGGAAAAGGGTAAGCAAGCATTTTACCAAGATGAGATTTCTATGAGCACTATGCATCCCAGCGACCGGGCTGCTTTCACAAATTAAAGTTCATCCCTATGTACCCTAGGAACATGCTTAATTACCGGAGATACTCCTACGATCAACTTCCTCTTGAACACCTCTGGCCATTAATTTGTTAGTCGAAAGTTTTCATAGCAGAACATTTAGTAGAGACCCACTCTCCTCCTCCTACGCATGTGAATTTGAGAACAACTGCAATTCTACAAAACATTTATCTTCACTTGTGTCCCTGCTTGCTGTTATGATACAACCAGTGGTTTGAGGCATCTGTGCATTAAGTATCAAAAAATCCCATCAGTCCTTTAGTATCTGTAACACGCACAGTTTAAGGAAAATGAAGGCAACAGATATTCATCAGAAACCACTATCAGGATCTTAGGGTTCTTTCTAGATTCTGCAACATATACCTTATTGTCAGTAATGTAGGTGGAGGAAAGCGTATCCATTCCCCGAGTTTAACAAAGCCCAGTGTGTAGAGGAGAATATTTTTACACTTTCCAAATAATGTTGATTCTGGGCTACCTTCTCTTATCTGAATCAGACCACGGAATGAAAAGCAACAAATATCTTCAATTTGACTACCTATCACAGCCTACAATCAACCATTCACGTATCTTAAGATTATACCTTACAGTAATTAACAGGATGAGACTATATCTTGTAGCGATGACATCTGTCAGAAACATAGATGCTCAGCAAATGAGTGAAAGAATAATGGAAGTTTAAAATACTAAGCAAAAATTAACAGTATTTTAAATCAGTGGACCTTCTTCCTACGTTTTTTTTCCCCCTCCATAAATGCATCTGGTAATTATACCTTGCAGCACAAGTGACTAATACCTGCCAAAATATTGGATGACAGTTTGAGATGAAAGTTGTTTTGAAGGTATCATTTACAGTGCTCTTATTATGACTAGTAAAAAGACTACTACAGGTTTAATTGCCAAGGACTTTCTTTTCCTCTAAATGCAAAACATCCTTAAAAATGTTACATGGGTTCCACAAATTTTCGTTTACTTTCACTAGTTATTAAATAAGATTTTTAAAAGAGTCTGAATTCATCACTTGGATGCAAAAATCCAGTACTTGGGCAGTACAAAGTCAGTTCCACGGGTAAAAGAAAGCACTCAGTTCCCAGTGACAGAGCTGGCCTTACAAACCAGAGCCAGTTGGACGTTAATGCTTTTTAAGAACAGATTATTTTAAATGCTCATGAAGGATTTCCCTCAAATTAGAACTAACGCACCAGGAAAAAAATAACATCTAGAGTCTTAACCTTATTCTGCTTCCCAGTGTTTGAACACATTCAGCACGCTTTCTCAATTTCTATTTTAACAATCCAAATGACTTAAGGCGCTTGTCTTCAGAACTCACAGTTCTTATTTCTTCACAGTCAAACAACCACCACAACTGAGGTCTCCCTATCTTTAAAATCAAAACTTCTCTATACGGCATCATAAAGTGAAAAGAAAGCCTGTGTGAAAAACTTCCTGGGAAATACAAATAAGATACTATAATAATGTGACTTCTGTAGACTATGGACAAAGGGGATATTTCAATAATCGTCCAGAACTACCTGCCTTGCAGTAAAAAGAATTTAAACTGCTTCGTATGAAAAATATGCAGGTAACAGGGTGAGGCCCAGCAAACCTCTGGAATGGCAGGGGGAGAGCACATTAGTGATGCTGGCACAGGGCAACAGTCGAAGAGGGTATTTAGCTGCCAGAACTGCTCCAATTAGAAATGGCTAATTTCATTTTTAAGATGACTGCTGAATTACTAAATACAGAATGCCCCCCTGGCTTCTATGCTGAAGCACCACAGTTGGCCAAACTCATTTAATGTATAAAACTAAGGAAAGATGTGCAAAATTCAAGCCTAAACATGAGTCAATGGGAAAATGCAAAGCCACAGACATGGCACCAGAGAGAGCACACTCAGAGACAAACATAAAAGAGGGAGCAGGTTTACACTGAATTCTGCACTGATGACAACTACATTAACAGACACGCTTAAAAGCGCTGTATCATGTGTTAGAAGTTGAATACATACATAAATATATATGTATATCTCAACACAACTGCTATACAGGAAAGAAACCCCTCTCAGGTTTAAAGTTTCCCCATCCTTCTAATTTTGTAATGTTGTGGGTTTTTTTTAATCCCTTCTGATAGCATTCCATTTTATTTAAATACATAGATTCACAAAAAGGACGGTTATAGGCAACCAAGTATCAACTTGGCAATTTTACTATGCAAATTAAAATGAAAAGATCTACTTTGAATATAACTGGAAAACACCAAATTAATTTTTTAATAGTTTATTACAAACATTGCTTGGTGAAAGCCAGCTGAGAATGCATTGGTTTTTAACTCCAAAATGTGCCCAATAATAGCTGAGATTTTTCCTTCATTTCCAGTAGTTACTCATACTCCTTCAACCTTATTCTAGAATTAACCCAATAGCACTTCTGCTAGTAAAAATCATTAACATATCAACATCTGACACAGAAAAATCTCATTAACTGAGCTAAGGAATTCTAAAGAACTCACGATGAATCTAAAATAGCCACTGCATTTGAATGCATAGAATTTTAAATAAGTGTCCTCTGAGCAGATCAAGTGGGAAAAACATGCCCTCTCGATATTAGAATCTGAACAAAATCCCTTACCTGATGGCTGGGTCCAACTCTGATTTCACCTTGGGTACTGTTCAGCCTCCTAATATATAAAGAAAAAAACAGTAACAAGAAAGAGTTACAATTAATGAAATTTAGCATTGTATTCTATAACTAAAAAGCAATGGAAAAACGCCTTGTAACATTTGTAGAAATGAATTTAATGCAATTAGTCCAAAAAGGGCTTCCCTCCTACATAATACACTTGGCCTCATTTTTCCACTCTTTTGGAAAGATGTTTACATAGAAAACTTCAGGTTCCAAACAAACTGTCTGCCACGTAGTGAGAATTACACTTTGCAGGGCTCTGTGCTGCTCACACCATTGCCTGGAGTTTCTGAAACATCATATTATATGATAGAAGAAAAACTATGTTGCAGTAGAATTACCCTGGCAACAATAGAAGTTTAAGATATTCCAATACAAACCAGAATAACCCATCTGACATGACAGAATTTATTCTTCTTCCTAAGTTTTGAACAGACTAAACAGAGTAAATAAAACTTTATCACTGAAGAGTGCCCTTTGACCCTTTTTCTTTATTAAATACAACATAAGCAACAAGGCAGCACACAATCAAAACTATTTACTGGAAATATTAATATCTCAATGACTATAGTTGAATCCATGCTCTCTGCTGTGATCTCACACATCCAGCTCTTGTCAAGAGCCAGATCACTACAGTCTATAAAGGCAGTTGTGCCTAAACACTGCTATTTGGGATACTGAATGTGGCTGCAGTTTGAAAACTTAAATGACACTCCAAGCCCCCTGTAAAATAGCATTAAAGAGCACAACCAAATCCAAGGAAATTCAATATCCCTAAGATCAACATTTTTCTTTTCCTATAAATTGTTCTTAATTAAACAGGCATCTTTTATTTATATTCTGCATAGTACATTAAAAGGACAACAAAATTCAGAGCTGTTAGAAGACCAGCTTTTAGTCTTTTGATTTTAACACTTGAATAACTGCAAGACATTTAAGTGAGTCTCAGCACACCATAGCAAGGAAAAAGCACACTCATAAACCAAACGGATCACCATCTTTAATCTGGAGACAGCAAACTTGAATTCATCTTGCAATTTGCTGTTACAGGAATAATGACATCATTTCACAAGTAAGCTGCCACCCTGCAGGGTTTCTTACTCACCCTGCTGTGTTCACAGGGATCACAAAGCAACAGCTGAGAAACAGTTTCCTTTAAACTTTAAAAATTAAGATCACAACCATAAACTATCCCCGAGTGAAACTAACAATGGATAGCCCAAACCATTAAATACCATTTGAAGTCTAAATGGGCACTGGAGGAGGGTTTTTTTTTCATGATCATTTGCGTATCTTTATGACCATTTTTACCCCAAAACTTTAAAGTATATACTTTTAAGTTAAACTTCCCCTTGCTGAGCATTCTGAAGTGTTATTCATTGGTGCATGAGTGGGAAAGGCAGAGCAGTAGGGCTGAATGGTCCTTATCCATGGGAACCAAAAGAAGAACCGATCAGACAGGGATAAACACAGAGTTTGGAATGCTCAATCTTATGTCTCGATGTCTACGCAGCACTCCCTCCCTGGTAAGGGGATCTGCTCTAAAACGCGAGCCAAAACTCTCCTGAAAAGAATGAGAACATGTCAAAATGTTTGTCTCCATCACATATTTTTTGCAAGACGTGATCTGACATCGTTCTCTTGTTTTCAGGTTATGCAAAGAAATGACTGAACTAGAAAATCAATTTCAGATTTACAACAAAGTTATAAATTAAATACCAGGGTACATTTTTTTCAGCTACAAGGTGTCAGGCTTTTTCCCTTTGAAGAATGAAGGGGAAAACTGATAACAGAAAATGGTGATGCTCTTCCTTTATTCCCAGAATTCATTTTAAAGCCATGCACATCCCTACTAGTCAGTGCAAGTCGGACTTAAGACATGCCTATGCACTTTGTGCCAGCTACAACACCTCATACCAGCCAAAGGCCGGAAAAGTAAGTTTGTACTTAAACAGAAAATTATGTTATTTTCCATTTAAATAGGAAAAAAACAGCAGTCCAAATATTTCCCAACTCTCAGTTTCTTCATTTACATCACACTGAATATGATAAATAAAGAATCCAGACTGATTACAGCATGCTGGAGCATCCCACGAGTAATTGCAAAGATAAAAGTAAAGTTTTATATGGGACTTACACTCCTAATTCAGTGGAGTTAACTGGGGAAACTCACTGGGGCTACCCAACCACGATTCCTCACATGAAAATGAAGTGTCGAGAGACATATTTCTGAGTGCCTTTTCATCACTCATTTACCGTTTCCTGATTATATTCACACCCCAAAGGTGCTCCCCTGCCCCACAAGGTAAGGACAGGGCTGAATTCAGCTGCTGAGCAGGAAGCTCACTCGGATCGCAACACATCACACGCTTCTTTCAAAGGGCACAAAGCTGATGGCTCTGCAAGGGCACACAATCTGTTAAATAATTTTTACTGTTTCCACGGCCCCAGGAATAGGCTCGCAAATGGAAAGAAAATTCTTGCTATGGGAACTAAAATGCACCGTAGATTTTTAAGCTAAATTATATTGGTGGAGAGCAATTACAATAATAATGGAACAGCACTCCGTGTTTATTCTATGGGAAAGAAAAAAAGAGGACCCAACACTGTATATGAAATCTGACACAAAAGAAACTGATGTAACAAAGCAGTATCCATAGCAACAACAACTTAATATTTCAGTCCTCTTCAGCTGCAGTGGATTAAATATAATGACAAGATGTTCCCTTTGAAAAGTAACCTGTTGCCATGACAACGTTGTATTCTGCAAAGTAAACAGGGGCTGGTCAGAAAGGAGATGGAAGCCTGCGACTGAATATCAAAAAGGCAAGAAGCTTCTGTAGCCGAGCAGGGCAAAACAAGCCCACTCTAATCCGAGAGAGGCTTGTTCCAAAGAGTTCCGAGAGACGAGAAAGGATGTTCAGTTCAATAAAGCTTTGTCCTTTCAATTCTAAAGCAACAGGGGAGGTTGGAGGTTCAAGGCCAAAAGCAGCGCCGCGGAGAGAAGACAGTTCAGAGGAGAGGATGAGACAGGAAAAGGAGACAGCGTAGGGTGGTGCGGGGCTGTGATTTATCAGCTTTAGAAAGAAGGAAAGAGAGGAAGGAAGGCTGGCAACAACAGCTCCTGCACAATTTCCGACACAAAAACAAGTTTAACCCTCTCTGTTTATCATCTACCTCCTTGTCTACACCATCCAGCAGACACACACCATTCACCCAAAAGCTGGCACAACTGGCAGCCTTTGTCCGTGACAACACAGCATTGGAATGAAATGCCATCAAGGACTGAAACGTGGCAACAAAAAGGACTGCAACAGGAGGGATTTTGAGCTGCAATGAATGACACCAGCTCAGCTGACAGGGAGGATAACTGGGGTTCAGGACTCCCAACACCAGCGCCGTTACAGTACAGCCAGAGCCCAATGGGATTCAGGGCTGGAAACTTGGAGCAGAACTCTCCAGAGTTTGGAGGCAACAGCAAAAAGCATCTGCAGATTTCTGCATAGCACTTCTCTGCACTGTCCTGTCCTTGACATGAATCCAAGGCAGTCCTTTACCCAGCACATTTAGTGCAGATCTCTGCTAGGAACCAGGCTTCTGAAGGAAACTACAGATGCTGCGTACCTAAGGTGGACCTTTGGGGTCAAGGATCACATGTACAAGGGGGAATATTAGAAGCTGTGACACTGCTTCTTTCATGTTTTCCTTTTTAATCCTGAAGTTCAGCAAGAAACATGCTATGCAGTAATTGCACATCTTTTATCCTGACTTACGTGGCTGAGATGGGGGTGAGGGGATGGCACTACTGTGGGACCACACTGACCCAACCGTGCTCTTCATCAGTTCGTTTCACCCAGCGACAGCCACGGTTTGATTTCCTTCTGCTGCGATCACCACGCACCCAATGCTCTCCACCACACACTGTGCCTCCACTGGCTTTCTGAAACACCTGTTACTAGCCAGCAACGGCTCAGAAAACATGAACATAACTTAATGCTACTATTAAGTTTAAAAAAAAAAACACACTAAAACAGCCAAATGAAACACCACAACCCAAATGTCACATGTAGGAGAACATTCTGCGCTACCCATTTACCCGCTCTTGGCATAATCATTCCCGATTCTATATACTGAGGTGATCTGTAATTAAACTAGAGGGTTGCTTCAACAGGAAAAGGTTTTTATATCAGCCAAATGGCTCAGCCACAGACACTCTCTCAACCGGCCCTTCTGATTCTCTTCAGAGCTCTCCAACAAGGGGTTGCAAAACCAAGTTGCTAGAAACCACTGCCTGCTGCAATGTATGCCTACCACTAAGGCAAACTTAACTGTGCAAAAGAAGTTTCAACAGTAGAACTAGAAGCACCATCAGTCTAAGGAGCTCTCACCATCCCGGAATCCAGCCCATGGGAGGGGACTGGACTTTCTGGAGCCAAGAGCAGAAGAGGTACCAGAACCTGTGCATCCAGCCTCCACGATTCGAGGATGGATCTGTAGCTAAGGAAGCGTATGAAAACAGTTGGAAGAGATCATTATTTTTATATAAAGCATGACTAAAAAAGAAAAGACAGAGCTTAAAGCTAGGATACGCAGGAGTTTGGGGAGAGTTGGCTTCTTGTTTTTAATAAGCAATAAACAAGCCTAAAGTGCTACTAAACAATCACAGAATCATCATGGTTGGAAGGGACCTCTGATATCATCTTATGAGATTTGTATATATATCAAGCCTGGTAAGAAAATCAATGCTTTACTAAATAAAAACCAAAACTAGATTAGATATATATTATAGGCAGAATAGTAATCTATTACTAGAATCGTCATTATACACTTTCACATTGACGTAGCCAAACAGTCACTATTATTGGCAAGATAATCAGTTACATAAATTGAAAGCGTGATACAGCAAGGCAATTCCTAGATGTTTGTGATTTCTGTAAAATTAATACAAATCTGAAATAGTTAGGAAAGAAAAAGTCTCAAGAAAAGGTTTTAAAAAAAAAAATCCTTTTATGCAAACGGTCTAATATCCAAGATTTTAAAAAATGCTCTCAGCAGTTCTAAAAACATCTGGCAAGGATCACTTTGTTCCATCTCTGAAGTGACAAAACTGGAGAGAACAAAATTACTCCACTCCAACTTCAGCTGGTTAAAAAAAATAGTTTATCAGGGCCTGAAAGGAACTGGCATTACATTTGAGAGATTCATTTGCTAGGACATTCTGTTTCGTTTTATTCCATGAATCCATAAAACAAAATTCAGAACCTCCCTTGCCACGCTCCTCCCTCATCCCATGCTACTGCAGGCTCTGTCTGCAAAGACTTAACTATAAAAGAGCAGCTTTACATATATTTGCTCCTCTGCAGCACTGAAGAAGCCATAAGCTTTCACCCCAGTGATACAAAATAGACTGCCCAGAACACAATCAGCCTCTGTCACACATCACCGCTCTCGCTCTGGCTTTCTCCAAGCATCTGCTCCTGATCACTGCTGGGAGACAGGACACTGAACCAAGCACATCCTCAATTTGACCCGGAAAGACCAATTCTTATGCATGTTATGTTCTTACACAGTTCAAAAAACAAAGGGAATAATCAGGTTCAGGCTGTTTAACCTTTAACCAAAAAGCCCCACAACTACCACAAACCTGTGAGTCAGGTGCCCAGCAATAACAGAACTGGCTCCCCCCCTTCTAAACAAACAGCAATTCTTGCTTAAGGACAGTGACCCAGTCACATTGCTTTGTTTTTATTATATGAGGATTGATAGCAATTTTCAGAATAAACAATGGCTTCTTAGCTTTTTTCAACAATTATTTTCTACATTAAAATTTTTAATTCAAGTTACCCTATTTCACATACCCACCTTGCATTTTTACCTTAAACCTTCAAGCTAGATTTTAAAAATCCCTTTTCTACAAGTATCTTAATGCTTAGAAAATATTGTTGCTAATGGCCAGCCTCTAGCACATTTGTTTAAACCCTGTTGTAACAGTGTGCTATAACAAATTTTTAAAAAGCACAAGCCAATTGTGTGTTCTGAGTGGAAAAAAAAAATACCAAACCTGTAGTTCAAGCAAATGAACTTATACGGGAACATTTTAAGCAATTGCTCAATCTAAAGCAGGAATGAATAAACATGTACTAACATTTGTATCTTTGGTACAAGCTCAAACCTGCTGACTGATTGCAGAGTCAGAGCTTTAAGGAAGCGGAGGACACGGCTGCTGTTTGGAGAAGGAAGTGCTTGCAGAAGTTTGAGTCAGACAGGAAAAGCTTTTTCAAGATAATGTTATTTTTCAGCAGGTTTATATATATAAGAAAAAAAAAAAAAGACTACACACTCCTTAGAAGTATTGTCCCCTACCCAAAATGCAGGATAAAAACAACCAGAATACAGCTGTTCTGACACACTAGTTATTGCAAGGAGCATTCCCTCCATACAGGAATTACCTGTGTGGGCAATATTTTGCTTAAAGATTACACTGATCACCACTCTAATACTTGTCGGCCAATATTTGTTTACCTTTCAATATGGAAGACACCAGTATTTTGATCACAAGTGCAAAGAAATCAATTAGTGGAAACCTTGCATGATACTAAGTTTTTATGTGGTCTATATGCGATTTTACTAGAACCAGAATGTTACTTATTTGCAAGCAACTTTTACGCTAATAATATGTAAATGAATTCAATGTTTCAATTCAGTTATGTTACTTTAAGTGTTTATCTTGTAAAGTTTCTCAAATGGCCAGACAATATCTTTTCACTTCCCAGAGCAAATATTCACTATTAACACAGACTATACGCTACATCAGCACCGTTTCTTCAGCACAACCACAGTTTAACTGCAGGAAAGTAGAACCAGGCAGCAATCTAGCAGCTAATTTTTTCCATAAAGCTTCATCAAGGTTAGATGCAATGATCTACCACTCGGTCCCTTTGCTTCCTTGACAGCACAAGTCTCCAGCTTCCTTGAAGAGCAGATACATGGAGAAGCAACAGCAAATGCTAAAAGTGTTAAGCATGAAAACAAGCCTGAAGATACCCCCAGTTCAGTCATACACTGAAATACAAAGCTCTAATTAAAACAATTCACAGCCTAAAGAATTGGAAGGACTGATTTAAGTCTTGAAAAGAGCTAAAATGAAGTCATAGCAAAGGGAAATAAGACTATCAAGTACTTGGCCACTATTTCTTCATCCAAAGGACAAAATACAAGTACTTCCCGTAATATATTTGTAACTTCAAACAGTTGTTCGGAGTGGAACTGTAGCTCCCCAGACAACTCCTCAACATGCTGAACTGGAGAGAATCTTCTGGGTATCCAGCCAGCTTGAAACTTCACCATTAGCAGTAACTGCGTAAGCCCACTCCCCAGGGTGATCAAGGGAAGAGGGTCTTTTAGGTGCATTAAGTATCTTGCCAGTACCACAGATAACTTAGAGCAGGCAGCATTCCTTCTACTACTACCAGGAATTTTTGGGGGTTTGGTTTTTGGTGAGGTTTTTTGGGGGAGGAGGTGGTGGTGGTTTTGATTTGGGGTTTTTTGTTGTTTGATGGGGGGAAGTTGGTTTTCTATTTTTGGTGTTGTTTGGGGTTTTTTTTTTAAACCGAAATGCAACCGTTTTGTACACCTATGCACAAACCTAAGGAACTGCTTTCATTATAAACTGGCTGACCAGCCCTGCAACTGGCAATACAGGTGAAAGACATTTGTGTTGAAGCATGTGGAAAGGAAAAATTGAGATCTCAAAACACTGCTGAAGGTCTGCTGTGAGAGGAGTAGTGCCACAGGGAATAAAAATATCTATACATCTGCTAGGAGCGGGAACCACCTGAGTGTACACAAGCATAACATGGACACCAGAGGCATCCATCATCACATCCACAAGTCCTCATGTGGAAGTGATTAATGAAGAATGCCTTATTGGGCATATTATTCCAGTAGGATTTCTTTTGCCAAAAGTAATACTTTTGTTTCACAATCAGATTTAGTTTTCTTACATGCTAGAGGTGTTTCCATTTTTTCCCAACTGTATCACTGTAAGTTAACATTATAGTTTTTTAAAAATAAGCCTGACCAAATTTTGGGTTTGAGTTTAGAAGTGGCATTTTTCTCAAAGCTTTTTTAAATGCATGCACAAATTATCACTGAAAACCAGCACAAAACAGACTACTTTGTACCCTCACCATCCTTTAAAGCATTCTCTTCTGCTTCTAAGTCACCATTTAACACAAATGTTAGGGACACAAGGTGTCACATCCCTGTATCCCCGCAGAGCAGTGCCACAGTACATAGTCAAGTAGCTCCTTTATTAGGAATAAGAATGTTTCCAAAGCCTGGGCCTATGCGGACAACCCTTTCAACTATGAGGTGATTTAGGCCAGACTGAAGTTCAAGGGAATTGTGCTCTGTAATAATTAGAATGACTTTACTTCAGCCAATTGCAAAAGCGACCAGTGACCCACACTAAATAGGTGTTCTGGATTTTTAAGCTCTATAGGTATAAAAGGAAGTAGAAAAGGGAATGACACTTCAGGTAGCAAACAGATACAGACATGGCACTAACAGGGGCATAATTATGCGGCCTTATTCATCATTCACTCCTCAGCTTCTGACAGGAGAAGGAAGGCAGCCCCAGCAATGCAGACTTGCACAGGTGAATGGCTGGTGTGGAAGGCTGAAAGTCAACCTCCTGCTAATACAAGTTCCAGAGATGTCACTATGAGCAGCACAAACCATCCTGTCACCTTCAAACCCAATACGCTCCAGTGACTCACAGACGAGTTGCCCCCTGAGGTGTCTCCCCTCAGCGGCAGACCCCATGGTGCCGAGATCAGGTCTGCAAGCCAACAGGCTAGCAGAGGGCCCCAGCAGAGCAGCACCCAGTTCTGCACCAGTCCAGACCCGTACTGGGAATGAGAACACACCACAGAATCCTGTTTACCCCCGTTCAACACACCCCAGCCCTCTCAAACCCATTTATATTCAGCAGTGACAAGTCCCTGATGCCTGTCCCACAAGGCCCTCAAAGCCAGTTGCAACCATACTGTCATTACACAAACCTGCCAGGCCAAAGTCCTCTATTTTATTTCAGCTCAGTCTAAAAATTTAAGCGTTTCGTTAGCCCAATACACCCGATGTGGGTAGTGCTTACACAGCAGCCATGTGACAACTTTCTCAGTGAATAAGACAATATTTGCTGCATTTTAGATGCACGCGTGTTATTTGTGACTGACAAATAAGCAGAACCACGCCGGCTACTTATTTTTTTTCTTAATACTTGTGGAAGTATCAGCAGAATCACTGCCCCCTCCGTCAAAAGGGGAACCCACCCGTCCTCAGGGCAACCTGCTGATCCACAACCCTCCTGTCACATCGTCTAAACACTCTGTGGCAGGCCCAAACGTTTCTTAATAGCCACTTTGGTAGCCCTGCATCCTGCCGAGTGCCTCTGCAGCTCCCCACAGACCTGCCAGAAGGTTGGCATGCAGACAGCACGACTGAAATTAAAACTGCACCACGAGGGGAGGGAGGGGGGAAAAAATAAAATAAAATACATATATATATATATAAAAGCCCACACAGCTTGCAGGTTTTGCTCCATGCACCCCTCAGGCAGCAGACCGCTTGCTCAGTGCCCTCATGCAGCTGCACAGCAACGCTGATGTGATTACACGGTTCTGAGGAACATGCAATAGTAATGAAATGATTTCATAAACATTTCAGAAGTCACAAATAACAGCAAAAATCATCATTGTTTAGGGGAGGCCAGAGTGATGTAGCCTACCTGCAGGGGCTGAATGGATCATCCATGACTATGACAGGCTCTTGTGGGTTTAGATGTATTTCCTGAACCCTCTACTTAACAGCTAAAAACTCTGCCTTTTCCACTCTACCAACTCAAAATGGAGGCACATGCAGTCTGAGAGACCTCGGAGAGCTTTCACTGAGCTTGTGCTATGACCTAAGCCTGCACGCAGAACGCAGAAACTTCGCCCTCGGACTGGGAGGACTGAGCATGTGCTGTGACCCTCCCTCAGCCCGCGTCTCCCCGCCGCCTCCGCCGCCGCTGCCGGCGTCACCCCGGTTCCCAGCCCCTGTGCAGGGACGTGGGGCCTTCACTGGGGGATCCCGCACGGCCAACGCAACGCGCCGCCCCGCAGCCACGCCGCCTCCGGGGAATCCGCACGCCAAGCACTCCTTACATCTCCAAGCCAAACGCACAGCGATTCTAAAAAAAAAAAAAAACACCCAACATCCTCTGAAAGCTTGTTTTCCTTCGCTTTTTTTAAAAATTACATCGATTTAAAAAGCCCCCACGGATGCTTCGTCCTTTAATACACAATTTATGTGAGGAAACAAAGCAGCAATATTTGCCGCTGATTCACAAAATGCTTTTACTCCACCTGAACGTGGAAAGAACATGAATTCTCAGGAGCAATGTCACTGTCATTTACAGGCACGTGCGAACACGAGGTGAACCTTGACTCACTGTTTCGACTGCCTTCAGCATCCCTGATTTTTGGCCTTCCTGTTTATTAATGTAGTTTTCAAAAAATTCTTCTCTACCCATATAAACATAAAGGTGATATCCCTTCCTTCTACAGCATAAAACTCTTAATTAGTATACCTGCCTCCATTCCAGAGGATCTGAGATGCCTAAATTTACTGCGAGGCTTGAGAAGGATAAAAAATTTCTCAAATTTTGAATTTTAAAGAGACAGAAGCAGATGAAGCAAAACAGATCAGGCCATAAAACAATCTGAAATTTTGTCTCTTTTACAATAATCCAGTGGGAAAAATTTTTATTTTAACCTAGGTGGATAAACGTTACTTGTTGCCTATATTACATTACCTCCCACTCCCTTCTTGGGAACCTTCACCAACATAGTCTGGCTCATTCAATAAGGTATTTAAAAATTCCAGGAACACAATCAAGTTTTATAAAGTGCTTAAAAACAAAACAAAAAAAAAAGATAAACCCACCATAACATTTTATCAGCTCACTTCTGTTACAACACGACTGACTGACCAAATTTTCCTAGACTATAGACTAGAAAAAGATCCCCCACATAGGGAGCACAGTCTTTACCAGCTGACCACTGTTCACTTTGAACACTTACAAGGCCAAATGTATTGAGTCTTCATTTCAATTACAGCTGTAATGTATTTTCTGGATATTTTTTGTTGTTGTTGTTCTGGGTTGGATTTTTCTCCTCTCAAGATCACAACATGAACTTGAGAAAAAGTTCTCAGCTTTTATGCTACCCTTCAGTCCAGAGATGAACTGAGATATGGATGTTATCTAGACTTTAGTAAAGCTTTTGGTGTTGTTTTCCACAGCATTCTCCTGAAGAAACTGACTGCTCACGGCTTAGATGGGCCTATGCTTCCTTGGGTGAAAAACTGGCTGGAGGCCGGGCTCAAAGAGTGGTGGTGAATGGAGTTAAATCCAGTTGGTGGCCAGTCACCAGAACACCAGTGGTGTTCCTCAGGGCTCAGTACTGGGGCACGTTCTCTTTAACATCTTTATCAATTATCAAGTGCACCCTCAGTAAGTGTGTAGGCAACACTAAGAGCGTTGACCTGCTTGAGGGTAGGAAAGGCTCTACACAGGTATCTAGACTGAGGCCCATGGTGTGATGTTCAACAAGGCCAAGTGCCAGTGTCCTGCACTACAGTCACAACACCACCATGAACACTCCAGGCTTGGGGAAGAGTGGTTGGAGCTGCTCAGTGGAAAAGGACCTGGGCGTGTTGGTCACAGCCAGCTGAATATGAGCCAGCAGTTTGCCCAGGTGGCCAAGGTGGCCAACAGCATCCTGGCCTGTATCAGGAACAGCATGGTGAGTAGGAGTCAGGAGGTGATCATCCCCCTGTACTGGGCACTGGTGAGGCCCGACCTCAAGTGCTGTGTCCAGTTTTAGGTCCCTCACTCCAAGACAGACATTGAGGACCTGGAACGTGTCCAGAGAAGGACGACGAAGCTGGTGAGGGGTCTGGAAAGCAAGTCATATGAAGAGAGGCTGAGGAAGCTGGGGCTGCCCAGGGAAGTGGTTGAGTCACCATCCCTGGATGTATTTAAAAGACAACTAGACACGGTGCTGAGGGACATGGTTTAGTGGTAACTTGGCAGTGCTGGGTTAACAGTTGACTTGATGATCTTATAGGTCTCTTCCAACCCAAACAACTATGATTCTAGAAAAATAATGTATTCCAAATTATATTAATAAGTCTGATATCAGCCAGAAAGAACAACCCAAGGAACTTATACACCCATTTATCTAAATACAGTTTTTGGGAGGGTTTTTTGTTTGTTTGTTTAAAAGGAATCAACTGCAAGGCACTTCAACGCATGACAATACCTACTGACACGCAGTGAGGGTGCTCACCAACTTCTGTAATTCTTTCCTGAGAATATCAGACAACAGTAAAACAAAACAATTTTGCTGTAATTTAGTAAGACATACGGAAGCCATCTGTTTAACATCATATGGGCATATCATAGAAACAGCCCCCAATTTGTCCATCAGGAGGATTCCTGATTGTATTTTAAACATAAAATAATAATTGGACTTACAATACACTGTATGAATTCTTATTTAAACAAAGTACAGCACAAACTGTCAGTGCTCTAAGTGTAGGCATAATAAAAAAATCATTTTAAGGCTCTGATTGGAGACATAAGGATGGATACATTTAAAAACCATTATGATCATTTCATCCTCTATTGCTGCCCTAGGCATTATAATATGCATAGAATCAAAATATTCTGACTGCTAAAAATTAAACAGACAAAAGAATCAAAACAGGAAAACAGAGCTCTTCAGTCTCTTTAGCCTCTGTTCACATTTTGGTTGTCGGTAGCAATTTATCATTCAAGTACAATTTTTTCTAAAAAGCAGTATTAAGACAAAGCTTTGAAAATCCTACTTATACACAACTCCACACTGGCTTATTGTAGGAATATACACTATTCTTATATGTTTCAGTTCTAGAAACTTGTACTCCATCCACTATGCTTTCCATAGAAAGGAAGGGAAAAAGAAAAAGGGAAAAAAAAAAAAGAGGCTCTTGATTTAGAATTTCAGCAGAAAACAGGAAGCCATGAAAGACAAGAAAAAGAAAGAGCAAGTCACCTTCAATTTCACTCTCGGGAACACTCCTCTCAGACACAATACTCAGTTAGCTCACAACATCACCCAACAAGAACACTTCACAAGAAAAAGATTCAAAATAAAGGAAAAGTAAATATTGAAAAATAAAACCATAGACAAGATCCTGGTTGCCCGAAATATCCATTCAGAAAATTCAGCCATGCCTTGAATGTTTGGTGTTATTTTCTTCTATAACACAAAACAACGTTGTAGAAAAGTAATTTTGATTCGTGGCCATGAAAACTGTAGAATAATATCCGGTTATTTCTAGTTTCAAGTAAAAATTCAGGAGCATTTAAATCTATGTATGTTTACAGGTATCAGCATCAGACAAAATTTCGTAATTTATTTATTTACTCCTGGGATCAAAGAACTGATCCCCTATTGCATGCCCATATGCTGCAAAAACAGGCCAGTACCCTGGCATTTGGCGTCCTTGAGGAAGACAGTTCAAAGTTGTTCCTCTAAGTCCACAGAGGATGGCAGGGTACAAAGGGAAGGACTGGGAGAAGTTCTGGCCAGAATCAGCTACATCTGGCACTACACTATAGCTGGGGTAAGAGCCAGAGGTGTAGTAAATGAGTGGTAAAACGTGAGCTGGTGAAAAACAGCTGAGGTGAGGGGTGTTCAACAGCATCCCCGAGCCTGGCTGCAGATTCCTTTTTAACAGGCAGAGCCAATTTCTGACTCAAACACCAAGATCAGCAGCTTAACCCAAGCTGGTCCAGTTACTGATTCTCTGAAGTAGTACATCAGGTCCATTAATGCTGCTTGACATGCTTGCTTATTCTGTACACTTTGAAATGCTTCTAAACTAATTTCAGGGCATGTACAATTCACCTAATGTTTCTTCTTTGATAGGGCATTGGTCTCATTTGGCCGTTTGGGGAACCCAAAAGTTTGAGTGGGATTCCATGTCAGAGGCATTAATCAGTGCCAGAGCAGTCACTTCTCTGAAGAGACATGGAATTAATTATTTTAAAGTATTTAGCAAAAAATGAATTTTCTTTCTTGGCTAGTTATACAAGTTTAGCAGATCTATTCCATGCTCTTGAGAGCCAGGAACATATTTCAGGTCTACCTACTAGTTTCATTAACACTCCATTCGAGGTGATAACACCAAGCCTCTAGCTTTAAGGTTAGTTTAGGGTTTTATTCTACAATCAGATTTTTCTTACTGATGTGAGAATTACTGAAACATATCAGATAATCCTCTACTAAACTCTAGGGAAAAAAAAAATCAAACCAAAAACCAACAGATTGATATACGCTGTAAAGAAAAAAAATGTTATCCCAAAACACACAGGTTTGCCACTTCCAGAGCACAGAATGATCAACAGGATCCTGGTTGGTATTTCCCACACTGAACCTACAGTCAGCAAGCTTCAAATGGAAAGGAAAAGACAAAGCACACTTCCCTTAAGCACCGTGTTCTCCAAGAGCAAAAGGGCCTCCTATTACCCATCCACCACACCAGAGTTCTGGATGGCTTGGGGGATCTGGGATTTTTGCAGCTTGTTTTGCAAATAGAACACATGAAAACATAGAAAAGAGTCAGATCCCCAACACACAGAGCTGCATCTGAGAGTCCTAGAAAAGGTATATGAGCATCTTATGTCAAACAAAATAAAATCTCTCAAATGGAAATACATCTCTGCAGATGCAATCCACAGCTCAAGCTTGTTTAGTGTAAGAACGTATCCTATCAAACACTCCTACAAATCACTTGAGGAGATCACACTCCAGTATTCAGAACCTCATCTCCAACATATTACTTCAAGCTCTGTAGAACATTTTCTGTCTTTTCCATGTGAAATAAAACACTGCATTAGAAAAGCAGATCAAGTTCAAGAGGAAGTTACGTATTTATAGACAAACCATCAACAGGTCATCCTGGAACACGTGCTACAATACCCTTTACTTCCAAAAGCAAAATAAATCTAGAATTAGGTATTCACAGAAGCATGCATTATAAAGCAGTAGCAAATACACAGGTCAAAAATAATCAAGCAAACTAGATTTTTTCTAAACCTCTCCTCGTTTCAGGACAAAATACAGACTTGAAGAGCTAAATTAAAAAAAACCAAACCTTGGCTTCAACCAAATGAAGAAAACTCTACACTTGGAGAGCTGGCTAGTCTGAGTAATTAGCTGATCACTAAGTGCTATTCTTTGTCATTTCATTGATCTTTTCAGGCTCAGTTATTTTCTAATAGCTGGAAGAATTAACAGCTACTTCTGCATAGAAAGTGGGTTTAAAACCACACTGACAACTCACATAGATGACATTTCATAAGAGAAATCATCCATTAGACACCCAACTTGAACAGTAATACAAATAGCTCATTTAGCATCCACACCCTAGAAACTAAAATGCTTTGAAGCAAAGTGACAAAGAAAAGGTGTCAAGCACAGTGCTGAATATCAGAAAGTATAATGACAAACTTCATACATGCCTTGTCTTGTTGGATTGCTCAAAAAAACCAACAAAGTAACCCACAAATGATGTTACAAAAACATTTTAACGTATTGTATTTTAAACTATTATAGAATTTCATGCCCAGAGCTCAGCAGCATCCACTACTGCAATTGTCTCTTAGGGAATTACACCAACACCACCTGCCGTGAATGCAAACTGACTGGGTCGAGGGAATTTACCTCGTCCCGTGCCCTGTCTCAGACACATGGACAGCTGAAGACACTTCAGAGTAAGGTACAGGAAGCCTCATAAATAGGCAATTACACAATAATATGCCCACACAGGGAGTTTCTTCCTAACGGCAAGCAGTTAGTGGTTGGCTATGCCCTGAAGCATGAAGATTCATATCTGCATTAAAAACGGCACAGCTACAATGTAACAATTCAAATATTTATATGCCTATCAAATCCCCACTTAAAATAATACTTCTCTCAATGATATCTCTAGAAATGAAGGTCCACAAGCTATTTATGTTTTCTGCATTGAAAGAAACAATACAGCCTTCAGTCGGCACAGAGCGGGCTGAGCCCTGTTACGCATTATTAATCTTTTACTCAAGTGCTCGTGGAAATGCAGCCCTAGACAACAAACTCTTTAAGGCCGGTATTTGCAAGGCATTCTCTGTGTTTACAAAACTAGATAAACGAAAAACTAAGAGTCAATAAAAAAATAATGAAGGTACTGTCCAGTATCAGCTTTGCTTTCCCAAAACAGCTGGTAAACACTGGCTGGACAATTCCCAGGCAGACTGAAAGAACTGTGAAATAAAAGAGCATGCTGAACATACCTTCCTCAAATATGCATTAATTCCCCAAAAAAGTTCTTTCTGCACCTCTAATTTGCTCCAGATCAGCAAAGCATAAACTAAGAATTTTTGATATCTGACCCTATATGAGTATTTACACATGAAAGAATGAATTTACACACTTAAAAACTTTTAATTTGATTTCTTAAAAGTGTGTAAATTTCAACATTGCTTATTAGAAGATGTGAATGTATTTTTAAAAGTCTTGTCAGGGGAATGCCTTTAGCCAGTAAGGCAGCCAAGGATTTCTGCTAGTATTTGCACCCTTTAAAAAAAAAAATTCACAGTTCTAAAAACCTGTTTTGAAGCAGTAGGTTATTTACCCAGAGCTGCACGGGTGCCATGACTCACTGCACAATTTTAGTACCTACTGTTAATTTTTCTCCTATACATACACTCAGCATCTCCCTTGCATTCCCTTCCATCCCACCTTCCTATCAGCATCACAGACTTGATTTTAACTTTTCTCCCCTTGAGTCGTTTTCCTGTTCCTACAAGCTCAGATCAGTGGCAAAACCTGCCTTTAAAAGTCACTTCACTTACCTTGTCTCTGGATTATAGCCCAGTATGTAGAAAAATGAATCCACTCGAGCTTTAAACTCTCTAGCAGCAAATATGTCAGAGAAATGGGAGATATTACACTTCCCTCTGAAAGAAAGGAGGAAAATGGTATTAGAATTCTATCTTGACTAACCACTGTTTTAATTAAGTGCAACTGCAATCTGTGTACAAGCCACAAATATCCTTGTATTCTCATAAAGGTTTAAAACTTCATAAATACAAGCCAGTTGTAACAAATAAGTATGGAGATTCTTCCTCTGGTGGAAAAGGAAAACAATTCAGTTACAATGTCTCAGCTGGTGTTCTATAAACATTCATTAATTCTCATTCGCCAGCACACAGTCCTGAGCAGCCCATATTTCATCTAACGAACGATATCTATCCAAGAAATACAATCCTGAAAGTGTCTGAAAGTTTTTTACAGTCCTATTATTACATTTACATCTTTAAGGAAGCTTCCAAAATTTTTGTGTTATCTCAGAAGTCAGCTTTTCATTCAGAAAGCCAAGTAAAACTTCAGTTTAATAACACTTCCAAATCAAAAGCAAAGCTATGATGTTTTTAGCAAGGCTGCAATCCTAACAATGCGAATTCCAAACACGCACTCCAGTTAAATTCTTGCCCTGGTTGGAGCAGAAGATTGGTAGTTACATTCACTGGTTTTATTTCCCAGTCTGTCATCAATTCATTGTGTGAGCAGAGCCATTTGCTCGCAGAGGGCAGAGAAATAATCTCATACTATAATAAATTAGAATTTCCTGTTAACCCTCCTTTTCATGCATCACAATACATTCTGCCTACCCTATGTTCTCAAATGGTAAGAACATCATGTGCAATTGCCCTTATGTTCGCCTTGTACACTGAAAATTACTGATGTGTATTAAACACAATTTGCTAGAAAAGAATCAGCAAAAGCATGATCTGTGTCCTGCAAAAGTGAATTCTCTCAATTACCAGTATCTTTATATACCATCTAGAGGCATGTAAGAATTTTCAAAAGTATGAACAAGCCAGAACACAACACTGAAACCATATGCCAACAACGAGAAAGAAGAGCAATCCGCGAGGTGCCCATGGTATTTTCAAACAAAAAGAAGGCAAGTAAAACATAAGAGGTTGAGGAAGTTATTGGTTTGGTCTTCCAGCAGCCTCCACTCTGTTTGGAAGGGGAGAAGAGAAGGTTATTTTTCAAGTTTGATGGTATGCACATATATTCCTTTTTTATCTTTCCATTTTTATCTCTTCTTTAAAGATGAAAACAGAAAGGATGTAGAAGAGAAGTTAACATACTCCCAGGGAAAATTCCATACGCATAGTTCAGTTTCTCTTTATTTAAGCAGTCAGAGTCCCAAGATTGGTTCCATCAAGGCAGCCAGCCTCCTGCTAGCTTGTCTCTAAGCATGTCGGTTTGAAATGGGAATGTGACCTTCTGTAACTCAGAAAAGGCACAGGGGAATTTCATGAGATTATGGTATGTCGCTGGAATTTTCTGAGTTTATAAAGAAGTCCAATACGTAAATCAAAGACTTCTGCCCACCCATGACAGAAGTCGCAGCCAGTTTGTCTTGAAGTAAGTGGCTTCAGCAAAGCAACTCTGAACAGAAAAAAAAAAAGTCTCCAGATGGTTCTAGTGAAACACCATCTGAGCATTATTATCGGGGAGATTATTCAATTTGCATTTTGACAATATCCATGCATGTTAGGGATGTTGAAAATCTGCTGAAAAATAATGCCTCACTCTTTCTATTTGAAAACATTTTGAAGCAAGGGTGTATCCCCTCAGCCCAGACAAAGGTTGGCCACTTCAGTTCAAAACTTCAGGAGTAAAGAGAGCAGCAACCTCCAGGGAAGGGCAGACAGCACAGAGAACAATACAGGGGTCCATTACCTCCTGTCTGCACAGCTAGTTTTTAATGGAGCTCTTAGCTGAGCTGCAACAATGACAAGTGCCTCAGAGAAAAAGCCTTTAACGCAATTTAATCAGGGCAACATCCTAACAGTCACTTTGCTGGGAGATGCTATTGTTAATAGCGAAATCAAACACGGAGGAGGGAAGGGTAGCATTTCTGCAGGAACTAGCAATAACCTAAATTGGCAAGGATGGGAAACAATACCTTCTGAGCAACATTGATTAACTGAGATGAAAACGAGATTGTAGAATCACAGCTCCTTTTTGAACGAGAGCAGATAACACAAGTTAATTACTGTAGGAGATGAGGAGAGAGCTAAGCAGTACGCTAACGAGCCACACACAGCACCAGGAAAAGCACCTCTCTCACTCAAGAAGGTTTTTCTCACCCCAGGACCGCATCCCCTCTAACTCACCTGAGGGCAGCAGCGTGGTAAGTGTCAACGTAATCTGAAATGAAGAGCTCTCGATTCTTGATAACTGGGTCTGTAATAACAAGCTCTCGTCCAGAGTCTGCCAGAAAGCAAAAACACAAAGAAAAAAAAAAAAACCACCATCACATTAGCTGCAGTCTGAAATCATTGCCCTTTTCAGGTATTTTTTACAGGTTAAAGTTTGAGGATGTTTCTTAGATACCCGCTCCTCAGTGTTAACAGATAGTTTATATGACCTGTAAGGTATGGAAATAACACGATATCCGTTTTTATACAGGAATTCTCCCTTGTCACATCTAAAACTGCTGAAGGGAAAGAGCTTTTAGGGTTCTGGATGACAGATCCACTGACTACTAGAAGTGGTGACTCCCAGGTGAAAGGAGCTAAGTAAATTAATTTATCACTGACTTCTGGTTTTCAAGTTGAGGTTTTGGTTGGTTTGCATATTTAATCTCAAATCTTCAACAAAATCTTGACAGTGCTAACTGCTTAGTGCCCTGGCTTTGAGATAAATACTGATATTCGTATTCAAATACAGACAAGTCCCAGTTTTGATTAAAAAAATGGAAAACAACTTTTTCCATGATTTCTTTATAATAATTTTGAAGAACATGCAAAAATACTTCTCCATGTGCCCAGAAGCGTGACATAAAAAAAGCAGCCATTTATCAAAAATGCTCACTTTTTGACACTGTGCCTATAATCCCCTTGCTAGACGTTTTAAATAATTTAGTAAGAGAACTGTTACATTTGTGCAGCTTTTGCTAAAAGCACACGCAAAATGCCTGCAAAAGGGGAATGTACACTCAACTTTGTGATGTCAGGCACCAAAATTTGCTGTGCTCCACATTTCAAGCACCAACTTTTATCATCACAGTTCACCTTGGAGTATCTTCAGAATTTTAACGGTTGCCTCAAGAAAATTCCCTGGTAAGAACAGAAGCAAATGTTATGTCTCCCCTAGAGGCAGGAGATAAACGACACTGGAATAGGTACTAAAGTTTCTTCTGCTCCTATTAAAGCAAAGATCACACTTGTTCTTGCAAAGAGAAAAGGGGGAACTCAGCTACGAGTGCTTCAGTTACATCACTCACTGCAACGTTAATCACAGTGAGCACTCACACGTGCAAGGGAGCATGAATGTAAAACACTTAGTTCTCATTAAACTACTGCAGAATCACAAAAAATAGAAGAGATTCACAATTTCCTCAGACAACTTGGTCTGCAGCCATTTAGGTATTAGTACACTCTCTCGGAGGCCTACAAAGGATCCTATGTTGTTTTTTCTTTTCTATTCTGTCTTAAGGCATTTGTATGACACAGCTCAGTAGTTAAATCATACCTGAAAAACATCTGATTATAGCCATGGTTACAGACATACACTCGTTAGAACAAACAGGGCAGGTAAGAAACACCATCATCCATCTGCCAATACATGGTTTTCATCAACAGTCCTTGCTTCACATCCCTATGCAAAAGTGTTCTTGCTTTCTGGACTGTCAAAACTGAAAATTTAGAGTTCAACTAAAGAAGGCCTTACTCTGCAGAGCCTAACTTACCGTTCTCATTGTGTCTGTCCTGAACCAAATGCTGATAGACTGAATCTGGGACTTCAGACTGGCGATAGTACCATTTGACATTCATAAGGAGGTGGTCCCGTTTACTCTGAAAAAGAAGGTCTAAAGGCATTACTAAAAAGGAAATCAGACCACATCTGACACAATCTTCTAAAGTATAAAACTTGTTTTCACACTGATGAAGACCTGAGGTAAGACCCAAAAGGGAGGAAAATATTTCTACAACAATGAAAGAAGGGCAATGTGCTGAAGACAGACTGACTTTCAACCCAAAGGCAACAAGAACCTGCTGCGTCCTCGTGCAGTTGTATCTCTCTGTATGTGACCAGCAAATACCAACCCGTTCCTCAAAAAAAAAAAACAACCAAAAACCTAACCCAAGAAAAGAAGAGGCAGGGATCGGCAGGGATCAGAAAAGGATTGGAATTTTTGGCTTCATGCAACACGATCTTAGTCTGCTGATTTCTACAAACAAGAAGTATTTATGGCCAAACACAGGGGGAAAAAATCCCCAAACAATAACAACGTAATTTGGGGAAAAAAAGCACACCAATAGCAACATAATTCAATGTAACCATTCTTAACAGTTGTAACCACGCG
>JAOXJM010000008.1:5021656-5037883 GCA_026413425.1 Tringa solitaria | reverse complement strand
AGGTGAGGCCTCACCAGTGCCCAGTCCAGAGGCACCATCACTGCCCTCCTCCTGCTGCTCAAACACACAAACCCATCCCAGGTACCTGAAGAGCATCTCTCCTGTTGTCCCTTCCCCACACCAGCATTTCCACACCCCTCCCCAGCAACCTGCTAGAACAGACCTCTCTCATAGTATTTTTTAATCTACACCTTCTGATGGGGATGGGTCACACTAAAATTTAGTGACCACAGTGACATTTCCTATTCCTTAAGGAAAACCATTTTGAAAGAGGGAAAACAAATTTCTTTAACGAATTATCTTCACTGGTTTACGAAGCATAACAATGTATCTTTGGAGACTTTGCACAGACAGGAGGAATCTGACAGTGCTCAAGTACCCCCAAATGACCAGAGAGAAAATTTCAACTTCAATAATCCTAAAGGTCAGAAGCATTATTAAACATGACAGATGCCCTCGCTATTCAACACTAGAGGACATGGCTAAATTTATTCTAACTCCATTTGCTCTTGCTACACGTAAAGCAGCTAATGTACCATTTAATACTTTTTTTTTTCCCTTAACGCTAGAAACAATCTTTTTTCTCTGTATTTTCAAGTTGACAACTGCTGATGTATGTAGCAGTCCATCATCTCAGCACCAAGTGGAGGAAACAACAGGTAAGCAGGAGGAAACAAGACAGCAGAGAAGTTAAAAAAGCTACAGGTGCTGAAGACCAGGCTACCATGACAAAGGGCAGAACAGAACTGAAAATACAGGCAACTCAAATATACAGAGAGATGTTAAATTCCATGTTTCCTCTATCTACAATCATGACACCGCTATGAAACATGTTCTCAGGTACAATTTATTAGCCACACATCTCCCTCTTGGTGACACAGTGTGGGAAAAGCAATCCCAATTGTACTCCACAACCCTGAGTGGTATATTCTTGTTTTCCCCTGTTTGCTCAATATCAGGTTTTGTCCCCGGCTCCCAGTCAGATGGAGGGGGTGGATGGGCGTGCTGTTAATGGAATTTGTACCAATTGTGCTTCCTGCTTTCCTCTTTATAAAATTAGGGAAAAGAACACAATAGCAATTTTGCAAAATGAGCATGGGATTTCACAGTCAGTCCTATTTTTGTCCCCCTGCAATTCTCAGAATTCCCTTTTCTGTTTTCCACAGAAGCTGGCTCTCACAATAAACCAGCTTTACAATGAACGGGAGCAATTTTCTGATTTAAAGCAAGCTGACAAGCCTCATCAGCTCATGTTAAGGCACCGTCCGCCATGTTCTCCCTCTTGGAGCGTGTCCATCGCGTGGTGCTCACACAGACGAGCATCTCGCCACCGGCAGCAGCAGCGTAGGATGCTCAGATGGAGCCACTGCTACGGCCGGAGCCAGGGATGGAGCTCCCGGAGCCTTTGTTGGGGGTGAAACCTCAGCAGCCTCCAGAGAGGCTTTCATTTTTCAGGTGGCAAGAAGCCAGCACTGGAAATTCCAATTGCTGGGCTTCCAACCGCCACACGGGGCAAAACCAAACAGATTAATCACATTTTTAAAAAAAGTAAATAAAGTAACCACACAAAAAAAAGCGTGGATTATTCTGTACGGTTTGGGTTGGTCTGTGTTTGGGGTTTCTTTTTAATTTGGTTTCTTTGTTAGTTTTTTTTTTCAGACATAGGCATTACATTGTAAAGTCTGGGTTTAAACTGTAAAGGTCTCGGCCATATGGAAGGGAACGGAGGAAGAGCTGGAGTTGAGCCCTAAAATACAAAACATATAGTCTTAACCTCCAGCTGTTTAACCCATATTCTTACCAATGCTACCATCTATTTTGAATTCCCAAATATGAAAATTCTCTCCCTTTCCAAAAGACAATGATGCCATTGTGACACAACAGTAGAGCTCTGTATAAACTGATCTAGTTCCATTGATGCATTACACTGTCAAAGGTACTGAGAAAAACAAAACCAAAAAAACCCACGAAAGCACTAACCATTCTTGACTCAACAAAATAACGCCCTGATGAAAGCACAGATCTCTGCCAGCATCAAGCAGGTCTGAAAACAGCATCTTCACACAGCCCTGTGTGCTTTGGGAATGCAAGATATGCTGGTTTAGCTACTTTGGAATGGATGGTTTCTGCTCCTGCCTTCAGAAGATATACAACAAAATAAAGAGAATGTTGCCATATTTTTCAACCAAGTTCAGTGAAACTCCAATAGCCATAAATCCCCAGCGCAGCCCCATTCCCCTTCCTTCAATTCTGAGCTCTCATGTGAAAGACCTTGCAAATACCTCGCTAATTTAACACACCAAAAGCAAGCAAATCAACTCAGCGCTTGAACAGTCTGTTACTACAAAAAGAAGGGGTTTTTTTTCCACGTGTATGTGACAAGACCAAACCCCACTGCAGACCACAGCTTAATATCTGTGTGAAAATGCAAAGTGTCATCTGAGCAGAAATAAAAAAAAAAAAAAAAAAATCTATGGAGCACTGTAAAGAAGAAGGGAATTACCAAAATGGATTCATAAGCATCTGGAATGATTTTAATACAAAATGCCCAGCAAATCTCCCTGCGCTGCTGACAAATCACCAGCTGAGGTAAATCCCAGATAATGAAACATTGTAAGAAAGGCTCTATTTAATAATTTAGCCCCTGTCAAGGAGTTTGTATTGATTCTTGTTTTCAGCGCAGGGAGAGAATGTTATCTTCAGCCTTACGGCTCAATGACAGCATCAGTGAATTTAATCACTGTGCAGCTCCTGCCATGCAATCCTTAAACTGTCACCTCTGATTCCTCATCGTTCCTTGCTACCTCCTTCCAAGCCCCCTATACCCACGTTTTCATACTAATCTCCCACCCCACACGTGCCCCACCGCAATCACAGCAGCGTTTCCATCTGCTTCACATTAGACAGGAAAGCCAATCTCGTTTGCAGACTAAATTTTTTTTTTATTATTTTAAATAATTCAGTGCTCCTTCAAACGCCTCGTTCGTCTCTCCCTGATTAGCGAGTCTGCTCCGTACCTTAATAGCAAACTTCGCGATGCTGAAGGCAGGATTGAGCAATGGGACAGCAAAGGCTTTGACTAGAAAATCTTTCAGCCTTTTCCTGACTGTAGAGGAGATGATGAATCTGGAGAAGCAAGAATCTATATTAATCAGCATTTTTTCCACACCGAAAAGGAAAGGTCATGCTGCCTCATAACCGGCCAGGAAAAATTAGCCACAAATTAATTCAGCTGCAGTTCAGGAACAGAACATCAATTCATCTACAAACAGAACGAGGCTTTTAAATACATAAATGCTTGTGGCTACAGAAACCTCACCCAGACATTTACATTCAAAAACACTAGCTCCTGTAAAAGCGCAGAGAATAACAGATGTAATTTTACCATGTTTGCTAAAATGCAAGGCCATATGCAGGAAGAATGCAAAGGAGAGGAAGCACAGGCTGCCTAATTCAGAAAAACATATTTCTTTTCTAATTTTTCCCTCTTTATTCCAGGTGATATGCAATACTTTCCATTTTATAATCCTTTGGATCACAGCAAAACGATCCCACAGGCCCACGCAGCCAAGGTCATCAGACACAGCTTTTCTATTACGGGGCACTAGCGGCATTTCACAACTGTCTTTTTTTATGCACTTCTGCCTTTCCATGCAGACTATAAATTGTTACAAGGCCCTGGGGCAATCCAGCTGTACGCTCCATTCAAATCAGGCTTCAAGGAGAAAGCGCCACAGTCGAGATGCTTCAATCAAGTAAACACACAGGCACAAAGGGCAACTGCATCACAATTAATAATGTTAGCTTTTGGATGGGCAAAATTCACCATTTTTTTTTCTATTTTTAAAGTTTCTCTCTGATGCTCAGATTCAAAGTGTAGCCCATTAGCATTTTAAATGTGACATCAAATTAAGTAAAAATGGGAGAAATCAGAAGCATGCTGCTGAAATCCATTTGCTGGTTGGGTTCTGTCCCTCTCTGGAAAAAAGGAAAACCTTAAAAAGGCAATTTGGATTTATTTATCAAATACTAGAAATTCATACCAAGAAAGGTTTAAATGACAGGACTAGAGGACAGATCTGCAAGATGTATTATATTTGTAGAAATTAGCTTTCATCATGGTCAGAGATATCCTGTTATTACCAGCAGCTCTGCATTTCTTTTGGCCTTAGTTCTTGCCCTTGTTTACTTAACTCCTCACTTCACCCCTAGGTGTTATTGCAGAGAAAAAGCACATTAACTTCTTCGATGATATCTGCACTTTCATTTCTGATGTCTCTTTTTTTCCCTTTTCAACTTAGAAGTTAAGTTGGAATTGCCTTGGTTTCAGTAAATTAATCCGATCTTTATATTCAATACACCCATAAGTGTAATATTGTGTGACCAGCTATGTTTTCAGATCACTGTGCTCTTACTTGGGATGGAAGGTAAAACTCAGGGATTTTCTGCACTGTGCTTTGTTTCCTTCTGTCAAAACACTAATATTCAGTAATCTTATTTTACTACTGATCTCTGCATACAGCTAAACACATTTCCAATATCCATGGCTCTTTACCACTTTTGATATTTAAATTGAGACAAGTAATCAAAGCTAGATACGCATGGGTTTAGATGCATAATTAACATATTCCTATTTGAAATGCAATTACTACTGTTCCGTCGTATATATAAGCCAACAGCTGGTTATTTAAGGCGAGGAGAAAAGTTTTTATTGGGGTAAAATAACCTTGTACCCAACCCTGCAGGCTCCTGTCTCCCATGGAAGCCGTTTGCACCTCGAGACAGATCAAGAGCTTGGTAGAAGTGCCCGTGTCTGTGCTCTGCTGGGCAGAGATAGAAATGAGTGCTTAAATTCTATTGAAAGGGTGCTTAAATTCTATCGGACTTAAGAGAAGGCTCCTGTTGGATTTCTCACTCACATCCTGTCACAGAGCTCTCCCTAAAGCCGCTTTAGTCTACGTAATTGGGGGGGGTGTGTGTATCTGTGTTACAGAACGGTTACCTAACTGGGTGTCACAGCTAAGCTGACATTAATTATCATTAACGTATCTCCAGAGGGCAGTGCTTGGCCAGAGGCAGCTCCTGGCCACAGCCTGAGGTGTGTAGCAGAAAGCCCTTTAAGGGGTGATCCTTGCCTTTCTAACAGCATCACTTTCTACCCCAAATGAATTACGTCCTTGAGAATTTCTAACACACCTCAGCACACCTCTCTGGTAGGTCCACCAACCACAACTCAAGCTGGTTAGTCTTACCTACACATCCCGTGTCTACGCATCCCTCAGGCTGCCCAGGTATTTCATGCTCACCTACCACTATGTTCTGCCTCCCCAATGTCCAGCCCATGGGACTGAGAGAAGCTTCCTCCCAGTTCAGTGGGGTCCTCCACAAAAAAGCATCAAAACCCATCTCAGTGACCACCGTGCATGCGTGTTAACTGAATTTTTGCATATTAATTGGATTTTTCTCATACAAATCCACCACCTAAGTTTTAATCACGTATTTTCATCATCTGGACGTAATCTTAATTAAAATGTTGACTGTGATAAAGAGAATGGACTGAATGTTAGGACCTGTTAAACCATAAAGAGATAAAGAGAAACTTCACTGTTTATAATACACTGATTATAATGCAAAGAATCCATCAAGGTTTAAAGTACAATAGAAAATCATGAAATAGTGTTTAATAAAGAACTATGTTCCTATTCCTCTACAGCTCTGAAGCTTTATCCTCAATCTGATGAGAATCCAAATCTGTTTCTTCAAATGGTCTGATCCAAAAGGAAATTCAGTGAGAATTCCCGTATTCAAAACACAGTCTTCTTCAAATAAAAATAAAAGACTTGTTTTCTTTTTTGGGGGGTAAGGGCTGGGTGGAATGAAACAGCAAAAAGTACCGGTGTGTGAAAGACACACACGACTGGCTGAGGAGATCCGTAGCTATTTCCTCAAGAAATTCTAGATACTATTCCTCTGCCAGAAACTCAAGAACAAGGAGATCAAAGTGATTTTGGGCAGGTTTGATTTATTCTCAGCAGAGCTTAGACTTCAGTTCAGAGACCGCAATAATAGGATAAGTAGCTGGAGTCAGGCTTACTTCTGAAGGGCTACATGAAATGAGTGAAGATAGTATCAATTCTGGAAAATTAGCATTTGGGGGGAGATGAAGGAACATTTAATTCCCAGCTATTTATTTCAGAACTATTAAAGTTCAAAACTTCAGGCTGTAGACAATTCACTCTTCCTCGCTTCTTCATCGCCAACTACAGTATGACTCAGTCGTCATTATTGTGCTGTGTACGCTTTGATCAATGTATTTGTAGCACCAAAGAAGATTTAAGAAATACTTCGTGAAGTCTGTAGATTTTTTTAAGATTTGACTCATGCCAAATTAAAGCGAAGACAAAGTATGCTCCCGTAACTTTGTGATGACTAGAAAATTTGTATTTATGACAGCCGTACGCTCTGTTTAAAGGAATGCATTGTTAGAAATGCAGGAGCATTATCGCGGAATTAAGTTAAAAGCAGCAGAGTGATGTACAGGAGACACCTCTTGATGTAAACAACCTTAACGGTTTCTCACAGAAAGAAAAACTAATCAGAAAAACTTACGTGCGAAAGATAAAACCCACACACCTAAGCATTAACTGCTTCTGAGTTATTGACTTGTCTGTGTAATTTAAACACTAAGATGTAAGGACTGTTCTAAAACAAAAATCCACAGTAAATGAACCCTGAATTAAATGCTAATGGATCCCAGTTCTACTGCTCTACCAAACACCATCTTCCTCCTTCCTGCAGTTGCTCAACAGTCAAGTTATGTGAATGAAGTATTAAAGCCACATTATTATGCCCTTTTACAAGCTTTATCCACATATTCCAGCTTCCCAATTACACTTTACTGTTTCTTGTAGAAAAAAAATAGTATTTTAAAAGTAACTGAGATTGTAAGATGGACAACACAAGCTTAAAATAAATGCGTTTCCCAAAGAATAAAACAAGGGTAGAAAAGTCACTCTGAAGCTAATGATAACCTTGCATAATCCAGATTTAGAGAAGGCCACTTAAACCCAGCCACTGGTTCAGCTGCCCCGATGTGCTCCTGCTCGGAAGGAAGGAGGAGCATCTCCTATGAAGAAACCACGAGCCAATATGTGGTACCACTGATGAAAGAGAAGGAACTGATAAAAAATAAAGACATGTCACACAATAAACCCAAACCAGGTTTAAGCATTGCTTCACCACAGTTTATTTCTAATCAAAGTCCTTAAGGATAATCTGGTCTTGAATCCTGAAAGAGGATAGTATTAATCCAGAGCAAAATGAATTAACTAAAGAGAGGTTAAAAAAATTTCTGGGTCACAAGGAGCACACAAAATAACCCAATCAGCAGGGAAAGAATCAATCTAGTAAGTTGTTTGGGGGTTGGGTTTGTTTGTTTCATGGATGGAATTACCTTGGTTTTAAGTATAAGCAACTCCCTCATACTCTTCTAATAGGATAAGGCAATTTCAGTTTTCAATTATGTTAAGTTCAATAATTCCCAACTGGTGAAGTGAAGCCAACAAGGAAATCATTTATGGCATATTACACCCTTTTGCATGATCCAACATCATTTTCTCTAAGGAGAGGAAAAAGTAGCTGCACTTGTAACAGCCAGCATTTACAAGTATAGTAAATATTTCCATATTTGAGAGCAAAAATGAAGCAGCAGATTCCCAAAGAACTTGCCCCTCCATGGTCTGCAAAATTCCCAACAAAAACCAAACCATCACAAGTAACTAGCAAGACAGCATGAGAGCTACAGAAACATTATTCTGTATTTTTTACATCTTCAATCTGCCACTTCTGAACAGAACAACCGCAGCGCTGGACAAGACCAGGTACCTCACCCTCAGTGATGCAGCTCGGACCAAGGGCATCCTGGTTTTTTAGTGGGGAGAAACACAGATGCAACAAAAATATGCTACACACCACAGTACAGCTCAACTCCATCACAAAGAAAACTAGTGTTCACTTTAAGCTCCGTGCATCTTTTTTGCTTTGGAGAATGCATCTGCTCTACTGCCACGCAATTTTTATTGAAGCAACTTGGCTCTCTAGGCAGCTGGAAAAAAACTATCCTTTTCTGAGCAAGACAAGAGTCACTGGAAACACTTTCCTTTTCTATCTGTCAATTATTTTCCACCAATTCCTGCTGTTTCCCTTCTATAAAAATGAGTTAACTAACCCGGTCGCTATCTACTGTTGCAAAAATCAAGCTTTCCAGTAAAAAACTACAGTGTTAAACTAAGGTTTATAAATGAAAATGCACACATTCTCAGCGCTTGAGAGTTCTTGTTGTCATCAGCGGACAACATCCATACCAAATGTGCTGAGTATTTCCAGGGAGAAACTTAAATTACACTGTAATTAATGCTATCTTAATAAAAGCTAAATTAACCAAAAAAAATAATCTATTAGTAAAGACATCTGGTATGGTAAAAAAAGTTAATATAATGCCACTATTTGGAACCCTGTAAATATTTTTCAGCCAGCAGCTCCATTATTGCCCTGTATTAGATCTGGGCATCCCTCTGGAATTTAACAGCTCTCTGCACAGAGAAAGCTTCGCCAACTTCATCTGGTTCAGGTCAGGCTACAATGGGGTTGGCAGCATCTTTTACCTTTAAAGAACCAGCAACAAAATTACCTTTACACTAAATTCTGCTGCTGAGACAGTTTATAAAAGGCCGGTCAATTGCCAGGAAAAAGATCACTGTGGTTTTCTGTCCAAGGATCTGATAGATACCGGTAATCAATTCCAGAGTCTGTCACACAGAACAAACCTAAGACAAAGTTTGACAAAATTAATGCTGTAACTAAAATTTACTGTCAATTCAGCAAATCCCAGTTAGTGGCCAGTAAAGATATAGAAATCGCAGCAAAATTATTGATTATTTAAAGACAAAAGAGATTAGAAGGCAAAAGCTGAAAAATATGACCTGTTTTTTAATGGAATAAGGAAGCATTTGATTCCATGGATAAATTGGACCAACACTGCACTTCTCATTTGTTGAAAAACGGAGAGAAAGAAAAATATCTGCATGTTTTCCCTACTCATCCATCCTGAAATCGTACCAGCTTTTGAACGGAAAAGGCTCCTACAAGAAGCAGCTGGTTTTTGAACCCAGCGCTCAGATCTCAGCATGCGGCCAGACGCTGAAACGCAGAAGTGAGTGTTTGTTCATTCACTCCCAGTTTCTGCATAACCATCCATCTGCTTTTTTAAGCAAAGTTCAGACAAATGAAAATAACAGAAGAGAGCCAAGAGGCTCGGCCTTAAAAATACTCACTGTTGCTTCACTCTGGACTCCCAACCCTTTTTTTAGGTTCTAAACAAGCACTGAATTTCCTTGGATTCTAAAAATACTACTACACCAGAAAGGAACTGTATCCATTTAGAAGGTGCTTTTCACATCCATTGTCATTTTGTGGAAAGACAAAATAAAAGCAAGTGTATTTGTACTCGCTGTGGCATCCTCCACTGAAAAGACAAACAAAAACTTCCTTGAAGACATACAATAGGTGTGGGGTTATTTCTCTGGGATACTTTTCATGTCACACATCATTCTGACCACCAAAAAAAAGCCACCTTAGTTTGACTAGTTTCTTAAAAATCCACCATTAAAATTAGTCTCAGCTGTGCAGTAATTCTAAAACCAGAACACAAGATTGTAGCAAACCATCAGGGAGCTTAAGCTGCCACCAGCTACTAAAGTATCTTCCATTCCTATTCACCACAGCAATACACAATCCCTCCTCTATTTGTACAAACTCCAGTTTAAAGACAAGCAAATTTTATGGCTTTTAAACCATAAATAGCATTTAAAGAAGGAAAAAAATTACTCCTGATTGCTTTCTCACTAAGAATATTCTACATTATATATCATTAGTGAGAAGAAGTGAAACTTGTCAGCTCCCCAACTAGTGGAAGTTACCACTTGGATTCACAGTTATGGGAGAAAGTGGATAAGCACTCCTATTTAAGAGTAACATAGCCTGTTTCATCATCTCCAAACCTTAGTGGACATGGCCTCAAGTTGTGCCAGGGGAGGTTTAGATTGGATATTAGGAAAAATTTCTTCACAGAAAGGGTTATCGAGCATTGGAATGGGCTGCTCAGGGAAGTGGTTGAGGCACCATCCCTGGAGGTGTTCAAAAAACAGGTTGACCTGGTCCTTAGGAATATGGTTTAGTGATTTTTATTGCTTATTCTTTTTTTTTTTTGTCAGAGTTAGGTTCATGGTTGGACTAGACAATCTTTAAGGTCCCTTCCAACCTAGACGATTCTATGATCCTTGTGTACTGAAATGTTTAAAAAACAAACCCCCAAAAGCAAACAAAAAAAGAAATGCAAAAAATCCCCTACTAGAACTACAGGCATCAGACACGAAGGCCAGGGTGTGTGTGTGTGATCATTAGATGACCACAGTTCCCTCTAATTATATTTTATTTCTCAATTCCACAAAGTTGTTTACACAACTCCCAGAAAGCTTGAAGGAATCCAGTACTGCAGAAAGGGTAAAGACAAGAGAGGATGAATGTTCCCCTTGACTTGGGCTAACACAGTTAGGCTGAATTGATCAAATCACTTCTTCCCACGGGGCCAGCCTTGATTCACTATTTGATTTTTTGACTGAGGAGAGACCCCTCTCAAAGCTCACTGTGCTCCTCCAGTTGCCCCCAGTGCTGGGGAACGAAACCTGCTGCTGCTCCTCCTCCAGCCTCAGCTTATTCCAGTACAACTCACGATGGGAACCACCAATCTCTGCAGCATCACAGCTCCCCTTCGTGAGAAACAACAAAACACAGGATGGCAGAGACAGATCACGAAGAAATTAGCGGTAAGTAAAGCTTCATCACGAGGACTTTATGGCCATTGGTGAAGTGCAATTGTTCTTCGGGACAGCAGAAGAGCTTTCCTGTAGGACAGTTTTTAGTAGAACTGATTCATCTTAATGTTGAGAAAGTATAAGCTAATGCAACAAAGTGTTCCATTTTACCTGCCATCATTGTTGGCACTGCAAAGAGCGTGCAAAGGAAAACAATTATAAGTAGTCTCACCCCATTTTCCACAGCAGTATTTGTGGAAGTGAAGCAGGCAAAACAGTCCTCACCACAAAGATGCTGTTTCTAATACAACTTGATTAACGTGAGAGGCAGTAAACCCATTTATAAGGAATACACCCCTCTCTACTTCAGTATTCGCTCCTGCCATCTGTCTGTCACGTGGAAGAAGCTCGAACACTAAATTGGAAGAAACTGCCAGACTTTGTAGAACGAGTTTCTAGTTTTGCAAAAAACATAACTAAATTGTGATTTAAAATCTTACTGGAAATAGCAAGTTAAGCTTCAGTTCACTTCAAGAGTGAAGCTGAACGGCGCTCCAGCCTCAGCCCCAGAACAACCCTGCAAGGCAGCACATGTGTGTATCACACAGCATTTGCTTTGGCATTTTCATCTCCTTTATTTTTTATTTTTTTTTTTATAAATACAAACTTACATTCCTTGGTTTTATCCATAAAAACACACCACCAACTCCTATGCCCGAACTGCACCCAGAACAACAGGAAGTACAGGGCAAGACTCAGCCAAAAACTTCTAGTTTGCGATGACCAACATAATAACGTACTTAATTAGTAGGCGACATTTCAAAGCTGTTGACTTTAACTTCCCTGCTTCACTTGACATATTTAGCTGAAGGCTAAACAAGGCTGTTTTCCTGTTGGTATCTTGCACTAGAAAAGAAACGGCGCGTCCCTTCCACTGTACATCTTTACTTTCCCCCAACAGTAAAATCAACAGTGACAAACACATTGAAGATTCATTTTTGCTAGTATCATCATCATTAAGGGTTTTTTTTCCTTTTAAGCATGAAGTCAGAAAGAAGAAAAAAAAAATAATGGAGAAATTAAAGAACTCAGAGCAGGCAAAAATAACCATAAAACAATGATACTGTTTCCATACAAAAAAAATAGGCAAAACTGCCAGCAACCCTGGGGTCACATCCTTTGCATGGTGAAAACATGAGAAGAGGGAAACCACTCAAAAAAAAAAAAGTTGTAAAGGTACTAAAACACACAAGAACACACTTCCCACATAGTTTTGCAACCAGCTTTAATTGTACAAGACCAATGCTGGGAACAGAAGCTTCAGCTTTTGTTGGTAATACCCAGAGCACTTAATGCAACTCAGCAGGAGCTTATTGCCCAGAGGGGTAACTATCCCGCTGGCATTCCAGTCAGACACAAAAGCACCTGGTAGTAACGGGCAGGAGAAGTACAACTGGGGCTTTACCCACTGCTGGAGCCTGTTCAAACCCAACAACTCCTTAAAAAAAGAAAAAAAAGAAAAAAAAGGGGGGGAGTGGGAAAGGAGAGAGAAAACGTGTGCTCACAAGTGCCGAGCACTACCATGGCCATCAATAATGAAAAAAGTCACATTCTCCTTCACTGCGGTCTCACAAAATAGACTTGCAAGGAATAAAATGGAATATTTGATTAAGAAAGCTTAGAAAAGGAAGATTTATTCCAATAGCAACAGACAGCGGTTATCTACACCTGTAGACTCTACATGGGTAAGATGGATAGCTTATTACATGTTCAGAACTTCCATAAGCCAAGAGCAGCAATGATCAGCAGTAACAGTTCCCTTTCCCAAATATCCTGTTTATGCTGCCCAAAGTG
This sequence comes from Tringa solitaria, assembly GCA_026413425.1. Taxonomy (NCBI): domain Eukaryota; kingdom Metazoa; phylum Chordata; class Aves; order Charadriiformes; family Scolopacidae; genus Tringa; species Tringa solitaria. The sequence continues at coordinate 5,025,158 of JAOXJM010000008.1, read as the reverse complement.
CTGCAAAGCCCAACACGGATGCCTTTGTGTCCAACAGGCAGCAGGTTCCACTCTGCCCTTCCCAAGCAGCAAGGGGCCATCTGGGCAGCCACAGCACACCGGGAAGGAACACATTTAACCTTTTATGCACACAAATAAAGATAAAAAGGGTCACACAACTCCAACTAGTTCATTCTTGCACAGGTCCTCAACTTTTCGTTTTAAAAGAATAAAGCACCAAAGCATTCTTAAATATTATTCTATATTTTTCCAAACCAATATAGACTTGTCATATCCATCTAGTCTCTCTTCACATCCTCACCTCTCCGTCCCCCCACCAGCTGGGATACAGGGGCTACCACGAGGCAGCCCCTGCGCTTGCATTTACACAGCTGTGCTATATAAAGCCCGAGGTAAAGGCACAGCCAAATATAACTGCCCAGGAAAAGCTTCACTTTCTGAGCCCACAATTTCCCGAAAACACTCAACTCAATATTTCTGTGGATTTCAAAACCATATAATGATGTAGACCACAATGTGAACTCTACAGCCCAGTTAACTTAACCTATACCAAAGATAGATCGCTGGCTTAATAGCAAACCAACTCCTATTTCAGAAGCTAAAGGTTTACTCGGGAGGAGCAAGGAGCTACAGGAAGAAATACAGCCTAAGAAATATTGCCGCCTCATTGGAGAGCGGGGCAGGGGAAAAGGAGGAGATATGAAAATTTTCCTTACCAGTTTGAAGTCTTGAATGCTGCAGATGAAATACGGGGTATTCGGCCGGCGACTTTCAATATATACGCAATCTTTAAAAAAAACAAGATTTTAAGATAATGGAAATTAACTTTTGTACCTCCAAGAAAGAACATAAAAACAGGACAAATTAAAAAACAGCTCAAGCTTCGAAAGAGCCACCATTTCATTTGCATAACATGTAATTTATTCCAAGTGTGATCTAAAAATAGAAACTAGATGTTTTACGATGATAAATAAGGGAATTAACTGCATAAAAATTAGCTTCGATTTGAATAGACATTTTGCTAGAAAAACAAAAGGAAGTCACATAAGACCATTCAGAATTTAGTTAATAAAAATGACCAGGGCACAACCTACGAACTAGATCAAAATTAAGACAGGAAACTAATCAGATCTTTTGTGGTTAGCTCGCTGTTAAGAACCTAGCACTTAGATATTTTCTCTTCTAAATGTGAAGGAAAAACCAAGGCAACCAATCCCAGACGAAATGCAGCAAAGTAAATTAGATTTACCTCAGGGAAAGACTGGGCTTTCTCAAATTACATTTGACATGACAGAAACCGAGTAATTATTTTTGTTTGCTTTTGACAACTGGACTCTACAAGGTTGCTGTAAAATCAGGTCTGTTGTATTAAAAAACATTCTTGGCAAAACTCCCAGCAAAAGCAGTGCCTCAGAATAAAATTACAGCAAGGATGGGGAAGATGTGTCTGATTAGTGATAACGACCTTCGAAATCAGAAAACTCACACAGCTTGCTAGAAGGGAAAGACTGTACTCCCAAAGAAACACAAATATTTAAAAGAACAGTCATTGTGTTTTCCTTTTATATTCAGACAGATAATTGCTATTCAAAAGAGAGAAGACAAAGAACACCAGCTATTCTATGAATGATTCTCCAGGGACCTATTTATATTTCTACAGAAAAATTCCAAAGTCTTAGAGTTTTATAAGACACGTTTCAAAACACAACTAAGACCCTGCTTCACGTCTTGTTAAATCTAAAAGTTTTTCAAGACAAACATTTTCTTACACTCCACAAAGAGCAGAGAGCACAAAAAGGGGGTTGGAGCATGGACTTGAACGAAGCATCTGCGTCTCTCAAACGCTCGTGCCTTGCAAAAGGCAAGGAGTCCCTTCCTGCTGGTTTTTCACATAACCACAGGAACCAGCCGAAGCAAAGCCCATAAACCCAAGCATCCAATTTCTACCTGCAACACACAGTTGTTTAACAGGCTTCTTCCTCACACCAGCCTCCATCCTTCACGAGCTCCGCTGGTGATCGCTTCCCAACAGCATTTGGTAAAGTCAAATGAGCTTGACAAAACAGATGTCTTTTTCTAAGCTGAAAATCTATTGCTTATTTTATACTAAGAGTCAAAGACACAGGGTAAGAATCTGGATTGATTTGAAATGATAGTTTTATCTGCAGTGAAGCTCCTCTCTCAGCATACAGGAGCAGGGTAACTATAGCAGAGTCCTGTCCATATTCCCACAAAGTTAACGACTCACAGTTTGAGTGCTGTGAACTAGAACTCACCATGCAAGTTCCAAACAGTTCTGATTTTTTTCCTATCAACTATAAATTAACATTGGTCAGCTTACACAAATTTAACTGAAACCCTTGAGAACAAGTTTTGGTCGTTGGTTACAAAAGCATCCGCTAACACAGCACTGAAATGAATTCAGGACTTCTCAGGCCACAAGTTCTAAAAGCTTTTTTTCACATGAGAAGCCCCACTCCTGGCCTTCCCTGGGCTTGCTGTCTGTTAGAGCTCCACATGAGTCCTGGTGTCTTTTGAGAACTTCTACACAGCTCATTTTAGCATAAAAAGGCCAACAAAAGTAGGAATTCCACTTCAGGACAGCTGGCATCTCTTTACCAGGTGCCACCTGATGTAAAACTTAACCCCAACTAAATTGAGAGATAATAAGAAAGCCAAGAAGGATAATGAAACCAAGGAGTGAAACCATCAACACTAGACAGGCAGGTGTTTAGAAACTTTGTGTGCTATAAGCATTAAATAAAGTTTTTGAGCAAGGAATTTTAAAGCAAAGTAAATGAGAAAAAGTTACCTTATATACTGGATTTATTCAGAACCCTTAACACCACGCTAGCAGGGGAGGAGACGTGGTCAGGAGTACAGTCTTCCAAATATGCTAGAGCTAACCAAGAATTTACTAAATACAGTGATTTGTCTTAATGATGACAGCATCACAGGAAACTGTGCTAAGCAGCAAAGCTACATAGGTATCTAAATAGTATCGGTTTGAACTTTTCTACGTACTTTCACTATCTATTTTGTGAGGAGCCAAATGCCTTGCACCAGGAGTCTCAAGAGAAATAGAAGTTTCATGGATGTAAAATGCAACATCTTGGTTGTTGGTTTTCTTTCTTAGTAAGAAAATAATGATAAAACGGTTTTACATAACGACCTCCAGCACTTCTACGGAATCAAGAAGAATTACGTCTGTTCATTTCAAGTACGACTTGCCTTTTCCAAACGACCAATTTCAAGTTGTGTATTTCCCAGCTCAGCCAGCAGCAGCTGTTGCGACAGCACACACACATACTTTTTTAAAGCTTGAAATAGCTTATATGTAATCAACCATCAACACCCAAAGAAAAGTAATCTATTTGACTTGTAACTCACACTTGCATAGCGGTTTTCAGCCAAAATCCTGAAAATCACAGAATCACATGAGGTTGAAAGGGACCTCTGGAGATCATCCAGTCCAACCCCCCTGCCAAAGCAGGTCCACCCA
>JAOXJM010000008.1:5008770-5021556 GCA_026413425.1 Tringa solitaria | reverse complement strand
TCTGCTGTACCCTCTCCAGCAGTTCCCTGTCCTTCTGGAACTGAGGAGCCCAGAAGCAGACAGAAGCTCCAGATGGGGGCCTCACCAGGGAAGAGGGATAATCTCCCTCGACCTGCCAGCCACACTCTTCTGGATGCACCCCAGGATGCCATTGACCTTCTTGGTCACAAGGGCACATTGATGACTCATGGTCATTCTCTTGCACACCAGGACTCCCAGGTCTTTTTCCTCAGAGCTGCTTTCCAGCAGGACATCCTACAGGAAGTCAGACAGATAACCATCTGAGCTACTTTCCACCAAATGTATCCTCTTTGTCTCCCTGCATTAATACAGTATGATTCAATCCAGTTTAATCAGAAGCTAGAGGAATTTAACCATATCAAGGCATTCCTGTGCCATTTTATTATCCCAGACCTCCTTGGGTAATCATTCCATTTAGACAGCCCTCAACTCAACTGCTCCAGGTGATTCATCCATTCACATGATGTTCCACCACTCATCCACAGGAAGATTTTCAGGATTCACTGGGGAACGTCAGTGAAAAACTACAAGATTTCAGATACAGGAAACACCACATCTCCCAAGATTTTTTTTCTTTATATCTCAGTTTCACAAACCTCGTTTTTGGAGCTATCAGACAGCCCACAATAAACAGCTAAGCATCCCCCTGAAACGGTTGACACAAGAGAAAGAGAATCTGGCATCTCCTGTGGATAAGGCAAAGCTGTTGACTCCCCAGTATATTGCATTTGAGTAAGGCGCCGCTGGCTGCCCGCCAGGATCTAAAACAAAGATGACATCCAGTTAAGATGTCTCCAAAGCAATAGAGGCCAGATAAGAAAACAAGCTAATCCAGGTGCAATGCAATGTCATGAATGCTAGAAACTGGAAAAATGCCAAGAGGAGAACATTTCTGGATGCATTCACATTAGCCACTCAAGACTCACCATAAAGAGCAATTAATTTCGTTTACCAGAAAATCCAAATACAAATACATCATTTTGAAGGAGGGCTTCGGTGTGGACCCAAGTAACAAAAGCTGCATATCATTTTTCTAACGCAGCAAACCTGCGTAGGTAAGACTTATGCCCATGAAAAATACAGAATAGCCCCTCCTTACCCTTAGCACGCTGGAATGTGCTATTGCACCCCTTTTCCCCCACTGATCCCATACTTCTGGAACACTTATCTCGATGCAGCTGCAGAGAATGACAACTTCAGTCAGTTCTCATCACTATTGCTCAGGCTGCTTTGTGACCAAGCATCCACTGCCACTTTGTGACAACTACAAAAGATGCCCTATTTGTCCTAAAGAAACAGCCACAAAATTTAAAATCACAAAATAAAGGTGCTCCTCACACTGGCAAGTTTACTGGCTTCTGAATTCTTTTACTGATCAGCAGGTTTGTATAAATTGAGTGACATGTACTCTCTTCACACTAAATGGAAGCTTGAAGCCTGAGGCTGTTTGTCAGCCTGGAACACAATGAACCCGCATGAACTCACCCTTCAGACACCTGAAAGAAATTCTGGTCAGTTATTTCAACATCTATTATTCTAGAAAGGAATTCATAATACAAGCATGATTCAGACTTCTGCTTGCTCCTGCAATATTAATACTCATTTCTACTAACCTTAACATTCAATCCTTTCCACTCAAAGTCCAACAAAAATCAAACTGACTATAAATATCCTAATTTAAATATGGCATCAATTGAATGGCTCAGTGTTATGTCCACTGAAGTTGCTCTACAGTGATATAGATACTATCCAACACTCAAGATGTTAACCATCTCACTACATGGAATTATAGACCAAGTGGCCCATAACTAAGCCACTCCACTTTACACCAACTCATCCAAGTTTATTAAGCCACCAGTTTCCCCTCCCTGAGCGTACCATGACAGAAGGTGGACTAACTTGGTTGCAGCTACTGATTTTGGGCAGCTTGAGGGTAATACAAGTTGGCACAGAAACCCTGACAAGATAAATTCCCTACAAAACAAAATACAAATCAAAAGTCCAACAGATCCTCAGGAACACCGCTACGCTAGCTCTACATCCAGCGCTTGCTCTTCACCCTTCTGTGACAACCTTCTTCCAAAGTCCAGGTAAAATCCAGCCTCTCAAGAGGCCTTGGCTTAAACAGACACAAATTAATCCCACTACACATACTGCATCACCATTATTCATTCACTTACCTCCTCCCTGTTCCCTTTCCTTTGCTGAAGTCTTTTTCTTAGGCTGTATTCTGTCCCCCTCCAAATTCTTCAATCTCCTTCCCTTCCCACTCATTTTTTCTTTTCTAGTCCTTATTATAGTTGCATCTGCAGCTACATTCTGTGCTGGCTGCTCTGTCATCTCCAAAGATCTCTTGAAAACTGAATTTAAGGATGTGTCTTGTTAAGGAAAGTTCATGACCCCCTCTATAGACAGAACCACACAGCTAACAGAAAATGAAAGGAGATGTCTGATTATCTACATTGACCCAGTGAAAAATCAGCAAAACGACAAATAACTGTGAAATAAGCCTCAGGATGAAATTTAGCAAGCAAAAACTGGTAAGTGTGTAGGGGTGTTCCCAGCAACAAAGTATAAGTTAATTTCTTCTACTGAAAGATAATCATCTTCGCCTCATCCTGCATTTATTAGTAAGTAAGAGCAAGCACGAAGCGGGCAACCACACAGGAAACGGGTATGCTCGAAATTCACACTCTGGCTTTCTCCCCAGCACGAGAACATCGACGTGTTGGCTTCCAAGGGCCCCCTCAGACAAGTTAACCACCTCATCTGTTACACCACAGAGTCTACTGGTCACAAACCAGCAAGCTCTCCAAATGGGTGGGGGGAAGAAAGAAAGAAAGAAAGAAGAAAAAAAAAAGGGCTTTCCATCAGCTTTGCCACTACAGCAGCAACATGGAGTAAAGACATCTTCTGTTCCCGCACAGCTCGTGGGATTCACTGCCCATCCCCAGCCATGAACGCGTGTGCTTACTTTCCTATTTCGTGTAAAATGTCCCACTGGAGATGAAGTATTTCTACGACACATGGTACAGAGTCATTATGCCTTTGGGCTTGTGATATTCACCAGATGTGCCCTAGTTCTGAAGGGTTACATTAATATTCCCTGACTAAAAGCTGCTTTTAAAACTAAAGCTTCAATGCTTCAATACATGGACTTAAAGATCTTTTAGTAAAAAACCCAACCACCTCACTTTTCTGAAGACACGAACCTTTATCTGATTAAAACTTGCAGTTTATGTAGTGACCATCTTCACAATTAGAAAGCTTTTCTGTTTTACCTAATGAGTCAACGCTTCCATCATCCAAGAGACAAAGCCATAGGGCTCTCTGCGCAGCCCCACGTTTCCACAGGGAAGAGCTTCCCTGAAAGCCACCATCAAGGAATTGTCTAAACCCCCTGCCACCACATTTCAACAGTCACAAGCTCACACTTCCCAGTGTAGCTGTAAGCAACCAGGGTTCCAATATACACACACTTCCCAGTTTTGACATCCCAGTATCTTACTGGATCGCACATTCTTTCCCTCGCTTTGGTTTCCTTCAGATATTTTATGTTAGCTGAAAAATTATGTGTTGGATGTGTAAAAACCCACTCATCTTAATTTAGGCACAACTCGGGGGAGCTCGTTGGACACCAAGGTTGAATAGCTCATGCATCAACTCTGACATTGTCACAACCAACCAGAAGAACCACGAGGCTCCTGGAAGCAGCACTAACACATGCTCTATGTTCAACCATTCAATCACCGTGCTAAAAACCATGCATCAGGTGTACTTATCCCTGCACACTCCTCTTCCACATCCACTAATTCTAACTTAATAGAGATAGAACTTATCCCAACGCTCATTAAATCTACAGATTCAGTTGCACCACAGTAGAAATTTGTATGATGCATCTGAGAAACCAAATACAAGTTGTGGCAAATAATTAAAAGATATTTACATCCCAGAAGTAAAGGATATTTACATTCCTCCCTTCTGATGTTGAAAATTAAAAGGCTTAGTTGTCCTAGTGCCCTCTGCCAACCAGTGAGGAAGCCTGATCGGGCAATTCTGAACTGTTCTCCAGAAATACCCCTGCCCCAGCCAAAACCAGTGGGAACCTCCAGCAGCAGGGCTCTTCTCTTCAGTGTCTCAGGTACTTAAATGCCACAATCTTTCCCCACCACCCCCCAGAACAGTTAAATATGATCAGGAGCATTATATTAGCAGTTTCAGCTTATTAGTAACCCAGGCGTGCTTTTCAAAGGATCAGAAAAATATTTGCAATATTCAATGGATTTTAAGTGCTGCAATCTGAAATTGCCTGGATCCCAGATATAGGAAAATTACCAAATCCTTGAAAACAAAAGGTGAATAATAGAAACAGACCTCTAACTACACCAACGCATTTAGCGTGGTGGTTTAGTAACAAATATAGGGGGGGGGAGAAAAAAAAAAGGGGGAGGAATGCATCGGGAATGACAAACACATGGTTTTAAGTGGAAAAATATTAGGGCTGACAGGTAGGGAGCTGTACAGTTGCCTCTCTTCCCCCCCATATGGCTGACAACAAACAAATTGCAGGGCTGATCTTTTAGTGTCACTGCCTGCTGAGCAGATTTCAAGCAACACTGCTGGCTCCTTGTCAGAAAACAATGTGCTAGAGCCCTGTTCTGCAATAAACGGTTCAACCAATTTACTGTGTTCATTTGAAACTCACAGGAGTATTCCCGATGCCTGGCCTGGAGTTCTTATTTGGCAAATGATTTTATTATAAACTGGTATCATAGCGAATCCATTTTCTTTAAGGGGTTTTGCTGCTGTTTAATGGACTGTCAGTATAATTTAGATTTCATCTATTTAAACTCATTCAAGCCTGGCTCCTGATTGTACAATAAATGGAACATATTTCTATTCAACAAAATTAATGACAGCTAATTGTAGTCCGCAGTTCCCAATTTTATAAAAGCGACTGCTCTGCGGTTCAGGCACCCAGCGACATGATTTCCCACACCAATTATTTTTCTGCACTTTTCATGCATGTCCATAATATTACACACGGTTCTTGTAAGATGCATTCACATACTGCCTTAACAATTTTGATATAAACCAAACATTTTCTTACAGAAAGTAGCGTTACCAAAAAACACCCAGCAAAAGCAAAGACACTGTAGATGCTCAACCACTAACTCGTGCTGAGGTATCCTCCTCTCCTAGAATGGTTTTTCTTTTTCAATTAAATATATGAAAAGAGAAGAGGGGTGGGAATAAAAGGGCAGGTCATTGAAAAAAAGAATAATTAAATAGCCAGTCAGTCTAAGAGCCCCTTCTTTAGCCACAGACAAGCATTATTTACTGCACACACACCGTTTTAGTCTTTTTTGATCTTTTAAGGTCATAGCACACTTTTGCCAGAGGTGCAGTATTTGCTCCAAAGGCATCTCTCCCTGATATTTTACAAAGGTCTCTGTAGCCACCTCTCCCTCAAAACTGCACGAGAAGGATTTCAACAGCCTGTCATGGACACTCATTCCTAAAGCACTGTAGAAGACACAAAAGATGAGCAGCACCACCCATGTACCACATCACTACATCAGCTCATTTTTTAAATTTTTTGAGATATCCGTAACTATTAATCTTCTATTAAAAATTTATTAATGTGCAAATTACACCACACTTCAACACTACAGATAGTTTCTGAGACCTTAAAACACAAGCCTTAATAAACAGCCTTAAGAAACCAACAGAAGTTGTCATGGTCTACACGAAATCAACTGACCCATCTTCAAACAGAGCAGGCAAGTGGCCAACACACATACACAAACCTGAAGAGATTAAAGGATCAAGAAACATTTTGTATCACTCAAGACACAAAATCTTTCCTCTCATGCACTTTGCATTTGCTTGTATTTCTAAGTTTCGGTAATGAGTCAACGGTGACAGCAGAAGAAATCAGGAGTGTACAGCTGGGCCACAAAGCTGTATTTAATAGGAAAACTGGCATCTTTGAGTTGAAGTTCTTCTATCAGACCATGCATAATTGTAACTCCGTGCTCTCGTAGGCAGAGCAAGCACACCAAGAGGACTTGGAAGAGAAAACTCTTCTAATCCCAAGCCCACCACAAACACCAAATGGTTGCTTAACTTCTCTCCCTCGGCTACTCTTTTGATAATTGAAGTGCAACCCGCTACAATACCTCATCACAATATGGATGGGCTTTAGTTGTGTAGCCCTCAACTAGAAAAAAAAAATTACATCCATTATTATTTCCCCAGTAACTGGCCCCTCACTTCATCTTCCAGATTAGACAAACGGACAGAGAGAGTAACCCGTTTTATAAATTGTTGGTGCAGCCCTGAACAGAAACACATGTTCAGAAGGGGAAAACCGAATGTGTCACTTGAGTGAGGATGATTTTCACGGAATATTGTATTTCAGATACTGCAGTCTGTTGCCTTAAAGCCTGCTGAGACGCACACACAGACACTCCTGTCAAGTAAGCTGATGTGATATTCTCCCTGCCGTCTGCTAACCTGATATTCACCTGCCTGCAAACTCCTAGCAGCATTGAAAAAATACCTGTATTTAACAAAAATATCAGTATGTATTTTCTGCAATGAAAAATATTTTCCTACTGTTTTAATTTGTAAATAGCTCTGAGATGCCTTTTATACAGAACAAATTAGTGCAGCAGCTGTAAAGCTGGTATTACAGCAGAAGTGTATTCACTTTGTTTCAACACTGGTATGTTACTTTTTTCCCTTCATTTTAAAGCATAATGATGCTGTTAGTATGGTAGTCAGCTGCTTAAATAAGAACTACTCATTTCGTGAAGAAAAAAAATGCTTTCCTCACTAATAATAAGAGGAGTACAATTACGACACTAGAGATACAAGCACAAAGAAAGATAAATATAAATATAGATAAATATAAGTGTATGTTTAGGTATATTTCTTTCCTAAACAATACAAATTTTAAAAAGTCTTAAATCTGTATCCGTTTTCATGTACATCTAGCCACTCCGTTTAAAGCAGGGTTTCTGATCCTTTTTTGCTCTAAATATCTTTAGTTAGCATCGAAGGTGGTACATAACCTTCTGTTGGTGACCCATGCTCTGTTGTGATGGAACAGAGGGCTGACTCCCAGCTAAAGTATTAACAATAACCCTTGAGAGAAAGTCTTGGGTAGAATTCTCCGCTTGCACAATTCATCTGTTATGAAAACACTACCATTATTTCAAGTAATAACAAAGACAATATGAAAAACCACCTGCTAGACCAGTGCTGGCTAAGGAGTGTCCCCAGTCCCCACCCCAGGGTGCCCCCCACCTCCTTCGTGTTGCTCTCAGGGTTTATACCCAAAAGCCAAACAAAGCCAGAGGAATCCATTTGCTGGATCAACCTTGATCTGCACTTAAGTCTCCATCTGTCAAGCCCCACCAGCTGTCCATACACAGAGCAACGCTTGACACAGTTAAGAGCAAACATGAACTCTGTAAATGCATTGCCTTCCCCCCCCGCCCCAGTCTGACTTACATTTAGCACTTAAACTAACAGCACATACACAGAAAATGAGTTATATGCAGGTAAGTAGTCAATGTACACTGTCACGTAGCCTTAATTTTTTTCTACACTTAATATTATCCATCTACTCACCTGATCTTCAAAAACCCCACTTTTCAGAAAACCTCAAACGCTGAGAATAAAAACTAATTACAACCACTGTTATATCCAACAGCACAGAACAATAACAACACAAGCTTTGGCTGCATGTGGAAACACTTCTCTACAGACTTCAATCAACTTCAAAGAAAATCCTTCTGTGATGCTTTTATGCATTTTTTTAAATGCTTATGTGCATTTTGTTAGCCCTCCTGACATCTTTTAAGCCTCACCTACTAATCCAGGCCTTTTCTCTACCTCTTTTTTTTTTCCCTTCAATTACTAAAGGAGGAATGGGTCAAGAAGGCATTTGTTTCTATTGAAACAGCCTTAAAGATAACCTCTTCTTAAAAAAGAAAAAAAAAGAAGTTATGAGTTTTCCTCACCACTATTCACAAAAGCAGAGACGATGAAAAGTGGTCTAAGAAGGAAAAAAAAAAAAGAAGGGAAATCTTATAAAGGCATTAAGCAGCACAGCTCCTCCTGAAGTTACTCCTATTTACAGCAGCTGAGACTCTGTCACTGAGCATCTGATTATTTCAACGATCTGGTAGCTCAACAGACTTTCAAGGGGGAAAAACAGAGTGCATCATGTTAGAATCCATGCTCATTTCAACTACGAAACTTTTGGGGGAAGAGAAGACCACACATGCAAAAATAAGCATCTCTGTGATAAACTGGGTCAACCCACACAACATGGACAAGAAACAGTCTGGGCAAAGATCTCCTAAAATAAAAATGTGCAACTGAAAAAATATTTTGGTACCTGTCTTCCTTCTGCCCAAGCATAAAATTCAAAATTTAAAACTTCCCAGAAAAGCTGGAATTTCCCCCTCCAACTTTAAGTAGCCTAAAAACATTTGCCAGAACTTCAACGTTTATAGAAAAAAAATTTGTGTTCCTATATTATATGTGGTTTTATATTAAACTCCAGCATGGCCATGTTTCTCAGCTGGTAAAGCTGTGGGAATAAATAGAAGGCAGCATCTAGAAGAAGGACAAACACGTGGGTCAATGTCAAGTCTAAGCCAATCACTGTCAGAGCATGAGCCAAATTCCTGCATTTCAGTTCCACCAACATTCAACCCAAATACCAGCACACCACTATTCATAAATAAATAGGGGGAGAAAGCACTTATATTTTGGTTTTATGTGCTTTTATAAAGCTGATGGAGGTTTCAACATTAAGACAAGGATTTCAGCAATTTCCTCGGTTAAAATGATGCAAAACACCTCGGCTCACCTATGGTGAAAGGCACACTGAAATGATTCCACCAGCCAAACTAAAGCTTTGAAATTTAGAAGTCCTAATATTTGCTTGCTAACCAAATCGACAGTGGATTTTAAGACAGCCAGAAGAAATCCCAGTCCAATTAAATCTCAGGTAAATATAACTCTGGTTCCACCGTGACTGGAACTCCACCGGCCCCGTTCCACAGGTCAGACGCTGATGTCAGAGCTGGGGATTCGCACAGAAGACAACTCACCATCTTTTGTTATTTTCTCATTGTGGGAGTGCAATAACCCTACACCTGCAGGCTTCAAATCTCAGCCGCTGACGACTGCAAACCATTTCATCGCTTATGAAGTGCTCCCTTTGAAAAACGGCCACATAGGCTATAACACAGACCGTCTCGAAGTGAAAAGTATGTAAGATCTCACTTTGATGCATTTGGTGACAGCGGAGCAGCAGTATTTCACAACAGCGCCTTCGACCTGCAAATTCAGTCTTACTTCCCTTCTCTGATGCCTGTCCAGATAATAGCTTATGGGGTTACGGTGCCTCCTAACAGCACTCGGGGATAGAACAAAACTTTAAAGTGACATCAACCTATAAATCCAGAAAAGTTAGCACTCAAGTCATTTTCCAGTAGCAATACCTCATTTTCATCCTAGTGACAGTGATTTCCCATGCCTTAAAAAAGGCAACTAAACCGAAAAGTCCAATAGCTGTCCCAAACTGTGACTGCCTACAATAAAGCGGCAAAGAGACACATTCCTATTTTTTGGTATACTAGGCCAGATGTTCCAGGATCCACATAAAGCTAAATCCTGCCTCTTTCCCTGCACAATATCAAACCGCACTTTCCGTATCTAACACTCCACACCCCTTCTTCCAGCTTCTCACCAATCTTAAAACACGAAGAGGCTCTCATGTGAGCTATCCCAAAGGAATTTGCTATAAAAGTCCTATAACGCACTGCTCTCCCTGCAGAAGCCTCTCACCTTGAGTTACCTCACGTTCATTCCTCTTGCTGATGTGCCGTTTATATAGCTACTGATGTCACTCTAGAAACAAATCCTCATAAATCCTTTTAATTCCTGCAGATCCTTTTAAATGTTTCTACGTAGGCAGAGCAAACACATTGTCCTCATCTCCAAGTGACATATCAAGTCATCTGCTTTGCTTGGGCTCCAAATCAACTTAGGCTTTCATCCAACTAAGTTTTTCCAGCCCAGCATTCAAGGTGCCACCATGATGACAATGCAGCATCCTGCTCGGTAGCTACAATACCCTCAATAATACATTATATGGCTTTAATGGAATAATATTCCTTCCGGATTTGTTGAACAGATCAAGAGTGAAAGGGGAGAGGGACCACATAGCTTCCTCCAGCAGCAAAAGTATGCAAGAGTTCAGAGAACAAAAAAGAACAGGACAATACAAGTATCCACACAACCAGCTATTATTTTGATGCAGATATTCCTGCTATGTGCTTTTTCTGAAATATTAATACATTTATTTCATAAGAGCGATTTGTTAGAATATTGAAAACAACGTCTCCATGTTCAAGGACAAGCTGAAGATACACAACAAAAATATCTTCATACATCAGGGCATTTTAAGACTTTAAGCACATTGCTGCCCTTCAGTACAGAGAAGGAAATAAAGTTCTCTGGAACAGCATCATCATTACCTTTTTCATCTTTCATTACTCTGGCCAAAAATTCAAATTTACTGTCAGCAGTATTTTTTTTCCATCACATCACTCCCTCTTCCAGCCAGGCAAGTCATTCTCTTAACCAAGTACCAAAAGCAGGGCCCATACAAAAGTCACTATATTTCTCAGTGTTTAAAGTCATGTGGCACTTGGATAAACCTGGATGGCTCTTCCAAAAGGTCCTCAGCCACCGAAATCCAGTCGCTACACTGAGAGCTGTTTGACCGACAGCCCTTCAGTACCTTCTAGAGAAAAAACCATCCATAGAGACCAATTGTCTAACCCAAACAACAGATGCAGCTATGAAGTCTGCTTTGCACAGCAGAGTATCAAAGTATTCCAATTCGCTTACAGTCTGACAATCAAAAAAAGTAGAACTGAAAAAAAAAACCCCACTACAAACTAAGACCATCAGTTTTAGAGCACACCCAATTAGGAGCCATGTGTTAGCCATATTGCACGTGGATACAAACTGGATGGGAAATCAACCCTGTCCAACCATGCTGTATTTTGGCAAAAACCAGTAGGATAGAAGGGAATCCATCTGCACTAGACATGGAAGGAAATTCAGCATGAAATAATCTAACTGAATCTAAAAAGGGAAAAAAAAAATAAAAATCTCAGTCTTGATACAACTATCTCATACTATCATTACCTTATGCTAAGGAAACCTATAAGCAAATCTGAATATGCACTGTACAATAAAAATTAATTTGTTACCATGACAGTCTTTTGACAAAAGGTAAGAACTGCAAGAAAAGAGGAAAAAATAAAAGTCCCACAGATTAGATTAGGAAGGAAATGGGAAACTGAGAGGACAGATGGGGAAGTGGGCCAACAAGCTTTTAGCACAGGCCTGTGTGATTTCCCACAAAGTAGAGAAGATTAATTGCATAGCATTGCTTAAGCTCTACTCAATACACTGTTTAAAGCTATGCATACATTCATTATGTCTATGCAAATTAGTAAGAACAGTATTTATATAGTAACAATATAGTGTAACCTTTCATTTGAAAAAATCCCAGTGATCTTGATTATCTATTTATTTACAGTTTATTTGCTATTACTCAAATATAGCTCCCGAGCTCAGCCCAGAAAAAGTAGTATAAAGTGTTGGATTAAGTCCTGTACAGCAACAGGGTAAACACAGGAGGACTTCAGAGTAAGAAAACGCAGACCTTTTACTGATAGGGATGGATGTTAGAGCATTTAAGAGAAAGAAACAAACAAATGGATGGGATTTCCTTTCCCTAAACCCTAAAAAAAAATGTAAGCTGAAAACGGCTATCCATTCTGCACACACCTTTCATTTTCTTTTTCCTAATCCTTGCTGTGCACATCTCATTAATTTAAACTCTCTTAATGCCTCTTAAATTTTATGTAATTTGTACCCTTAGCTACAAATACATCTTCCTTATGTAACCCATCCATAAGACAGAAGCTAAGATTTCCTTCTGCAATAGATGCTAAAATTGTTTCAGAATATATTATACACTGGAATGTGTATTCAAGATTTCACATGTTAAGGAATTATGTTTCAAATAAAATTTAAAAATCAGTATAGTCAATTAAGATTGTAGCTAGGGTCGTGTCCTGCCAGCAATGAGCTGACCAGTAACGGGTGGTCTCATCACTCTCTGCAGTTTTCAAGAAGTTTAAGAAAAGCACAAAGAGCACTCTGAAGAGGAAAGTTTCAATGCTGGGGTATAACTCTTAGCTAATTGCTTCTAATAAAAAGTAAAATTTAATAAAAATATTTTAAAATTTTAAAACACTATAAAATACCTCAATTACCGCAAATCCTCTGGCTTTCCTTGATCTTTCACTAGATAACCTCCTCCTCCAGATCGGATACAACCACTTCCCCTCATGCCCTTTTCTTCAAAGGCTGCAGGAAGATGGGCAAAGAGCAAAGGAATCCAGCGGCCCGTGGCCAGCAGGAGTCTTAGCTGAGACTGGGCAGACCAGCCTCCAAATCCTTTACCTGACCAGAAAGCCTCTTCCAAGCCCTGCCAAACGCTCCTATAAGAAGGAATTGCTCCCCAGGCAGCTCCCTTTTAGTTGGTTCTGCAACCAGGACCACCACTATGAGTGGTGAGACCCTGGTCCAGGTTGCCCAGGGAAGCTGTGGATGCCCCATCCCTGAAGGGGTTCAAGGCCAGGTTGGATGGGGCTT
>JAOXJM010000008.1:4990929-5005990 GCA_026413425.1 Tringa solitaria | reverse complement strand
GAAAAGCCCATGTTAATATGCAAAATCCTTTCAATTTCTGAAAATCAAAACTAAAAACAAAGAAAACCCCACACTCTAAAGCAATTCAGTACGGAAAATACAAGACAGTAAAATACAAGGCGGTCTTTTGAAGCATTCATAGAAATGACAAGTTATGAAGCGTCTGTAAAATGTTTGCAGCTATCTCCATCCTCAGAGAGATCTCACAACTCCTTAAAACCATTCTTTTGTTCACTATAAAAACATAACTTCTTGGATGGGCAGTGCTCACTCAGAACACATAGCATTTTATACCTGAAGCTGAATAGGACGCATGCAAGTGAAAAAAAAACCCAAAAAACATTTAGGAAGGGACAAGGGCAAGAAAGGAAGAATCTACAATACTGGGTTGTTTTTTTTATGAAGCAAATTAAGAAGTTCAGCAAACGGCTGTGTTGTTTCACATCTCAACACCACCAGCAACGGGTGCCCTACAAAGCGGGTACGCAGTAAAGAATGCCATCTGCCACCTCCAGGGCAATCTGTTGGGAAGTCTTTCTCCTACCCTGCCTTTCCAAAAATAGAGCTAACCTGTAACCCGCAGATTACAGGAATTAATTAATTGAAGCCAAGGCAAACCACAGTAATTACAAGTGCACTAACAAAATCTCTCTTCCATGTACCAACAATATGACCTTTCCTGCTTGCTTTACCAATAACGGAACACACGGAGATGGATTTTATAACTCATCACAACTCATCACCTTCACACATTCAGTTTCCTGCTTGGGAATAGGAAGGGAAGAGATAAACCTACATTTTTACTTCCCTGATGGTTTAATCAAATATAGTTAACATCAACTGCATCTTTTTTCTTCCTTCAACGCAAGTTTAGATTTAAGAAATCGGACTTGTTGTTACAAGAGTATTTGCAAGCTTGGAGCTATGGCCAGGATCCTCAAACCACAACCAAGGGTACACAGAGTTGCCTACGGTCGTGATTTCACCCTCGTGGGCACTAAGCACCACCCAGGCACTCACCAGCTCCCCTCCAGTCCCCTGCAACTTGATTATTTCCCCGTGAGACGCTGCTACCGTATCTTAGTCAAACGACAGATAAAGAATACTGACCCAATGCAGTTATATCCTTCTTCCAACTCAAAAAATCAAGAGTTTCCTTTCTATTGCCCAAACCAAAATGATCTGGGCTGAGAGGTTCCATGACACATCTCAGAGTGAGGGCCAGCAGCACGTACAGTAGGATTAGTGGTACCTTCTCCGGAAAGGCTCTACTGAATTTGCACCGATTGAAGTATTTACAAGTGCCTTTGAACATTGCTCAGTAGCATCAGTCTGAGCCACTACTGAACAAGAATCATAACATACCATTTTTCCTGTAAATATTCATAAAAGGAGGACATTTCAAGAAGGGTGCATCCAACATCAGAGTTTCCTCTACTTGACAAATTCAGGATAAAGCTGAATTTACCCACACCCAATTCATATGTTTTCAGGAAACAACTATTTGGTGCAACTTGAAGTTAGCCCACTGCGTAGAATGCTACAGCGTGAAAGTCAGGGACCTCAGAAGATTGACTGTTCATCCATTAAGCACCTGAAACCACATTAGAGAAGGTAAAAGACTATTTTGGTTTTAAAGAAGTCAGCAATCCTGTGTATTTGAAATTCCTTCAATCGTACGTGAATCTCAGACTACAATAGTCTTGTCCCTGTTGACTACTACTCCCAGCAATGGAAACAGCCAGAGAGAGACAAATTGCTTTTGCTGATACAATTCAGGCTGTGGCTCAAATCTCTCAGGCATTTCCTGAATGAACCGATCATCCAGGTAGGAAATGATTCTATTTTCTTTCCTCCTTAAAGCAGCTGCCATCATTCTGATAACACACAGGGGGAATCCAAGGAAACTCCAGCAGAGAAGACTACAATGAACCTGTCTATTGCCAGGGAAGTTGCAGATAAGAGCGATAGCAATGGTCTGTAGGGACACAATGCAGAACATTTTAAATTTCTAGAGGTTAGGAAATTCCCCAGAAGCAAGCTGGAGGGTGATTTCTATTGTCGTTGATACACAATTCACTTTAGAGAGTAAATAATCTATTCATTTTGAACGAAAACTAATTACTTTCCCAGGGCAATCTAAAAATTAGAAGTAGTGGCATCTCAAACTATGTGCAAGAGATCTTTTTGTGTTCTTTAGAGATCAGAAACCAAAGGATACAAGAACAAACACTGCAGGACTTAACAGAACTCTCCACAGACCTGCAGATTTAAGCCTTTATTGTTTCTCTCAGATTAAATTCAAAATACTTCAGTGTTCTTATTACAAGTCCAGTTATTTTGGATTTTTGCCCTTTTTTTTGCAGAACTTTGTTATGCATAGAGAAGTAACATTGAAAAAGTAATCACTATGTTCACAACTACTTAGTTTACTGTAGGGCCGTGTAAGAATTTGCATGTACCACAATTTGCTCAGTCTGTTCATCTAAGATATTTCCAGCTACAAATACAGCAAAACTGCCATCCTTCTCCTAGCTCCTGTTTCAGGAGAACCCATACAGAAGAAATTTTCACAGCCAGCGTGTCTCTGAACAGCAGAGGAAACCTCTTCATCTAATCAGAGGCAAAAGTGATGAAATCTCCTTGCAAGCGCTATTCAACTTTCTTACACAAGCCTATCGCATTTCCAAGACTGTTTTACTAAAAAAATACTCAATTTCAAAAATATTGCAGGATTAAGCCAATATCATTATGAAGCAATGCTTACTTTCGCCTTTCTGAGAATAAAGCAGTCACATAACCTTAAGAGTATTTGCACTGCAACTAGGGGAAAAAAAAAAAAGCTACTATTACACGACCTCGGCTGTGCAACAATAATACAGAACTACCAGAAAAGCAAAGAAAAAAATAATTACTCATCATCCACCTTATTAAGATTAAGCCATTATTACCACAGAAGTATTTGATAAATAATCTTTATTATTTAAGCAATGATCTAGGCACGCTTTAAAGATTCCAAGACATATTTTGCCTCTACAGTGAAATACATTTCTCCCCTTGCTACCTCCCAACTTTTGATTTACAAACACCAGAAACCAAAAGCAAATAGGGATTTATAAACAGAAGCATAGACCCAACATTTGGAAGGATCTCTTCAACCATAAGAGCAGAAAATATCTTACAACTGAAGTACTACATCAACTAAACTTAAGCATTTGCATTTCGTCTCCCACATTCTTCTCTCACCCACCAACCACACCAGAACAGGAGAATACTACCAACTCCATATTCCCTAATTTACCAAATCCCTCTTGACCAAAATGTAAATACTGTGAAAACCTACTTGCTGACTCAACATTATTCATCAGTTACAGATGTTGTAGTGGGTCAAGCACTTTCATCATTCTATACATAATTATGCAGGAATATGGAACCCATAAAGCTAACGCCATCACAAAAATTACCCAAACACCACAAGCCTCCTTTTTTGTTCTCTGAAGTAAACTGGGCTAATACATCATGTACAGTGCCAAACACAGTAATCACACAGATGTTTAAAACTGGATTAAGACAGTAAAAGCAAATACATTGAAAATCTTAAGTGGTTTCTGGCAAGCTCTGTAACTTGGGTTTCCAGTCATTTTCCTCACTGGCAGCTCCTCATTCTCACTCCACCGAAGCCACCACCAAAGCAGCTGCTTCTCTCATCACACTATGGAAAAGAAATTCAAGTTACAGCACCACAGGCTGAGGAGTATTAACTGCCTTTGATACTGGTTTACTGCTTCTTCCATTGGGATTTTTTTTGAGATTAGTCTCAGAAATAAGTCATTTAATCTCAAAGGGGAACATACTCGCATACAAAGGAGGGGAAGAACAGCCCCCGTCCATTATTTGTTTGATGCAAGTTGAAAAACCTGAGGAAAAATGTCAGCTTCGCTGCCATCACACTCTAAGATTTTTTTGTTCCTATTTTTTAACTAAAGCCTCAGGTTATATCCATTTATCCAAGTAAATTTCTTACATCCAGTATAGGATAACTTAATCTCTACCCAGTATGGCATCCGACATTAAAGGTCCCCATTATCTTAAACTGTTCAGAAGCCAAACATAATACAAAAATGAGTTTGCAGAGCTACTCACTACTCTTTCCAGCAGAGACTGCAGATATCTACAACTTCGTATCAAAATGCTCTTATTCCTGTTCAAACATTCAGATCTCCAGAGACAAAAAAACAGAGGAAATGAGGATTCTAGTAGGAGAGAGGAACCCTCATTTTGGGGTCTGGGCCAGACATGATGGAGACAAGCTGGCACTCAGCATCCCAAGAAAAGCAAAGCCTGAAAGCATGTGCTTCAGCAAGTGAGAACATTGCCCCTCCAGCATTCTGCTACTTCGTACAAGTACACATTAAGTGCTTGCAAACACCATTTTTACACAGAAAAGCTGTTTAACATTGCACAACAGTTTCTTGGAACAGTTAAAATGGTAACTAACAGCTTCAGGTAAGCCTGGAGGATGGCTCCTCTGCCCACAAAGTTCAAGAGGAACTCTTCAGCGCAAATGCAGCTGGAGAGAAAAGCATCGCAGTTACGGTCCCTGCATTCCCGGAATGTCTTGTGCATCCTTCACCTTCTCCAGGAAACGGGAGAGCAGCATCACTCAAAGTGACACCTAAAGGTCCCAGCCACCTCTCAGGACACAGAATATAGGCACCTCTTATTAGTAGTCCCTCTTTAGTCAAACCCAAGAGCAGTCAAGTGTCAGATTTGACTCTCACCAAACCCTCAGTTCCACTCCCAAAGACAGAGAGAACAGAAGATGTCATAATAAATATCATTAGATCTTCCCGTGCGTTTTCAAATGCAAACTAAAAAAGTTATTGCCAAAGTATCTTACAAGAAATCAAGCAGGCACGATGTAACCTTTAAACTTCATTTTAAAAACTGAAGTGTGGAAGTTCATAATCATCATTTTCAACTGATCATTACCCCACATTCACCTGGGTGAGATTCCCCCCCCCCCCCAGCATTTTAAGTCTAGTTCAAATTAAAATTTCATCATTTGTTCAGCCAGAAAAACCTTCACATGCTCCCATCCAAAGCCGGAAAGACACAACTTCTCCCACAAGAAATGAGTGAGAGCCAGACCTGGGCACTGCGAGTTATTAAGGTGGCCAAAACCTGGCACACACAGCTCCACTGTTACTTGATCTATACACCTGGAAACCATTATCAGACCAAAAGGCATACATACCACCTCTCTGCACATTAAGTACTTAAACCTCTTAACTAGTATTAAAGAGTCAGGTTTTAAAGATAATGTGAAAGCAAGTCCAACAGAAGTGCTATGAGACTGGAACAGGAAGGCATTTAAGTCTGGGGGGGGAACTAAAAATACGGAGAAGAGCTCCTATTTCTTATTTAAGCCAGACAGATAAATCTTTTAACAAGATTTGTTTGGTCATGTGTTACCAGTCTTAATAAACACAACAGGACCATTCTTCTGTAAGCTTTTAGTCTCATATTGCAAGATAAAAAGGCACTGTTTTCAGCAAATGCCAGATTAAAAGAAGAATGTGCTGCAACTGCTCAAGTTCCTTCCACAGAGTTTTTCTAATTTCGATATCAAGGAAGAATTTTAACTTGGTTTTAGTGCAAGGGACTGAATTAAAAAAAAATCTAGAAAAAAAAACCAGCCCATAAAGATTCCCCCATATAGTCGTAAGATTTGAAGAACTGCTCTAAGAAAAGCTTCAAGATCATTTGTGGGAAAATAACCCCAATAAGACAACATTAGGAAAAGGAAATCTCAGTTGTAACAGAGAGAACGAAGTGCTAAACCACAAGTACCAAAAGGCAGCACCAGCGCTGCAGCACAAATACACCCACGCCTGCTTCAACCACACCAGAGAGCAGCTTCTGTACAGCTCACACTTGAAAAGATCCCTCCTCCTAAGATAAAGCTCATTAACTGCATGGGCTCCACCTCCCTGGGAAGGCATGGAGAACTTTAACCTTTACGTTTCAGAAAAGGCTAAGAACATCTGTTACCAACTTTCTTCCACTTTCTGTTCCTGTCTTCCACATCCTGTTGAAAATGTGAATTGCAGATATTCCGAGTGACCGAGTATTTTAAGAGTTCGTGCAGGATATCTCTCGGTCTATTCCCCATCCCTCTCGATCCATTCCTCATCCCAAACTGGAGAGGCAGAGCTAAGAGCCTCATGACAACACACATCCACAGCCTGCAAACTGAGCTCAAATTCAACGAGAAGCCAGCATAGGAAGGAAAAGAAAAATTATACAGCAAGAGCTTTATACCATTACACTTGGACAGTATTTCACACAGTCTGGAGTGAGATTTTACTAACAACACCTCCCTGAGGGTCTTTACTACCGTTGCACTACCTGTTGTGCTGCGTTCAGGTAACATGGGTTTAATATTGCTGCTCCTGCTCCTGAAACCCAAGGGAGTGAAAGCTTGGCAGGGATGGAGCTGAGAAAAGGTTACTTCAAATTCAAGTGCTTCTGACACTCTGCGGTGACTTCTGTTTGTCATTTAGCTTTTTTTAGGATGCTGAGGGGGAGTTAGTTAATAGTTGGAGAGAATCTGGAAGTGGTTTTAGAAACTGTTAGAAAGAGCTAGTTATGTCTGTGAATGCAGCCACGTCAATTCAAGTCACCTTCTAATGCCAAATAAGAAAATGAAAAAACAACCAACTTACTAACTAACACAACTCATCCTGGCTGATGCTACTGAAAGAAAACGTTTATAGCTAATATACATCTAACAACCCCGTGCAGTACCTGTTGTAGAACCTTAAGATTCCTTATCTTATAAAAGCATTTGAGCAGCTTTGATATGTCCGAATGAAGGCAAATATGATGAGCTTTTTATTACCTTAGAATTCATTTACTGCTTTTTTGCAAGCTTTAGAGAATAATTGGCTTCCAAAGATTTCTCAAATACACATACACAATTTTTTTTTGTACAAGGTTGACATATTGGTCAACTGAAATGAACATTTTCTTCCTCTTTTCTCAGGCACCTTGTGACTCTCCTCCGAGGCCAAGTGCCAGTCTCACTGGTGTCTTACCAACTCTACAGCTGGAGGGTGTTGAAGGGGTCCATCGCCTGTTCTTGAATGCTCATGGGACAAACCTGCGACCCTCTTGGAAGCAAGTTTGCTGAAAGTCTTTTCAAAAGCTCTTAGAGTCTCTCCCCAATGAACAAAAAGCCTCTTATCAGTTGTCTTCCTTATCTCCTTCACTGGCATTTTGAGGTTATAACACAAATATAGCACTGGAACACTCTGGCCAGTAATGGTCATTATGAGTTACATATTTACCATCCGTAGCTCTTGTAAGCCCTCTAAGTGCACGCAATTAAAAGCATGTTTGTTCACTGTGAACTGCTCTCTACTAATCATCCCCAAATGGTTCAAGAAGCCAGTGTCCAGAGAAAGAAACAAGCAGGCACTGACTACATCAGCATCTCTCACAGCTGAGAAGTAATCATCGCTTGAATAAAGGCAGACAATTCAAGGTGTTTCATGATAAACAGCAACCTTTTTTTCTTTTCCCCTGCTATTTACCCAGCTTGACCCGTGTAAAGACAAAACAAGAGATCTCATATTTCTGAGCTGTGCCTTATACCAGCTACGCTCCCAGCTGTCAGTTTTGAAATCACAGCCTGTATAATGCCGCATATCAGCACTCTCCCACTGCACATTCCACCTTCACACCGACACGCTCCGACGCGGGATATTACGGCATCATTCCGAAATCCAGGTCGAGGGTCTGTTTGACAGATGAGCTATGCAGGATGACAGCTTAGATAAGATCCTAAGTCCCTCTCTTCGACACAATGTTGATGCTGCAAAACTTAAAGAAACAGGAGAAAAGAAGAGAGTGAGGGAGATTCCTCCCAAAAGCAAAGGAAGATTTCACAAGGGAAAAAAAATTACTTCTGTATTTATCAGCAGAAAATGACAGGCTATTCTGCACATCTTCAGAGTTACATTTTCAGAAGAGAAATATATTTCATTTTACTCAAGAACATTTCAAGTATCTTTAAATCTCTCCTCAGAAAGCAGCCAGATTTACCTGGCAATTATGAGGATTTTTAAAGATCTGAGCAGTAAGGATTTAAGAGAGGAAAGTGACATTTCACTCTGTGGTATTTTAATTAGCATAGGACAGGTAGGACAACTGTCTACCTGCAAGAGGTCATAAATTCCATAAATACCAAGAACAAAATTTCAAAAGACAGTCAGCTTTGACCACAGAGAAGGCTGAAACACCAGGGATCATTTTTGGGGTGAAAGTATCAGTTTCTACCTCCTCTGAAAATGGCCACATTCACACTAGTAATCTGAGAAAAGCTAAGAGCACCTGCTTTTGATAATTTTACACACAGGCTTCCATAGAAGTCATGCGATTCAAAGTATGTCACAATTTCTCCCCACATTAATTCAAGGGCAGCAACACAAAATCAATACAGGCTTAGAAAGTTTCTGTACTCCCAATAAGATTTCCCAATTTTAAGAGATAAATTTGACAGACTTTCTATTCTCTCTATTACTGTTTGGTGAGGGATGTAAAATAACAGGAGGGGCACCGGAGCTGGCTGCACACCCATTCTTACACGAGGCTGTTTGGTGACCAGCCGAAGAGCTCAGCCGCCCCTTTACCGTGCTGTGATCCAGCAAACATTGGGGACAACCCCCCCAAACCCTGCACCCCTTTTACCTCTCAACCCTCCCGAGAAGCTTAAGGGCTGAGTTATGAGGTGGCCACTTCAAAACCAGAGAGCAAGCACGATACACAACTAGGACTACAGAACAGAAAGTGAGATCCCAGCCCGCTGTATTGATCCACTCCATTATACCATGATGCTCAGAACTCTTCTGCTCACTTTAAAAAGGGCTTTAACAGCCTTTATAGTCATAACATATGGGAACAAACAGTGATCCACAGACAGGAAATACAAAGCCATGTATTTACTTCTTTTTCTCTGAAGTCATTCAGGCTAATGTAAATGATTACTAGAATATAGGTCTGAGCAACGTGAAGTAGTTGTCCCATAACACCACTTAAAAAAAAATTGGACTTTTTAAAATGTCCATATAATACAACATCGCTCCCTCTCTTTAAAAGGCTGTTAGGGGAGAAAAGGCCCAAGGGACCTGTGAAGAGCTGCTATTGTAACAAGAACTATTATCGAGGGAATTTATTGTCATTTGGAGCTAAGAAAACATCTGCATTATAAGGTTGCTTAACAACATTTAAACCAGGAAAAAGTTAAACAAGAACTTATGACAGACAGTAGATTAATTTGAATAGATTCTGCTTTAATCAGACAATTACTTTGCTTTCTTTCCATCAACCATATCAAGCCACAACTGCATTTGCAAGATTCAGCCAACAAAATACAAATAAGAGACAACAAAAGTGAGATTAGGGTGGAGAATCTGAAACAAAGGTGGTGGCAACCATTCCACCATCACCACCACAGACCAGCCATGGGACCATCCATACACCAACAATTACAAATTTTCCCAATGAATCATCAAGTATTATAAATAAATGAATAAAAAATGCATTTGCTGACAGAGGTTTCAGAAAAAGATGACACTTTCAGAAGCAAAAAGGGTAAATCCTGAAAGCATGCCTATGGATTTCTTGACAGGCAGTCTGTGGCATAAAAAAAAAGGAAATCTGTAGTATGTGTACTAAAATAGGTAAAATATAAACACTCACAAATGCTGTAAACACAGAGCAGGGACACACCAACAAAGAAACCAGAAGATAAATTCCTGGTACACGAGAGCAACGAGGTTCACAGTGACATGAAAGAATCCTTCCGTGAAACAGAACCCTTCTTCCCACATACAACTAATTTAAATCTCCATCTAAATTTGATTTTGGTACCTCCACCTCTGCACCGTGTCCACAAAGATGTACCAAACTGTCGATCCCTACATGTATACAGCGAAGCTTTTCTCCACTGGATGTTTCATTTTTAAATGGCTGAACACTCAGCTGCCCTCTCGCAACCCTTTCATCTTCCAGAAAGCCTCCAATATATCTTCATTTAAATCACCCAAACGAAAACTGGATCAGGTTATTTTTGGAAAACCCCTTTGAGCAGCAAAGGCAAAAACTCTGGTCTTCGGCTACATTAACTGTTTTGTTTAACTCCACACAACTGATGTATATTTGAACCACTCAAAATGGAAGAATAACTGCAGGGTGGGCTCCTGTGATGACCAGACGTTTCCACTGAAATGCGCCTATAATTAAAGCAATTTCTAAAGAATGCAGCATCCCGAGAGTAGCAGAGACCACGGACAAGAGCGACTAAAGCTCTGCTGTTTAAGTGCTCCATAAAATTCCACAACAGTAGAAACAAAAAAAATCTGTGCTCTTTCAGTTCTGCGACAAAGTGGGGGCAATGGCACAGCGTTATCAGCGTGGGTATTAACAGGACATAATTTTTGTTGTCCGACGTAAATTACTTTTTACATAACCATCAAGACAAATGATATTTTTGTCTACTGAAAGAGTCGTTAATTTCAGCCATTGGTCTCATTTGCTTTGAGGAGCAGCTTATTTTGGTTAATGCCAGAGCAGACGTCAGAATTCTCTTCCCCACAAAGGCTCTGCCCAGCCCAGCAGCTCCGCTCTAATCAGGAGATTAAATCCGCTCACTCATGTGTGAAACGCAGGCTTGATCTCTGCCTCCTATTATAGACTGTCTGCACCAAACGGTCAGCATATTCTTCATAATACTTAACAACTGAAATGCATTAAATTACATCTCACTTCCTTTTCGTTAGGGTTTGGTTTGGTTCCCCCCCCACCCCCGGAAATGCAATATAGTATTTAAAGCAGTAAAACCTTCCTAGTGGAAGTATGACCTTTGATCTCTGCTCTTCAGCTCCAGGAATATTATTCAAAAAGCAAACATACACAACACTGCGCACAAGGAAGAATAAGCACAAGCACAGAAAGTTGAGAGACTGTTTAAATAGAGGTTTGTCTGGAGCAAACCTTCACAACAGCTAATTATCCTTCTATATTCTTGCTAAAGATTTCAAAATGCGTAGAATCATGGAATTGTCTGGGTTGGAAGGGACCTTCAAGATCATGTAGTCCAACCATCAACCTAACGCTGATAAAGAAGAACCACAACACACCACATCACTAAACCATGTCTCTAAGCACTGTATCAACCCATCTTTTGAACGCCTCCAGGGATGGTGCCTCAACCACTTCCCTGGGAAGCCCATTCCAGTGCTTAATAACCCTTTCTGTGTCAAAATTTTTCCTAATATCTCATCTGAATGTTGCAAGAGATTATAAGATCTCTTGTAGGACCTTAAAGTTACAGAAAACCAAAGATGTCGTTAATGGCATTTTATTTCCAACACCATTTTATCCCCCAAAAATACAGCCGTGTCTTTTGAACACCCACGAAAGCATCCAACTGGCCCAAGGGCACACTGAGACCCTGGGAGACCTGCAGGGTCCTGGAGATCCCATCTCCAGACTATATTCATAGGACTCAGGAGGAGACAAAGTATACACCCATCTCATCCCCTCAACTTCATCTCTACCACCCTAAGGGAAAAAAACACCAAAACCAGAGAAGAAAATCCACCCTGCTTGTGAATACAGGTGTATCACAGCAAAAACTGTCACTATCCAAAGTCCTGCCTCTTCAAATAGTACGGAGTTAAATCACCACGTAATGTTAAGGTACTATTCCATTGTTCAACCTGTAATATTGTGCAACTGTAGTATTTAATTTCATTTTAATCAGAAAGGGCCAGCTTACTCCCATATCTGACATTCAGTCTTAGCTGATGAAGGTAACAAGTGGCAGCGAACAGGTAATTAGGAAACAGTCAATCTCTTGATTTCATGAGTTTTTAAATGCAAGAGAGAAATCACACAAATCCCACAGATTTGTTGTTCTTGGCAAAAAGCAAGGAAAATTAGAAGATATGGGTTATCTTAACATACCATCATGAAGTAGAACAGATTGTCTACAGTCACTTGCTCCAGGACCAGCAAATAACTTCTACTACAACTCTCTCGTACAACTGAACCAGTTACAATCATCAGAGCACTGGACACCCCAGCAAACCAGAGCCAGGAACCAGCAGCAGCCCTGCTCACTCCCTACAGTTACCACCATCTGCAATGCTGGAAAGTTGTCAGCAAGGTCACGTAGGCAAATGGGACTGCATTTACACCACATTAAACAGTCCAGGGAACTCACCTCCATGCTGTTCTTGCCACTGTCCATACTAGAAATGACTACCCGATCTCTCATTTGCTCCACGGCATCCACTGTGACTTCTCACCAAACAAGTTTCTCAAAATTACATAAAACTTCACCTCCTTCACAGCCACGTTACTGCTCCTGGGCAGCAACCAACTGAATTTCTCATGAGCTTTGAAACACTAGTTTTTGGAAAAAAGGACCAGTTTGCAGGTCTCAGGCATTAGGTGTTTCAAGGCTATATATTATGTTTCCAACAGCAGCTACGAGAACAATCGCATGGGTAATCTATGGGCCACTGCTAATGAATCCATTGAAAGGGACTTCATAACGGGCTGCGTCTGTCTTGAGGAGGAAAACATTAAGAAATGCTCCAAGTGATTAGTCTGCTTCTCATCTAAACCTAGAGCAAGTATTTTAACACTGCACGAAATAACTTCTGACTTTGGTCACGCTTCAGACATCAATATA
The DNA here is from genome assembly GCA_026413425.1 of Tringa solitaria. NCBI lineage: Eukaryota > Metazoa > Chordata > Aves > Charadriiformes > Scolopacidae > Tringa > Tringa solitaria. Next base: position 4,993,224 of record JAOXJM010000008.1, on the reverse strand, counting down.
ATTTCTACTTCCAGTGCTCTCAGTAGATGCTCTTAACTATTGTATGACTAAAGTAATGGAATTTCATGTATTGGAATGAGGCAATATCGTTGTATTAAAGTATTTAGGGCTGATCTTGTAAGCTGCTGAAAACAACATTGCAAAATTAGACCATAAGCCATTAAGCATAGAATAACTGATGCAAATTAATCTTAAGCCACATGTGAAATTTGGTGGCCTCATTCCCATTGCAATGCCATCACATCTCATCATTTGCCCCCACCAGGAATTGGGAGATGGCAGAGGGTACCGTGGCTAAAGTCTGATTTTGTGGCCTTGTGCCTTGCCCTCCTTAAAGCCCAGACAACTCACCCTGTGTGTACTGAATGATAGTCTCAGAAAAATAAGAGATCTGAAACATTTAAGGAGAAGAATAAGCACATAAGATAAAAAAGGAAAATCTCCTTAGCTTACATAATTACATGCTCATACATCATGACATGCAAATTAAGAGCACAAGACATGTATCATACTGAAAATACCTTCAAAATGGGGGTTATTTTGAAGCAGTATGAAATTCCCAACTATTTTCAAGGTAAAGTTTTACGGTTAGACACAAGTAGCAGCTCTGAAACAACAAGCCAAGATTACTAAACCTGTCTGTGGTCTACAGCAGCCAAGGCAGTAGGCTGAGCAGAGCACCATGAACTGTGCACAGCAGCCTTTCACCCATCTGCGAGCAAGGTCTTTCATTATTCCCACAATAACATAAACTAGGATTACCTTATTTCACTTGTTCTTTCAACTAAAATCCTGAGGTGATCCTTTAGCAACCAGAGCCAGCAAAACAAATGACACTATTATAAATACGATGCCATGAAGTTTTACTTGTAAAAGCATCCTCTGAAGGCTCTTGTCCATGGAGTTTCCATCACTTACCGCACAAGAGCATTCGACAACTAAACACGTCGGGGTTCAGAAGGGTGTCATGTCACAAAGTTTTTGTCTGAAACACTAACCTAATCAGGAGCTGACTTAAGAGCTACTTTCAACATACTCCAGAAGAAAATTCACCGAGTGCCAGTTACCCAAGCAACTGGGACCTAATTAAATCTACCCAACACTCCAGGGATTAGCCTGTTTTCTCCTACAGTCCCGTAGCCTCTCCCATGAGATAACATATATAGCTAGGGTGAGATTTATTACTTGCTGACTGGTTCTTAACATCCACTGAATTATGATCTGGCTTTTGAATCAGAATGAACTTTGGTGTAAGTGACATTTCAAATCAATTACGTAACTATTTTTTAATTCCAAACATGAAATAAAGTTTTTACGTATAGCATTCTAGTATCAAATGGCATTGATAGGGCCAAGGAAGAACAAGATAAACTCCTACAGAAGGATATTTATTAAGGTCTCAGCCCAATAGCAAAGTGCAAACCTTTTCATGATTTCTCACTAGGGCTGTGCATGTTATTTCTTTGTCCATTACTTCCCAGACAGGTCTAACTTTGTTCACACTGCTCAGAGTTTAAAAAAAACTCCCACAAAGCAACAGCCTTTTTTTTTTGAGGGGGGGGCAGGGAGACAAAAACAAATATAACAGCCCTCCCTACAAATCCAAAAAACACAGCAAGAGTTCCAAGAAGAAAGTCCCTATTTCATTCCAGACAAAAAAAAAAAAAACCACCAAAAAAAACCCCCCACAACCACTCTTTCCCTCACATATTAAGACTTATGCTTCCAAAGAAAAATAAACTGAAGTCACATGCCCAATTTAGGCTATATGAGGCAGAAGAAGTTTCATACATGCCCTAAAGATAATCATGGGGAAAGTTTCTATTCATCTACTTCTCTATTCATCATCTACCCACATATTTATCTATAGGACTCAATCACTTGTTTATCTCCTTAAGAAGAATAGTTATATACTTTAGAACTTCCATGGAAGCAAACTCAAAACAAACTTCAGCTACTGCTGCATTTCAAATGTTCAAACTGTATTAAAAAGTCCATTTTGAAGAAAACCCCACCAGTGTTTATGAAGTGTGCCTGGCCTGGCTGAGTTCCCTTGAAGCCTGAGATAACCACAACAGCAACACAGAAACACACTGCACAATCTCATGTTTAGTTTAGTTTTTTCAGGGGATATTTCAGCTGTGTCAGCTGTCTTTAGGAACCTTAATAAAGAATCATAGAATAGTTAGAGTTGGTAGGGACCTTTAAAGATCATCAAGGTCCAACCCCATCCAGCCTGACCTTGAACCCCTCCAGGGATGGGGCATCCACAACTTCCCTGGGCAACCTGTTCCA
>JAOXJM010000008.1:4965242-4981889 GCA_026413425.1 Tringa solitaria | reverse complement strand
TCCTCCTCCCGGCGGCGGCGGGCCCGCCTCCGCCTCCGCCCCGCTCAGCCCCAGCCGGAACCGGGAGCCCCGTGATTGATGGCGGCTCTTTAATAGCGTGGTCAGCTCCAAAATGCATCCGCAAGCAAGATGTTAAGGAGGCAAAGCGTCCCCGGGAGCGAAGCGGGGTTGGCAGCCCCGAGCTGCAGCCGGGAATATTAATGCAACCAGCCCTCCCCGCCTCCGGGAAGGCTCAGCAACACGCACCGGGGGGGTGGGGGAAATGCAGAGAAAAATAGAGGGGTGGAGGGAATCCGTCCCCACCCGGGGATCGCTCCTAAAACGGGTAAGAGAGATGCCTCGGCCAGCGGGCACGTTAAAAGACGCCTCTCCACAAGGGGCTTGTTGCCCCGGGTTCAATTAGTGAGCCATTTTGTTTAAAAATGCCTTCCCGCGACGTCTTCCTTCTCCCCATCAGAGGCAGGAACTCATCTGCTCGGCAAAGCGTGCTCCTTTTAATTGTATTTAATTGGCGATTTTCTCAAAAATAATGAATGTTTGTCTCTTACTATGTATCTTCATGCAAACCTGTAACTTGCCTGTATCTCATGCCCGGCACTGTTCTTTAACGCCACGACCGTGACCTTTCAGCTCCAAGTACCAACTTAATTTTACAGCAAAGCTTTGCCATTTCCCTTGCAGAATAAAATGCAAAACAAGTCATCTATGTAATCCGTTACCTGAGGGCAACACACACTTTTTCCCCTGCCAAACAAATCCATTTCCTACCCATGCGGTAGTATTTTACCTATAAAATAAATCAGGGCGTACACCTTCTCAGATACGGTTTTGCGAAGCCAAGTTTAAAAATTAAAATAAAATTATGATAATCAAGGTTCACAGACCCGGTTAATTACAGCACCATGCTCAAGTACTGTCTGCCAACTTATTCCTTCCAGATGCTGTTAATTATTTGTAGTTGTATGTTTTCCCTCTATTTATCCATAGATATTTCTCCCGTGTTTTGTACCACGGCACAGGAGTCCTTCAGGAGACAACGGTCCGACTTCAAAATTTATTCCCCACCTTCTAGAAATAGCCCCCTAAAACCACTAACGCAGCTGAAGGAGCTGATTAATTCTAATGCCCTTGCCATAGCAAGACTGCTCTGATCAATACAAATCGCAGACGGTGTGGTGCGGCACGAGCTTCCCTCCTGCAATATCCATCGTGTAACAGCTTCTGAACGGGAGCCTGTCTTGGAGAGAACTGGTACAAAATAAGCTTTGTAACTGAGGAGCCGTGTGATGGCTCCAAACCCGCCAGCACCGAAATTCAATCCTCAAGTCGGTACAAAGCAACCACATCGCATTTATCCTCACTTCAGTTCTCTAATCAAATGTGGCCCGACACCTGGCAAACCGGAGAAGGGAACTAACTGCTCCAGTGTGCATTTAAATCAAGGTTCCCAAAGAGTTTTCCAGTACTAAGTTCATTCAGGCCAAAAAGATATCCTGTTTGATGGTATTTGTTCAAAACACCTTATCCCTTTAGGACAGATGACCTAGCCAGCTTGGACAACAAATCCTAGAAGTCAGTATATTGGAAAAATGCACTCGAAAATAAAAGTGTGTCTGTAGAATTTTTGGTATCCCATTAGGATGAAAGTTGCTCAAAGAGTGCAGAGTTCTGCACCCAGCAGTTTGAACACAGCAACAGAACTGGAGAGGGTTCTTCGGTCTCAGACACTGTCTCCCAAACGCAAGGCAAGCCAGCTTCAGAAGCAGGCACTGGGGTAGGTGGCAGGGAAGTCCCATCTGCTTTTATACAGCATGTTGGAGATTCTTGAATGAACAGAAGAGCTACAGCCTTCAGTCACTGACATCAGAAACAACTGAACTTTCACTAATTGGCTTTCCTATGAGATACGGAGATCTGTCCCCATTTCCTAGACTAAAATACAAAAATAAAACCCCATGCACAGAGTACAGCCTCGAGCTCCATTTTGCAACAAGGGTTTTGTTTTTTGGAAATGGATTATCATCTTGTTTTTTGGAAATGGATTATCAAAGATGAAAAACCTTTCCTTGCTCATGAAATACACCTTAGCTAGTCACAGCATTATAAACTTACAACAGCGTTTCTTTCAACACCTACACTACAAGCATGCATATGCGAAAAAGGGAAAAATAAAAACAAATTCTTGAGTTACACATACACAAAACCCATCAAGACTACTCAAGCGGGAGCTACCTCCAGAAGGACACGGTAAATATGCCGTAGAGGAGGAGACCTGGAGCGGGCTTGAGCAGAGATTCACCTAAAAAACGATGGTGATTCACACAACTGCTAACAGACCTCGTGCGACGCGGGGTTGTGTTTGGGCCAGTGGGCATTAGTGAGCTGGTGTTACACAATGAAATAAAGCTCAGTTCCACCGCACGCACAATCCAGGCCAGTTTTCCTGGCAGCCTCCATTTATCAAACCAGGCCTGTCACGTTGAGTACCATTAACAGATAATGAACTGAGACAAGGGATGCGGTTACAAGCAAAGCTCTCCCCCCGCTACAGGCCTAAGCACGCAGCCAAGGGAGCCCATACCTGACTTCATAATCAGCATTATAATTAAACAGAACACCTAGTTGAAGAAACATTAAGGTCATGACGATAAAAAACAGAAGCTGGAAATCTGAAAAAAAAAAAAAAATAAGGCTTAGACTTGTAATTTGGCAGTAATTCCTGACATTGCTTAAAGGCATGTGCACGTAGGCCCAGTTACACCACTTCTCCTCACAGCTAAGAGCTGGGAAGCACCCGTTAAGTCGCAGCTTTCTGTTTTCAACGCTTCTCGAGAATACTGTAACACTTTGTACACTGTACCTACGCACTTCAGCTCATGAAAGATTGAGCACTGAGAAGTGACAGACAGTGTATCTTCAAAGGGCTGTAAAATGCGCTGCTTCCTAGACATACTACTCATAACAAACACAAATAATTCATAACTTCGCACAGGAGTCCTACCGTATTTGAAGAATATTAAAGACAGACATACAAATTTGAGGAATATTAAATACAGACATACAAATTTGAGGAATATTAAAGACAGACAGACTCCTTCCGAGCCCCAAGATCTGTCGATCGGCAGCATTCTCCACTTCTTCCAACAGGATTAGCCATCACCTACACACAAACATTTCACCCTCTAGAAAAACCGCTCCAAAGGCGCAATTTCAGGTCTACCAGATACGTATACACTTGAAACACAAACTAAGCGTAAACAGGCTTAATGAGATTATACAGATTAAATGGGTAAATTGACTTGTTGTTTTTAAGGAGACATCCTAGTCAAAGAGGTCCCACAAGCAGCTCACTCTGAAGTCACGCAGTTAACTCATCCAGTTAACTTTTTTAAAAAGCAGGTCCAAGTACACTCTCTGGCTTGCACTAATTGTACAAAAAGAAGCCATAAGCTTACTTTTAAGAAATCGTAGAGCCCTGATGATACTAAGTGTTTTCTAAAAGCTAATATAACTCTACTTCCCAGCTTAGGCAAGCACCAAGTCCAACACATTAAACCCCTGCTAAGCCAAACCCATTTTTAAAAGGGGACTTAACACTGTCTTCAGAGCTCCACCTAAATCACACTCTCCCTTTGGATTTGGCATTGGGTAGGGGGGAAGAGGAAGGGAGTAGGTTCCAGGAGAACAAGCTAACCACTTTAATATTATTGTCACAGCCCTGTTTTTCTGGTGTGTAACTTAATTCCAGTCCTCAGTCAAAGTCTCCCTTTCCCTCCCCATATATTCCCAACCAAACGAACAACAATACCTCCAGTAAAACAAAAAGCCCAAAGCAGAAGCAGTTTAAGCTGAGTTTGCTAGAGAATTCCTGAGGCCAATGGTCAACTGAAGATTCCTTAGAGAAGGAGCTGAAAGTCAGGCTGGGCTCTGAGCACGAAAGGTCACCTCTTAACCACTCAGAACAGGAGCGCTGAATATTTGTTACCCAATTCTGTTTGTTTTCAATGGAACATCAAAGCCTCGCAGCTCTACCTATTCCAAACACAAAACCTTTGGTCAGGTTAGAGGTGATGTTTTCTTCCTTTGCAAATAGCGCACTGTTTTATTCTCAGCTGTGTTTATACTCAAACGATACTCAGCTCTTGACAAAACAGTTACTACTGTCTACACACAAATTTAAATCTGCTTGAAGCAAGAAAAGTGTCTGTACTTGTAGGTCTGTGAGCACGTGTAAATACACAACAAGAAATACATATTGAGCTTTCAGCAGCTTCTTGCCACAGCACTAATTCAGCTACAGCTTGGCCCACATTTATATGAGGGTGCTTTTCCACACTGCTAAAATGTAATCTCTAAGAGGAAATTCAGTGCAATGTTATTATTGCTTCAACATCATCAAAAGGCCATTTCATTCTGTAATCCAAGCCCGCCTAAGGAGACGGTAAACTCTGCCCACAGTTAAACACAGTCGGAGTCTTGTCCACTTCCACCCCACCACGTTTGCGTGCACAGCAGGTGGGAGTTCTCAAAAATCAGCACAGGAAGGGTATTTTAATTCAGTGTATAACTGCTGCGATTTGGATCAACCATTTCCTTGTCAAATAGAACCTGTACCCTTTACAGACCATGAATCGTCAGAGGTTTTTACTTTTTTTGTTGGGTTGGATTTTGTTTGGTTGGTTTTGGTGGCATTTGTTTTAGATTTTGGCTATTTGTTGTTGTTTGGGGTACAGGTGTTTCCCCCCCCCAAGCGTTAGGTACACAGCATGTAACCTAGAACCTGCTAAACCCAACTAACAACATTATCACACATTTTATGGGTCAAGAACTATCATTCCTTTTCTGTACTTACGTGGTGTTCAGGATTATATTTCAGAAGACCTCCAGTCAAGCTGCACATCCTTACAGGTCACTATTAAAACGTGGCACCACATCACCACTCTGGAAAAGGAGGGCCCTATCAGGAACAGAAAATTCTGAGAAGCTTCAACCCCCCGTTAAGCATTCTGAGGCCCAAGAATTCCAGGCACTGCCCTTGCTGCAACTGCCACCAACGACTGCCACCAACGACTCTCTGCCACCCCTGTAAGGTAACACCTTCAGACCAAACTTCACCTGAAAAGAGAGGCACAAGTCTGAAGAGCAAACACAAATCTTCCCGAGGAAAAAAAAAAATTAATTACGTGCCAAGACCTGTGCACTGGTGGTACTTACAACTTGTTATTAGCTAAAAACACCAGTTGCCTCAGATTCCTCCTCAGCCCATCCAGAACCTGTCACACAGCCAAAGAATTACCCAGTCAGTGCATCACTCGGCTGAAGAATGGGGATAGAGACTTCAAGGACATAAAGTCTAGTATAACTCCATTCTACATGGCTTTGGAAGAAAACTGGTAGGTTATTTTTATACAGCATCTTGGATGCAGTGTTTCTTCACAGCAGGAAAGAAAAAACACAAGTTGCTCCCCCAGGGAGCTGTGAAAACTAAGGCAATTCAAATGCTAGCACGTGAAATCTCTGGGATTTTACAGGAAGGCCTAGCTTAGTACGTGTTTGGGGGGGAAAAACCCCACAAACCCACAACCAAAACAACAACAAAAAAAAAAACCACCAGAAAAACAGATCTGGCCCAGCCCATGGGAGTTCCACCTCAAGTCCCCATACAATTAAGTGAATGTTCACAGTAGCATCAACCCAACCCCTTCTCCCTGTTCTCCCCACTCCAAATGCCAAATACTCCATCCCACCAGCTGTGCAAACCCTTGGAACCAGAATTCAGTGTGCCTCACAAAAAACCCAAGAAAACACAGACACGAGGCAGAGAAGGGGATTGTCTATTTCCAGTTAAAATTGAATTCAAGGGCGATGCTCCAAAGTAGCTGCACTTCAAAAAGGACAGAATTCGGGCAGAAGGATATGCTTTCTTTGGGAAGAGGGGAGGAAAAAACAAAGCAAAAAAACAGGAATGACCTGAGGAATGCAGCAACTTGGCAAGATGTTAAAATGTAATGTTTTATGTACATAGGTAAGTCGGTAGGAAGCGTAATAAACTCAGTTGGGATATCGTGACCAAGCTACCAGGGAACAAGTAGGGAGACAAGTGACTCGAAACCCAGCTACAGCTTTCACATCCAGAAATCAAAACAAAACCAGGCAAGACAAATTTAAGCAAAAAAAAAAAAAAAAGAGTTCATGTCTGCTATTCACAAAAATTACTTCTTCCAACATTTTTCCTCTGGTTTGTTTCCTCTTCTCTGTAGGGACCAATACTTAAATTCAAAAACGTTTTTGTAGAAAATGCCTGCCCTGGGAAACTCCAAATTACAGAATGGTACATTTTAAGCCAAGAATATCAAAACAAAATCCAGTTGTGTCTGCCGGATTTTGTGGTTCTTATGGCGAGTCACCAACCTGTTCAGCAGCTTCTTGAATTTAACAACAAACTGACAACACAGAAGTTATTTTAGAAGGTATTATCTTAAAGAAAACAAGAAAAAAATCCAATTTGTCAAGAAAATAAGTCATATTTAAAAGGGAAAATTTACATACTTGAAAATTTAATACATGGGTTTTAAAAACCCAAGAATTTTGTTCTCAGCTGCATATGAAAAAGCAAAATAAAATTCTCAATAGATCTGTGGGGGTAGAAGGGGAGGGGGAAAGCTAAAGAACAGGAGGGAAGGAAGAAGTAAACAAATTCATCTTTTTCAACTCTATGAGAGCAACTGTTAAACAATGGAAGTTTGCCTGTTCCTCCCTCCAGTTTCCACTAAAAGTAACTTTGGGAATGGAAAACTTGATACCTCTATCAAGAGCCTGTGGTATGTTTAAACTATTATAATATAAAGCATGCTCATACTCACAAGCTAAAGGAAATGACTGCCAAATGTTTCCTTTACAATCCTCCTTCCAGAATAAGACAGATTCTTTACCAAGAGATTTTCTCACCACACCAAGTATAGCAGAAATTAAACTAACAGATATGTGAAATTTGCAATGGATTTACGGTCCTTTTACTGAAAGCATAGTGGAGATAGGAAATGTAACTACAGCTCAGTTTTTTACCGTAGTAATCACTTCCACATTCAGAGGCTTCAAAAAAATTCAATAGCCTTTTTTTTTAAGTGACAACCACCACAGGATGTGACCATACCTATAATAATCTCTTCCTCCAGACGGGGAGATAAACTCTAAAAACAGGAAGTTTCTACTATAACCTTGAAAAAAATGTTAACAGTCTGAAGCCACATGACTCCAGTTCAGTTATACAGGGAAGAAACCCTTGATTTCCCAAAACTATAGAAGGAAATACCTCAAGTATGAAGCTCATTCAGGCAGCGCTCCACCACATATACACACACTTTGGAAGACTTTGATAAAGAGATACATTCAAAACTGTACTGCTCAGAACACAGCGTGACCTTCCTTAAATCACATAAATTACATAAGCAGTTTCCTGGACTCAACTTATTTTGACTTGTTTTTCAAACAGATTGGGATTTACTGATGTAAGAACATCTTTCACACCCAGCAGTTTTCAACCACCTACACAGAAGCTTTAACTGAACTGAAAGGAAGCGAAGGATTTTTGATAGCTAATATCAACCAATTAGCAGTCAAAAAGGCCTTTCAAAATTAGTTTCACAATATTTCTCACACTGGAGACGAGGAGGTGGCAATAGTTAAGCATGGTTTATGGTAGCTTATCAAACACTCTCAAAAAAACAGATCCCTGCTGTATCTTTTAACGTAAATCAATTCTGTGCTACTTGTCAAAACAACGCACATTTTCCTATCAGCATTTAACGTAACATAAAATCACACTAAGGGCTTAAAAATCTCATTCATGTGACTATATCCTGACACTGAGTTTCCTTCAAAATTCTCAAATAGAAAACACACTAGTCTTTAACTGTGTCCACCTTGGTTTCACATGCAATGCATCTATACAGAAACACACAAATTAATTTTTTTAGGAAGGCTACACTGGAAACATGCCAGTTTTTCCCTGACACTGTTCCTTCACTGGCCTACCAGTGAGAATTTAATGTAAAAGGCATCCCAGGTTTTCTATTTGGTTGTCTCTTCCCAATTGGAGAGAAAACACATCAACCCACACAAATTAAGACAGAAAAATTTATAATACATAATCCCTATCAGAACTGGGCAGCCAAATAATTTCAAGGCAACAGAGTAATATGGATATACAAGAGCTATCCGTGTAATTTCTTGAAAGTACTTGCAGAAAACTGTAAAACATCAGAGTATCATCCCCTCCCTTTCTAACTTGTGTTCCAGACATTACAGCTTTGATTAAATCAGCTGCCTGCAGGTTGCAAATCAAGATCTAACTGAAACACACACACACAAAGGGACAATTCCATAAAGCAAACATTCACTTAAGAAAATATTTACATGTTCTATATTTAATTTACAGGAAAACCAAACATTCCTGGACAAAAGGAATGCAATGTAACAATACACAAAGAGCTTTAAAGCCACTGCACAGAAACATTAGAATCCTCTTTTAACAAGAGGGGCTCAAGAGTAATCAGTGACCATTTTTTAATCAGGTGACATGGTCAAGCTGCAGGATGCCATCTAGTGTCAGCCTCCTAAAAGAAGCATTATAAAACCCACCAAAACACTGTAAATTCAAGTAAGCCACAAAGACCATGCAGAGACTTGACTTTGGAACTGCCAATTTTAAGCCTTCAGGTTCCCCCTCCAGCGCTGACAACTGCATTAAGAAAAAAATCACAATGCACGGAGATAAGCAACATCACAAGAAGTTCTTTCATGTGTTTGGTTCCCACTCCAACTAATAATTCGCTTTAACCAAGACATAAACAACAAAAACAGTGCGCACAGCGCACAAACTCCGGAGCAGCATGGACAGGTCTTTGGATCTGTCATAGATAGAACCTTAAAGGTGTTCTTTGTCTGCTCTATGGGCGATTATCTCATTCCCTTCTGAGCACAATATCTAAGCGACTTACACGAACTGCTGAATTTTCATGTTGGTGTTTTATCAGAAAAAAAGTGTACACACACACCTTGTGAGTTCATTAATAATCCATTATTAAGATTTGTATTGAAGCTTGGCAGGCAACCTCCTCATGAAATAAAATCTGCTTCTTTGCTTTTTAGGATGTGAACATGCCCAGGGTGGCATACCCAAAGGTGAAAGCATAATTTAAAAGGTTACACTTTGTTTGTATTTCCCTTACATAGTCACCATTAAGAGTCACAGAACACATGTTGGGTACCCATTTCATTCCTGTTTATCATCTCTGGTCAGAAAGGTCACACTGCATCTCACTTCCATGTGGATGCCAGTGCACAGTACAAGTCACGGCTGCAAAATAGATTAAGCAGAGAATTATCAAGGGTGAGCTAGCAGGGGGAAAAAAAAAAAAATCAACTAAATAAAGTTTAGAGAAGAGAGGGAACAGAGAGCTAGCCCTAACTAGAATTAAAGCCTGTATTTTCAGGCTCATTTGTAAAGCACAGCTGTTAATGGTGGTTATATATTAACAGTGAATGCAATTTCAGGAAAGCAACATGAAGTGCACTCCATAGCCTCCCTTTACAGGCATGTGAGCCGTGATTGCTTAGTCCGTTATTCAATTTACAGGGTTCCAAGACATCAATTCCAACCCCAGAAACGCCCACATTTTTCCAAAGGAGCGGGCAACTAAATATGCTGTTGTCATTCCCCTTGTTAATTCTTTCTCAATTAAATCTACATTTTGGGATAGCAATAACCAGATATGCAACTGGGTATTTTAAATCAGTGGACCTCACTGGACAAATGAGGTCAAAAAACAGCTGAACCCTGTTGGACTCTGTTCTTGGAATGAACAAAGTGCCTTTCACGGCTTCCACTACAAAGAAAGCCATAAATTAGACCTCATTTTTGTCAGTTCATCCAAAGATTGAAGATATATACAGGAGGTGGTGTTTAAAAGGTTAGATTTTGAAATCAAATAGCTCCCAAGAATATTGCTATATCCGTTTCAGATTAAACCTTCTACCATCTTCCCTCAATTAGTCCAAGTTAAGGTAGGAAGCATCGTGTTCTGCTCATTAGTTTCAGAGCTTGAGTGGGGGCGTTTGGTTTGTTTGTGGGTTTGGGTGTGTTTTTTTTTTAAATAACCTTTAAGACGGCTCTCTGTTGATTAATCCATTTTCATCCTTCAGTGAGTTTGATTCTGATTAGTTCAGACTGCGAAGACGACATTGATTTTTACTATAGTCAGGATCAAGAGAAGTAACAGCTTTTCCAATTAAACAACTGCTCACCACGTTAAGCAGAAAAATATGTCCAGTGCAATAATGTCCAAGTGTCCAAAGCACTCTTCAACGCCAACAAAAGCTAACAGACAGGCTTGTAATAACTTTAACCTTTAACTTGAGAAAGGAGGAAAACTCCATGTAATACAGACAGTTCAGCTCCTGTTAACTCTGCTGATAAGAAGCTGTAACACTGAGAAAAGGCTCAAAATTACAGACAACTCATCTCCCAGCTCTGAATTACCGTCATTATACCACACAAATCACCACATCGGGCTAAAATAGAAATCACAACCAGAAACAGTCTAGTAAGCTGCTGCTTCTTCTCCTCTTAAATGAAGCTTTTATACCAAACAAATCTATACAGTTCTTGCATTATAGCCTTTCAGAGTTGCACTGTAAATCAAATATTTTATTCCACAGCCTGCAGCTATTCCCACATTTAATAACTGACATGGGAGACAAGTTTTTAATCTCCATCAGGCTGAAACAATTACTATCCTCATAACCACTCAAGTCAGAGGTAAAAATTATGAGTTTTGTATTACCTGGTTGTATATTCAGGGGGAAACAGTTACAGTTTTCCAGGGGAAAAAGGCAAAGCATATTCAGTACAAAAGAGAGGAGCCCGAACAATCATACTCCCCAGTTTTGCATGTAGCAGAATGGCCATGCAGTCAAGACAAGACTTTCTTATGAACTGGAAAAAATGCATCATTCATGTCACAGAGCAGCAAAGAAAAGAGAAATCCAAACAGACACTACATTTCTGGGTAATAATATTCTCCAACCAAGAACTCAAGCTACAGCTTTAGATAAGACCTTAAACAACTGAGGACTTTTTTTTAGTCATTAGGGAAAGAGTTCTCATGCTCAGAGGAAAATCTATTGAAAAGCTAACTGAATTAAGTGACCTGGAAGCCTGTCCTATATCGATGCAATTATTGCCAATGTTGCCTTTTCAGGGTTTACAATACTTGTTAAAAGGAGTTCAACTTTTAATTTAGGAAGTTACTCTAACAGGAGGTCCCACAGCTGGGAATAGCAGTACCCAGAATCTCCCTAAAATGCTCCCAGCACTTCTAATATTCTGCCTTGGTCAGATACAGCTGGTCCATGGATAAACATCCTACCACAGCCACCAAAAGGCATTTCATATGGAATCTACTGCAGTCCAACACTAAGCAACCAAAAACCATGAGCACATGAGGCTTTACAACCTCTAAGCAGGAAAAGCCCCCCCAAGGATGGTTGTTAAGTTGTTTGGGGAAGGATCACAAGACTGGATGTAAATGTAAGAAAAAGTAGGCGTTAAAGGGCCAGTTATAAACAGAAAAAAAAATCCCTACGTGAAATCTCAGTGTGCAATTTGTACATTATTACATGTTTTAGTAGCTGCTAGAAAGGAATATTAGAAATCACAGCAGGTCAAGACACTGCTTCTTTCTCTATGGATACATTGAGGCAAAAATGCAGCATTTTACCTCTTCTCCAAGACAGGAAGAAAACGCCATCAAATTTGAACCATCCATCCTTTTATTTATGCTCTTTAAAGACCTGGAAAGATACTTCAACCATTCAAATTATTTAACTCAGCATGACAACAATAGGTAAGGTGTTAGAGCTCACAGTGTTTTGGAAGCCTCGTGAAGGAACCCCTCCCTCAACTAAATAATTAAGAGCCATCTCCCAAATTAACTATCCAGGCCAACCCAATATTCATGCCCTCAACACACTGAGAGGCAGTGGGGCTGATGAGAAAGACAGAAGGGATGTATAATGACTTTTATTGCTTTTCCTCACCCAAACGTCATCTTTGCATGTTAAAAGATGGGAAGGAGAACGCTATATTGATTTCGAGTGCCCTCTAGAGTCAGCTCCTTATTAACGACACCAAACACCAACCTCCTCATTTACTTAAAGAATTCACATCACTGGTAGCTGCAGGTTTCTAAAAAACCTGTAGCATTTTACACAAAAGCTGATAACAGACCCATTATATATCAGCAACCACAACAGCATTTTTCAGAAATGAGGTGGATAAATGTGTGTGTATATATATGCATACACACACATATATATATATACACACATATATATATACACACCCATCTCTCAGTTTCACATCTACCAGTCCCAGCTGGGAAGAGGGGTGGGTGAAATAGCAGAGGCCGAGTGGTGTCTCACTGCATGAAGCAATTTGTCCCATCAATGTGCTGACAGCAAAAGACGACCCCACCTCTGATTATAGTACAAAGCTATTTAAAAAAAAATTGCTACTTCTCTGTCAATTTGAAGGAGGGTGAATTCTCTCACACTGAATAAAGACTAAGTTTTATCGTCAAAAACTTTATGTGCACCTTCCTACTGAAGTGAATAAGGAAGTGCTATTGCTCAGATTTTTTTCTATCAGGCTGACTCTGGATTGCAGGAGCCGCTCTCGATTTAACATGGGTCATGTCTAAGATTACCTCACAGTCATTAGAGCTGCAGTTTTTAATTATTATTTGCAAGTGAAAGATTTTAAGGCATATGATTTCAGTAATTAAAAATCCACTTGGTTCTCAAACTACTATTAAAAGACCTATTTCAAACTCAAATGTGGATAAGTTACTGCCATGTGGAAATACATCACTGAATTCTTGCTCATTGGTTATAAACTTTTTGCTTAAAGCAGGTACATGCAAAGAGATAACACTGACAAGACAGGACCTAAGCAGAGAGCATCTAACAAGTAACCATTAATCAATTCAATTATTAGTGATTATTACCCTAATAATTAGTATTATTACCCAAATCTGAGCCCTTGGGAAGAAAAAAAACACCAACAGAAAAAACAGACTGCAGAATTTAATGTCTTCTCTTTAAGCCTCCAAATTAATCAGGTTCACAACTGATGACCGAGAAGAGGGAACGAGTTACACAATGCCAGCAGCTTCTCCTGTGCTGTGAAGGCGACCTACCTCCCCAACCTCCCAGAAGGAGGAAGGTGCTTCCCTCGTCATGCCTCCCCCCATTCTTCATTCTCCAGTCTAAGGGCCACATTTTCTATTCCAGAAAAGCAAATAAACATACAAGCTTTACACACATCTCTCAAACTGGAGACCTATCTTCTGTTTCAGAAAATCTATGATTATCCTTCTAATCTTTCTTGAAGAGGATATTCATCCTTCAGCTAAGGGGATTCAAAAAGATCTCAAGGACCCTGCTTTTGGATACAGGCACTAACTGTAAGAACTCGAAGGGCCATAAGAATTCAGGGCTGTCTTCAACAGCTTTAAAGTAAATCATAGGAGAAATGAGAAGTTAAATCAAAAATGGTTTTTATTTTTAAACAAGTGCAACAAAGCCAAAGAGACAGAAGAAAATAATTTGTCTCTCCAACACAAAGTCATTGCTGGGAAAATAAATACTTGGGGAAAATAAAAAAAGTCAGAAAAGTGTTTTGGTTTTTTTTCCATATGAACTGCAGAAACACTGGCCTACAGAAAGGATCTAATAAGCTCCCATCACAAATTATCTTCTAAAGTAACAGCTGCTCTTGCAATTGTCTAACAAATACAAGTCAAAAAATAATCTATATTGAGAGATGTAGTAAAGATTTGGATTTCCACTCCACAGCCCCAACAGCCCTTCCACAAACAGCCACACACATCCACGCTGGGCTACAGCAACACACAACACTCACAAATTCAAGTGTGTTTACTGTAATTTAGAGATTAAGCTGTGCCTTCCTTGAAAACTCTACATATGATTATTTTTTTTTTCTTGATTTTGATCAATATATCAAACCAAAAACTACCTATATGCCTTTTTACATCTGCATGGGTCACCACGACACACAATAAAAGCAGATTCTATACACTGGGTAACATTAGGTTTCCAAGCCTTACATAAAATCATTCTGAATGTCACTTTAACAACATCCTGATGGAAATAAGTGCCAAACTATCTACAACCTTGCTGGATTAATAGTGTAATTTGTAAGATACCGTGATTTTGAGCCACAAAAGCAGTAAAATCGCAGCTTTTAAGGTCTAAATTGTGTCTTATACAGCTAACACACCTACTAGACCTCCTGTCCACAGCCCTATACTTTTACACATACAAAGTTTGCAGTTTTATAACAGCTGTCACTGCAAAAAGCCATTTGGAGTTTCAAGCTCATACCTTTGTATATGTATGTCTTTGAAGATCAAAATCAACAAATAATTGAGAACAGTGGCTAAAAAAGCATCTATTGGAAGGCAAGTCTAGAGCCTTTGATAGCTACAAATCTTTACTACATCTCTCAATATAGATTATTTTTTCAAAAAGGATCAATAGTCTGGCCACTGTTTTAGTATAACCCATTCTTTCTGTAGAACCACTACTGCTCTGACTCTGAAAACGAGCAAGCTGCTGTGCACATAATGCATTACCTGCAATTCAACTGACAGATAAGTGATCTTGGGAGCTTTCCCACCTTTTGTTAAAGAGCGTTTCCTCAGACCTCATTTCCCTTTCACTTGACCAAAATAGAAAGATTAAGGTAAGCCATTTACAGCTTAAAACTACATTTACAGCTAAAGCTTATTACGCGTTAGTTTTAACCAGCTACACTGAATTTAAAACACAGATTGGGAAATTATGCCATGGCGTTCAGCAGCAACATTTCTGCCTCCCACAGCTAAAGTCTGGGCATCTTCTCCCTCCCCTGTATTAATGTGTTTATTAAACCATAATACCATTAGCATTATGTAACACAGACAATCTTCTTAGGCATTTTATAATTGTCTCATGCCAACAGTAACGCACTGCACATGTACAACTTTACCTGTGAAACCAGTGGCTTTCCAGACCTCGCTGACACACAAGGAACCTTCTGATGGAGAACTAAACTGAGACCTTCAACTACTGGCCACATCTGCTCGTACCCTCAGCCAGAACGCTACAAAAAAGTGACATTAGCACTGGCCGATGCCATCTTTTCTCATACACACTCACGATGTACTAACATTAAATTACTGTAGCAGTTGCAATTCTTCCTTTAAGGAAAAAAAAGTTTTTAATTTAATGTTTGTCAACTGTCTACCTCTACTGCATGCCAAACAGAGTAAATACTATTTGCAGTTATGTCTGTAATTTGACATTAATTCCTTAAGCTTCTTAAGTCAGGGCAAGCTTGTGGATCATTATGAGGTTATTTAAAGAGCACACTTGAAGTATTACATGAAGTGTACATGCTATTAAGAAAATAAGTTAACTCATGTTTTGTGTTTTGTCATTCATACACCTGAAAATAAATCAATCTCCTTTGGGGAGCAATAAGAAGATACACCATGAACTATTATTGCAACGTAATCCTCCTTTGTATGGTATAGTATCTGCTAACAAGATTGTGTAGCTTTCACATTGGATCAGCAAGACTGTGACCTTTACTGACAGCTATTCTCATATTAATGCCAGAGAGATGGCCAGTGCAACAGCCTCCCACACTCAGGCTCTCCTGTGCGGACAGCACACGGATTACCTTCCCCTGCCTGCCACCACTTGTTTCTTCCTTGCATCAAAAACCACAGGGATCAGGCCCAGCAATTATTTACGTTGCCTGTGCAATAGCAGCAAATTACACAAAAAGCAGGCTTCACCAGAAAAACCCTTATTTCAGCAACCTTTATTGTGCCATCCCTCATTGAGAGGACAGAGCAAACAGGGTCTTCAATGGGGCCTTTTCCAACCATTGATAGGAACTGTCACCACGCCTGGCACTGAGAATCATAGAAGTGTCCAGGTTAGAAAGGGCTTTTAAGATCATCTAGTCCAACCATCAACCTAACTCTGGTGAAAACCATCACTAAACCATGGGTCTAAGCACTATGTCAACCCATCCTTTAAACTCCTCCAGGGATGGTGCCTCAACCACTTCCCTGGGCAGCCCGTTCCAAGGCTTAATAACCCTTTCAGTGTAAACATTTTTCTCAATATCCAACCTGAACCTTCCCTGGCACAACTTGGGGCCATTTCCTCTCATCCTATTGCCTGTAAATTGGGAGAAGAGACAGACTGTATCACTTCTCACAGTTTGCGGAAACTCCCTTTAACAAGAGCAATTCAACGCTGGGTGCCAGCTGCCTGCACTAGGAGGAATGTGTCACCTTCCTTCAACTCAAAGCTAAAAAAAAAAAAAAATCCCGAACATACACATGCAAGAATAAAAAAGGAATTAAAAATCTTGTGCTTACATCAGAGTGCAAAGTGAACTGGACACACACAAATCTGAATGAACTTTGACATTAGGAAATACAGAATCACACAATGCTATGGGGTTGGAAGGGACCTCTGGAGATCATCTAGTCCAACCCCCTGCCA
>JAOXJM010000008.1:4953353-4964765 GCA_026413425.1 Tringa solitaria | reverse complement strand
GCTCTGCCACCCTCAAAGGAAAGAAGTTCCTCCTCATGTTTAGGTGGAACTTCTTGTGTTCAAGTTTGTGCCCATTTTCTCTTGTCCTGTCCCTGGGCACCACTGAAAAAAAAAAAAAAACACCTAGGCAGGTGATTCAGCTACTGAACTAACCTGCACTGAAACTCATCCTACTACACTGGTGAAAGAGAGACCTAAACCAGAAGAGAAAGGAGGAAGAGTAAGACGACACATATTAGGCAAAAATGCTCTTAAATAGATTCACCTGGAACATGACAACATGTTCAAAATCTTATTTGCATGCAAGAGTTACTTTTCTTTCTATAAGGAATTTTGCAATGTGCTTAAGCTTCCCCAGCAAACTTTGTTGTGACGCAAATGGGAATATTTCACTTGTTCATACACTAGCTGCTAAAACTCGTTTATGTATGAAACAGGATGAGAAATAGCATCTACATCTATCAGCAAAATACTTTTTGCTAGGTTTAGAATAGTAATGTATTTTGTAATTAAATTGCTAATGTTGCAGAACCCAGTTTTAGTGAAATATACATGTAATTACATTAATCAATTAGCCTGTAATTGCATTTTGCTATTTTTGATTCCTAAGACTTTGCTGGGCATATTTAAAAACTGATAGTCCCTGGTGCTGGTTCTTAGGGTAGTAGGGATATCAATACCCCACTACAAAAGAAGCTGGATGGTTTTAAATATGATTATGCTTTCAAATTAAGGCTTACCTGGAAAACAGAACAGGATCTCCAGCGTCTAACGTTCAGTCTGTCAGAATGGGACAGAATCTGGGTATAATTGGTCAAGCGTGAACAACTTGAAAAAGGATAAAAATACTACACTGCAACATCTTTGTTTAACAGTACTTCTCTGAAGGCAGAAGTGAGCTTCTTAAACTGTTCTTTCTGCCTCTGAAAGGTTTCTTCCCCATTAATTACTCTAATTTCCAGGGGAGATAATCTACCAAAACCAAAGGAAGTCCCATTTTAGAAGTGTTATTTGCACTTTGTGCTCATCTGGTGCCAAGAATGACACTTCAGTACCTTTTCCTTCAAAACAGCAATAGAAAGACCACAAAATGAGGAACACCTTGATCAAGATTTTGCCTAGAGATTCAAGACACAAATAGTTATAAAATCAAACTCATATGAGCTAAATAGGAAACTTTTTTTGTTGTCATGGAAAACTGGAACCCAAAAGCAAACAGAGCGCCAGGCATCGATCCTAAACTTCCCCTCTGTAGAGTGTAATCAAACAGATAACTTATTTTCAGTATCAAGACAGAGCTGAGTCCACAAAATTAGGAACTTCAAATTTTGCCAGACTTCCCTATAATGACAACTAAATCAGAGGGTTTGTTTCTGAAAATAAAGATGCAGAATATCCCACAATGAGTTATCTGATATTTCCCCAGAAGAGTCATCAAAGCACACTGGTATTACATGATTATAAACCCATAAACCACTTAGAATTATCACAGTTGAGTTAAAAAAAATAATTCTAGTGAGTTAGCAGAGTTTGGCACTGAAATATAACCAAAAGAGGAACCTTTCCCTGAGTCACTGTCATCCTTAAAGATGACTCAGTCACTGCAGGTGCAGGCTGGTTTGATGTACGCCAAGAGGATTTTATTTTAAGCGAGCGGTAGTATCCGTTTCAAGAGCAGGTACTGCTCAGCCATTGTAGCCTTGGTCTCCAGTCCAGTGTTTCCTGAACTGCAACTGGAATCCTTTAGAATGGATTCCTTAAACACAGCACCTTAAAATTAGCCAAGAATAAGGGTATACAGGGTGATTTATACAAACTTCCTCCCCCAAAATAACCATGATTGCCGTTGAGACAGTAAATTACTGTAGCCAATACTTCATCCACAAAATTCTGCTTTAAGCGAGGAACAAGCAGTAATTCTAGCTGAGAAAAAGTCATCTTCTTTTAAGAACTACTCAATGCATTTCAGCTCTATGTCCCAATTTTGTTTAAGAACCCAATAACTTTGGTCTTCCAGTTGATTAGGATCCAACCAAGGAGGATTTGCTGGGATTTACATTTCTCAGAACGTACTGATAAGATCAAACATGATCAATACCACCAACTATGAGATGGGTTTTTTCCCACCAGATGCCACAAAAGAAATCTGAGTTATTACTTAAGGTAGCAAATACGTGGTTATTGCCAACAAACTGTTGGTCCTCATTCAGCATGTACATCTCTGCCTTTTCAAATTTTCAGGTTTGTCTCCCAGCTTATGAAGTTTAGCAAACCAAAGCAATTGTGCTCTTGCCAACAGACTATCACATTTTATTATCCCGGATAATTAATTAATTAATGATGTACCTACATAAAGAGGCTTGAACTGCAAGCGTCTTCCACCAATTGTAGGACAAATTTTCTTTGGATAAGCCGCAGACACGCAGTAGAATTTTGTACAGAATTGCAGGATAGTGTTTTCATCTGCCCTGACAGCTGAGGTTGTGTAGATACCAAATACACAGTAAATGTAGCAAGCGTTTCTTTTAATAAACTGCCACAGAAAAAGTATGAAAAAAAATGATTCAAGCTGAGGACATATTGATGGGTACAAAATCCTCGAGGCATTATGCAGCGCACAGAAGCTCATGGATCAGCATTATTGCAGCAACCAGTAGCCGTCAAAGCCAATTACCCCAGGGACTTTGCAATGGGAGGCCTGGGTTGTGTTGCTGTCTCCTTTAACTGTCAGCGGCTCTTCGCGCCGGGGAGAAGAGGGAGTGCTGGAAATCTGTCACAGCCAATTACTGCCAATGTTTTATTTATGTCAGGATACACCTGATCAGCAAACAATAAAGCCATTTTATAAAAGATGATTACAAAACCAGAATGCAAAATGGCAACAACTGGTAGAAAAATTTCATTTCTAGACAAAAACACAGCACGTACACTGGGAACACGTGAAATAAATTCTCCGTGCTGAAGGAGTGACACACACAGGTTTTAAAGCCTTTGACTCCCAACGTAGACTGCATTTTTCAAATGCCCTGACAAAAGGCTAATTTGTATACAACTCGTTTTAGAGACAGGAAGATGCAAGTCAATGTACTACAATGGATTTGAGGAATTAAATTCTATATGGAAAATAACCAGAGAGAGAAAGGAGAACAGAAGAACCTGACACAATATGAAGATAAGTCCACAGAACATCTTTGCTGTGCGACACCAACCTTTCTTTCAACTGCCCAACTCAACTGACAAAAGAAAAAGGTTAACTACAGGAAAAACACAAAGATTATAACATCCTCCAAGGCTTGAGAACCTACCTTTTACTTATCCATCTTCAACTTACAATATACTACCTGCATTTTAAAGTTAAACAGATTTAAGTTTGAATCTGCCCTTTGGCCATGGGACTCTACAACAGATCCTAAACACAGAGTTTCTTTTCACACAGATATATAAATATACGTCTAGTTTTACTCATGGCATTTTTCAACTCACTACTTTCAAGAAGTATTGTACAAACTGTTCTGAATGAGCAGATCAGCTGGAGCCTTGTCAGACAAAGACGCTGTTGGGGAAATACTCCTTTAGGCAGACCTGACCTCCCCAGAGAAGTTGTATCAGCCACTGAGATGGAAGTTGGCACTTCCAGATAATTCTCTTCAATTATTTTGCTGCCTCAAGTTCCAACTGTTAAAGGATGCATCACGACCCCCCTCCCCAAAGACATTACAGACACAGGCGCAGATGGGAAGGTGATTCACTGACTACACCAATCACTGCTCTGAAAACATGATTTCCATAAGTGTCCTGTGAAACAACCAACAAGCTCATGGTCTATACTTTTTTTTTTCCCCCTGTAAGTATGGCTTTTTCAAGCACTACTTCTAAACTGAGTAATACTCCACTATTTTGTAAAGTACTTTGAAATCTATGGAGAAACAGCAATATATATATAATGTTAAGATTTAAAAGAAAAGCAATAATTGTAATGGGGCAGGAACATCTACATTTCTTATGTTTCAATGTTGAAAATAACTTAGAATAATCCATTAATCTAATCTGTTACTCTGAAAAGCTACCACAATACTGGCTGCCACTTCTGTTTACTCTTCAATTTTAGAGTATAACACTTTAATCCAGGGCCTTAAAATAACTTTGGCCCATATGTGTACATAATTAAAGGAAATTCAAGAGACTGTTTATCTTACAATAGGCTCCCATCATAACAAACACTGCAAATACATTAAACCTGCTCATCACCAGGATCCAATGGTACTTATTCCCTAGAAACAGACAGAACCTGAACTTCTCTGACTGCCAATACTATGCAAGTATTATTTTCAACTTAATTTACAAGGAAGAGTTTACTAAAAAGCTGACCCTATGAAGCAAAAGGCCCAGAACACTAGTATGAGGACCCCAAATCCAGTAGATTCTTAGGGCCTCCTGCAACATGAGGCTGAGTAGGACACAAAATTTGAGGAATAGCCTGGTAGCATCTTTCTCAATGCGTCTTTTTGCTTGCTTCCTCCTGCCCCTGGGGAATTTGTCTGCCCAAAAGCTCCTGTACATCACAGCCCCAGGTAGAATTGCACTCTGCAGCCTTCCCAAGTTGAGCACAGCTCTGGAATCACACTGGCCATCTCTATGTGTTCCAACAGCCATCTCGAAGACATCAGGAACCCAAAGATTTTGACATCAAAAAAAGAGCAAGACTATATATACCACCTTAAAAGCTATCAACACAGACAACACAAAAGAATATTTGGATACAACCTTCCATGGGAGTTAAGAGTGCAAATAACAGGCATTTCAAAGCTCAAACAAAAGTATGAAAGAGATGGCTGTTACATGTCAAGCGGAGTATTAAATACTTGGATTCCCCCTTCTCTTTTACTTAGGATAGATGCAATATTTTTCTAATTATCTTTTTGTTCACAGGTCAGACACTGTGCAAGTACAACTGCAGAATAAGATGGCATTTGAACACAGAAGTATACCCTCTCTTTACAGTTTTGTGCACACTTTGGTATATTTTTAAAAATAATCTGTCCTGTAGCTATTAGGAGATATGTAGCTTACTGTTTTAATAGAGCTACATGAAAGTGGATCAATATTATTTTAATTTTTAAAGGTCTGTTTATGAAATGCAATCATCCTTCATTAAAAATGCAAGCTGTGCTTCACAAGAGGTTAGTGTAAATGATTCATAGTTTGATATCTCTCCAGTATAATCATCTTCTCTCAGGAGGGCCCATCGGATGCTTCATCACACAACTCGAGTTGGTATTATTAAAAAAAATACTTGCCCAGGACAAAAAACTAACACATTTATTAAAAATCCCATCCCGCACATTCTTCATCCCAGATAGCTATAGGTCTCTACATACATATTATCAGATAGTTGCCAATGTGGTTGAATTATCCGTGGCTAAAATGGAACAATCCAGCCACAGTTTTTCTTTTACCAGCTTTGAAAAAGCCCAAACAAAAAGAAAAAACCCACAATAAAAAAAAAGTCCATATACACACACTGCATTAGAGAAACACCTTTTACTTAAAGAAAACAAACAAAAAACCTACCATCACACACTTGCACCCTCAATGCCATGTTAAAGGAAAAAAATAAACCAAACTCAATCTGTTCAAATTCACTTACCTAGCCTGGAATTCCAGTACTATTACTTCCTTTCATTAGAATAAAAATAAAATTTACCTTCAACATTGGGCTTCAATAGATTCTAAAGACTGAAATCTTCAAAGTCAAGCCTATACAGCATTAAAGGCAAGACCCTTCTATTTAAAAACACTAATTGCAACTGTTTCAACACAGCAGCATCTGGCTAATTATGACACGAGATTTTAACTAATAAATCCTTAATTATTAAACTCCAGTGTTCAATTTCCTTCACACAAATAAAACAACATCGTATTATAGCAATTACAAACACTATGGATATAGCACTTACAAAAAAAATTGTATCGCAGAAATCCCTTTTTAAAAAGCTCACCAGCTGCTACATTAAAGCGCAGAATATAATGCTTACACGATGACAATGTCTATAGGAGAAGTGTCCTTACGAGCTATTATACCAGGCTGTATCCAGCCTTTATCTGCCTACCAGATATTTCACCTTCCTATCTGTGCGTGCACAACACACAGCAGCTCTGTTTGTGCCCATTACAAGACTATCTGCCAATAATTTTCCTCTTTATTCTTTTCTCTCCAAATACACGCCTTTGAATTTAATATAACTGTACCACTATCACCCGGCATATTTATGTATGTGATGCTGAAAATATATTTAATCAAGGCAATATTACACACCGAGCTCCTGAAGTTCCCCAGAGAATACATTTGGTTTAGGCTTTAATACCTGATGGGGACACCCTCCCCTAAAAAAAAAAATAAAATCAGAAATATAGCAGATCTGACAGAATATTTTACAATGGAGTTGCACAGTATATGCATTCAATCGCTCCATTTCCCAGAAGATTCATTACAGTTACATTAGAAAGTCAAATCAGGCAATTCTGCAGTCTGGTGAAAGCCAGCATATGAAAGCAGGTTAATACAAAAGAATTTCATTTTAAATAGAGGACATTTAGGACTTTTAAAAGCAACATTATGATAAAAATTTCAGGGTGTTTGTTCTGGCTTCAGAGCATGCTTTTCAAGTCTGGTTTCAACGATGTAGCTGATTTTCTAAGGAAAGAGGGAGGGGATGTTAGATCTCCAAGGCTTGCCATCTTAATTACCCTCCTGCTTCCACACGTCGCTAAGAATCACACTGCAGAGACACTTCCCAACAGCCAGCGTGTAGTTGGGACCAACTCCTAGCAGTGAAAATTCTAAATGCATTAGTTAGCATTTACAGAGGCTGAGTGTTACACACTAACAAACCACTGGGGATTGCATTTTAGACAAAGGTATTATTAAGTAGAAGATAACAACCCATTTGAAGTTTTCTGCTTACCTTACAACAGAAATATTATATGTAATTATTACCATTTACAACCTTGCCTCCATTTCAGTAAGTAAAACGCAGATAGGGAATATAATTACTTATTAAACTAATAATGTAAGAATTGATCGACAGGATGGAAGTAAAAGAATTGTTCAAGGCCGTATTAAGAGTATAAGCTTATCTGAATGAAACTGATTTTAGAGCAATTCTTTACTATAAGCAGAACACCTACAAACACACAAGCCATATATACACACAGTTACAACACCAAAAAAAAAAAAACCAACCCAGAGAACACAAAAAGTAGTTGTCGACAGCGCCAGCTTTGGCAGCATTGAAGACGAACATCCCGCACCCTGCCTATGTTTAATTTAGTGCAAAACCAAATGCAGGCAAAACATCTGGTGCATTATTGATGGTGAGCAGGATAAATGAAATTTGAGATTTCACAGGAACTCTGATATCCTGCCCCACACTTACCATGTGGAAGACCTAAATTTGTTTCTGATATTACATCTTTTTGGAAATCATGTATTGTGTGGATAACAGACTTCATGAAAAAGCAGACAGACGTATTAAGACCTCTCATTCCTGAACAATATTTAGCACACATAAAAGAAACACTTCCATCTTTTATATGGAGGGAGGGTGGATGCAGAAGGCAGCTATTAAGTTTCTTTTTCTCTGGCTCCACACCAGTTACAAGCCATCCCATCCCTAGCACTGGAAGGCAGGGGAAGGTACCTTAACATTGAAACATCCAACCTCCGCCAGAAGAGTTCTGACTTTTTGACAAGACAGACCCATTTCTTTGGTATTTTCCTCTCATGCAATTCCTCTTTCACAATTTGGGGTTTCTTTCCACTCATCCCACCAGGTAACAGGCTCTTCAGGAAAATCCAATCATTGCCCCTCCTTTTTTCCTTACTTTCCATCTGCCATATTATGAAATACCTGTAAGTTACATTAGGAAGACAGAAACTAAAAAACAAGCTTTTACTCAAGTTTAAGTCAAGAATCTTGTTTACCACTATTGCTATATAAATTTCTCAGTCAGGCATATAATGTTGTTTCTAACAAGGCAGTTAAGTTTAATTATTTTTTTTTATTTTTGCATGAATATTCACTGTGCTATTTGCATGCATTTGATTAGGTCCGTTACATTCACCACCTCTTAAATTATTCTGAGACAAACTGGAGTCCCAGAAGTACCCAGAGCCCAGGATGTTTACCAGTTATTGTCTGAATCTTGGGGGGGGGGGGGGGGCAGAAGGAATTGACTCCCAAGTTTCCATATCAATCTCCATTTGAACTTAATAGAAGCAAAATACCATCAACTACACTGGCCCACCAGAAGAAATTGAGTTGATATTTCTGACCCTCATATTGCCAAGGAGTCAACCTCCACAGTGGATTACTAATCTTCAGCTGCTGGTAAACCTAGCAAAATCAAACGGAAAGCATTTTATGTCAGCCACATCGCTTTACAGTGCGAAGCAGGTATATCAAACCTGGCAAATTAATGTTAATTCAACCCCACAAACATCAGGAAAAAAAACAAGGGTTATCCTCTTTCCCAACCTCTGATGGACAGGGTAGAGAATTTAAGCACCACAAAGCATGTTATTTTTTTACCCTCTACACCCAATGCTACTGAAAATCAAGATAATTTTCATAGCATTTTGCCCCATTTGAAGAGCACAAGTAGGAGCAATACAGATAGAGGGTCACACGACTCCTAAGCAGAAAATGAACTCACTATTACAGCACTGCTATAGCGAGAGACCTCACCCAGGCTCTCCACGAGTCTGTGCAAGGATAGTGCTATACATCAGGTATAAACACACTGCAGCTGAACTAAGAACTGTGTTTCCCTTTAATTTCTCACATCTTGACTCAAGAGCTATACAAAAAGTTATTAAAATTAATGCAAACTATCATAACTCTGTCTTTTTTATTACTGGTAATATTCCTTCTAAAATATTAGTCTCCTTGGCTGAACCAGCATGTCTTTTTGAAAGTTGCCTTTGAAGATCAGAAACTCTTTAGCATAAAAAGTGAAACATGCAATCATGTTAATTTGACAAGGTAAAGGGAAAAAAAAAAAAATCACTTCAGCTTAGTATTTCTGAAACTCAAGCTATTCTTTCATTTAAAAAAAAAAAAAACACAGCATTTTTCTTTCCTAGTTCCCTCTACAGTAATTGAAGTGAGGATGTACAAAGGCTTTTGGGACTCCGAGCATTTTAAAAACAAAACAAGAAAGTATCAACCTGGCAAGTGACCTGAGTAAATACTTCCCATCTTAAAAAAATCATTATGTTAGAATCAAACGCTGGAGCATGAACAACCCCAGCAATACAGTGAGTACTCATTTTTTCCTTGTTTGCATAATAAATACCGCAGCTATATATATATATATATGCATATGTACATAACATGAAGGCGGTGACAGCAAGACCATGAGCACACACGTGTTTTATAAACAAGAAATTCAAGCTGGAATTTCTCACTCTTCCTTCCGAGGTTTAAGTGAGCTGGGTGCCCAGCCAAAGCACCGCAGTGTCCACAACTATTTTGTCAAAAGCAAAAATAGAGCATCCACACATTTCAAGGTTTTGCACAAGAACAAATAAATAAATCAAGAACCCCATGAGTTGGCTGAAGTTCTCAGTTTGCTAATATTTAAGTACAGTTTATGATAACGCTCAAGGCACATGAATGTTATACTCCTGAATCATTTGTTACTCTTTCATCTACTTTGCACCAGGAAAAACAGGTATTGCACTTGAAAGACTCAGACTAGCCCGTTTCTCACTACTCCCACGTACCACTGTGTTCTTACTAAGTAACCCATGTTACCATTATTGTTCTTAAATATTTATGAATTCCTTTGCAGTCAATAACAGGCTCTAGATGGCAAAGTTCTAGTATGCTACATCTGTGGTGTTGATCAGCACTTTGAGAACTGCACACTTTTCAGAGTCATCCTGTGGGACAAGCTAAATGCCAAAATTCAAGAACAAAAGAGATGGTGGTACACAATCGTACTTGTCTGAGGTTATATTTTGCAGAGGTATTCCCTTCGAAAGCACAAGTTCTGCCTCTATACTTAAGCCTTCCTCAGGACAGACATCCACGTTTTACAGACACGCAAATCAACACACACCAAGTCTGAAGTCACAACATAAAATACAGAAACAGCAATTCTGTGATTGCAGTGACTGCGACTCCCCGATGCTTGTTCAAATACTGAATACTCAACTGTGACAAAAGGAACCATTTACAGAAGTGGCAACTAACCTCCTTTTCATAATTGCTCACTCAATTTTTAAAAGCACGTTCCTCTCCCTTACAGTTATAGAATTATTTCAAAAGCATGAACCCATTAAACATTTGCCTCAGTCTGCCCTCAACAATAGCCTCAAGAGATAAAAATTCTCACTCGTTTCAAGAGAGGCCCTATTGATTCTGCTGTCACAGAATATGACTATTTTCTCCTCATGCTGCTTCAGAAGAGCATTCTGTCATGGCACTACACATTTATTTCCTTTCCTGTCTCTTCACAGCCGCTTTGCAGGGGTTTCTCACACCCCACCACCCCTTCTCTACCCCAGCAGACACCTTCCAGCAGGCAAGGTGCAGACAAGTCTACTCCACACACACTGATGCACAGTAAAGTTAATGCAAAAAAGCAACAACGGGTGGGCTTTGGGCATTCATATCCAAATTGGAGGGAAATACCAAAACTCTCCTCACTGCCATACCTACTGCTCCACGCTATCCGGTAAGACCATCCAAGCATCTAGGAGCCAGCTGGAAAACTACCAGTCTTACAGCAACCACCACAACCAAGGTCAGCAGACTGATCGCCGGCAATTCTGTAAATGTGGAAGTCTCCAGGCACGATGCTTGGCTGTCACTGTGAAGCTGCCAAGTTTTATTAGAATCGGGGAGTATTGACTGCATTCTGCCCCTTGAATGTCAATGATCTGATCCTTCAAGTTAAGTCAAGTGCAATTTCCATTCCCAGTGATGCAGTCACTGATGAATTCATGCCATGGTCACAGAACCTTAACAGCTGCTCAAGAAAACCAGTACTAGTGCTCACAACTGGATGTAACTGAAGGTGTCTTCTACCCAGCCCCAGCACACATCAAAGATTGGGACTTTGTTGCTGCATCATTTCTTGATGGACTCAAGTTCAGCACAGATGCTGAATTTCCAAATTAAGTGCTATCCTTCCCCTTTGATTTTTGCCAATATTTGAAGTCCTTTGCATTCTTCCTTGTCAGGAAGTGTAGTGACAGGACAAGGGGTAATAGTTTTAAATTGGAAGAGGGGAGATTTAGATTAGATCCCAGAAAGAAATTCTTTGCTGTGAGGGTGGTGAGACACCGACCCAGGTTGCCCAGAGAAGCTGTGGATGCCCCATCCCTGGAGGGGTTCAAGGCCA
>JAOXJM010000008.1:4936366-4953253 GCA_026413425.1 Tringa solitaria | reverse complement strand
AACCTGGGCTGGTGGGAGGTGTCCCTGCCCAGGGCAGGGGGGTTGGAACTAAATGGTCTTTAAGGTCCCTTCCAACTCTAACCATAACTCTATTATTCTATGATTATCAAATAGGGTTACTATTTTGTTTTATTTTAATACGAAACATTACATTGGACACTCAGTTTCTACTCTTGATAGTTTACCACCCAGAAGAATTTACTCATCGTTCTAATTACAAGCTAACAAAAAACTAGGAAAGGGAAATTGCAGGAAAATGGATGGGGAAGCCTGCATCAGATTAAAACCTAAAAGCAAGCTGTGTGACAGGTACATTTTGTACAAACCGCTTGCAGAAGAGCAAACAAACTAAGCAGAAAGATCAACAGCCACAATTCAAAGAGATCTCCCTGCTGAGTGGGCTTTTCAGAGCTTGACATTGAAGAGCAAGAACTGTTACTACTGTCTACAAAAATCAAGCAAGTTCTTAGAAGTCGGAGTTTATAGGGAAGCCACAGGGTATCGCTACAGATGTTCAAATCTGCATCCCACCTCACTGGTACATGTAAGATAAACCACCACAAAACCAAAAAGAATGTTTTCAGCGTGGACTTTACTTTGGCCTCTAAAAGACTAGCTATCCAATGGTGACTTGAGCAAACCCTTCAGTTATGTTTCAGGTTCTGACACCTGCTCTCCCCAACGCAACATACGAGGTGAGCAGAACAACGCGAAGAGAAGTACAAAAGGGAAAAATTTTCACATCAGAACCAATTTCTCATTGCACTCAATTCAACGCTGTCATCAAGTTGCAATAAGCTACACCACACACAGAATGAAGGAACTTCTGCATGTCTTGGAAACCTTGAACCTTTGACTATCCACTTAAGAGATAAAGCTGCAAAAATACACATACGCGTGCACACAAGAGCACCCAACAATACATCAGAAAAGAAAGCGCTGTGCTTTCAGTCATGTCACCTCAGCATGTCTTTGTTCAGCCTGGGGTTGACAACTTGAGTAGTCAGTTTGCTACAGTATTTTCAAAAAAAAAAAAAAAAAAGGCAAGGCAATACAACTTCCAGAAATTAAAAGAAAAAAAATCAGTTTGTTAATAGTTGGTTCAGTCCTGAAACATTTCCCACTGATTTAATTTCTGCCACAATAAGGAGAAAATGAAGACATAAGAATTTAGCAGATTAAATATTTTATAGAGCTTACAGTTGAACCTAAAAAAGATTTTCAGTGATCCTCCAACTCCGCTTTAGTTAGAATGCTACAGAATGCCACCTTTAGCTCACTAAAAAGAGATTGGAAGGTACTGTGAAACTTCAGCTTCTTCACAGTAAGGAAAGAGCGCTTGCATAAACACAAATTAGCTGCTAGATGTGAGATATTTGGGGATGGGCTAAACTAATTCCAAGAGCTACGTGAAGCTGCTCGGGAGACAACAATGACAAAATAAGAACTCTTTGTGACCTTGCCAGTTCGGTGAGACTGACTACCCAGTACAACCTGTACAGCCTCCCATCAGAGCCAGACAATTTGCTGTAGCAGGCAGCTCACTGTCCGACTGAATTCCAGTCCTAGCAGAATATTCTGACAGCCTTATAAATCTTCTCTTAACCTCTACACTTTCCTAATCCTCAGAAGCATAAGAACTTTTCCCCAGTACCCTGAACCGTTTCGCTGGTGTATAACTCACACTTGAGAGAAAACATGTGGTTCAAACAAGCATCAGATTCCTGCGTGGTTTTCATACCAGCCCGCAGAATCCCTGGGTTCCTAACATCTGTCTTTCGTTTGTGATATAATTACACATTTATTTTCTATTTTACTAGTTTCATCTCATATACTGTTCACTTATCTTGGGTATGATTTTGCTGCAGCCAAGGCACACCATGGTCCTTCTTACTGATACAAACGTGCTATTTGAGCTTATGAAGTTCTGCAGTTTCTTGCTCACAGATTTACCCATGTACAGAAGAAAATTGCTCCCGCAGTTTTCTTCCCCTAAACTACCACCAAACTCTTAACAGCGCATAAAGATCTAGTGAAAAATATTACAGAAGCTTGATCAGTTGTTCTACAAAAACTTAAAAACAACTGCAAAACCTTTAAGAGTATACTAGAAGGTGAGAAGGGAGAAAGAGGTATTAATATTTAATTTACTGCTAAAAATGTAGCATCAAAGCTGCTTCAGGGTGGTATAACATTGCAGCTGGTTCCATTTTCGTGTTCTTACATTAAGAAACCAGATTTTCCTTTTGCATTATGTATTAAACAGTACATATTTTAGAATCTCAGAAAATAATCTCTAAGCCTTCCTAAGCCTTCATAATTGAAAAAATTGCATTTAGCATTTTACCGGCTAGACATGCACAAAATACTAAATTCAAAGACAGAGCTAATGTTGATTTATTGATAGTCCCTTCCGATATATACTCCCTGCTCAAACTCGCTACATCTGGAAAACAGTGATGTCACCAATATGCTAACTTAAAGCACGCTTACATTCTTCATGCTTGAGCAGAGTTCAGACTTTCTATCCACACAAATTCCTTTTCTGAGAAAATTGCCAGCACGTGGTGAGTAGCTATCATGTGCATATCGCCTATATGCAAGAAAATTAAAAAAACCCAAGTTATGTTTCAAAACAACAATGCATTCATCAGTTCTGCAATGAAAATCTGGTTTTGCAGGTTGCTAGACAGGAATTGTGCTTTCACAGTTCAGAGCAGAACACCAGGAACGGTCACTACTTTAGAAGCTTTCAAATCAACCTCACACCCATCTCACTCGAGACATGACCTCTCAATGCAGTCACGCAACACAAAGTCTTTCTGTAAATTCAGTAAGCCTGGCACACGTTTACACTGACAACATAACGCAACCATCATTACGGGGCAGAAAGAAAGCTGGATGAAGATAAATTGGACATATTGTTAACAGAATACACTTTTGGCAACCAAAAAGCAATTAAGATTAGAATTCTTAATCATCTCAAACATCTCCAAATTTGAGATAAGTGCATTAGTGGAAGAATTAGTGTTAACATCAAGTTTTGCAGTCATCATCAGCTTCAAACAGCAGGCTGAGCATCAGCGTCACACGATGCTGGTACAAGTCTGCTGTGATGCACTGACTCCAATCTATTCCTGTACAGAGAGATCCCCTTCCCCCCCAGCCCACACAAATTCAAAGTCCCACAAGGGAACTTCTTGTTAAAAATGAGAGGGGAAAAAATGTGGGGTTTTTTTAAGAGGACAACATACAGAGCAGAATAGTGCAATACATTTCTGTAGCATCATACAATGCACGGGAAACTGGATTTACTATATCCATTAAGAAGTCACTCTACATACAAAAATTCACCCCACAGATTAGGCAGAGATACACTGTGGAAATGTGACCTATTATTTTAAAAGGGAATCAGACAACTTAAAAGTTTCCTGCACCATCTCCCCTATCCGTTTTTCCTTGCTGTAGCTAAAACACATATAACTGTGGCTAAAAGTTCTACAACCTGCCTGGTATCCATTATTAAGAGCTAAACAGATGTCTACTCAAACTGTAACGTCATTGTCTGTAGAGCACACAGGGACTGTTTATTTGGGCACAGAATGGGTGCCATTTCTCTGGGATGAACCAAAAGCAAAACAACGCAAGGCATTCACACACAGCGAAACTCTCGAATGCGTTTTGATAACGCATTTGATAACAGCAGAGAGACACCCACTGTATTCTTCATGACTGCAGCAACGTTCTCCACAGTTAATTCTAAACAGATCTAGATGCACACAATCACACCAAGCACTATATTTCAACACGTTATTTATCTAAGCGCAGAACTCCTTCAACGCCTTTCCTATATTGACTAACTGACCAATACGGCAAGGATTTACAAGTCTGCTATAATGGAAACCTTCTCCAGAATCTGCTCAGCAGTTCTTCATGCTCATTTATGCCCCCCATCCTTTAAGTGGTTTTTCATTCTTTAATAAAATACTTTCCTGGCCACACCACTGAGAGTGTCATCACAAAGTAACTACACACAAAAACACTGAAAAACCCCTATCCTTCCACTCAATATTTCTAAACAACTAAACATCAGATTAAAAAAAAAAAAAAAACAATAAAAAAGACAATCACTCCGAAATACAGCTCAGTTTTGTCAGCTAGTATAGACTTTAAAATTCAGATGTTTGCATTTTACTTGTCTGCCATTACTGGCAAATAAAAGCTATGAACAAATGCTGCGTAGGCAACAAATAATTCTACTAACATGCCAACAATCACTTTAATCTCTTCCACTTAACAACTCATGAACCTTTTATGAACATAATCTTCTAGAAGGTAACTGGTAATACAAGATAATCCCAGTACAAGTTTAATTAAAAATACAAACTACATATAGCTCCATGCTTACCAACTCTTTCATGCTGAGAAAGCAAGAGCGGTTATTATTAATAGCTCTGTTAATCTGGCAAACTGAAGTGCACAGAAACAAGCTAAAGAAGCATTCAACAGACCATTTCATGCTGAAAAAATAGTACTCACAAATTATAACTTGCCTTAGCATATGCTTTTAAAGCCCCTATTTTCAATAGCTGAACTGAAGCATGCTTGCAGAGTTACGGATCCTACTCTTTTAAAGAAAATCCAGTTACAAGATTATTCGTTGTTACAGGCTTCAATGGAGTTCATCTAAAATTTAGAAAAAGCAATTTTCCTTCAAGAAACATAGAATTTGAGCCACTTGGCTGTCAGATGCAAGTCAACATTGATTTCATTTGAGTTTTGAATGCCAAGAACCTCACTTGACTGGACATAAAATACACTTGCTATTTTTAAACATACCTCATGTAACCATTTAACCAGAGCCCTGTAATTCAAACTGGGGAGCTCTTTTCACATTAAAAAAAGCTGATCAGAAGACAAGCCCTTACAGTTCTGTTTGAGTGTTGGCTTGTTTCCATAAACACATTTTGGACTCCCAAGCTCCCCTAGTAATCATCACCACAGCTCTTTCCCCTTCTTCTAAACCCAGTTTAAAAGTATTTCAAACTGCCTGAAAGTCTACAGAAAGCTTTTTCTGCTTTCCTTTCCCACAGCCACTGCTTCATACCTCTGGCCAGGAGTAACTCATCCAGTCAGGTCAGCACCGACCACACAAGAGATACGCAGTAGACCATGTGTGTATCCATCTCTTCGCTGCTCTGCCCATGAATACTGAAGTCCAAAGTTTTACTTTATCATTCTACCTGGAGCTAACAATCAAACCTGTCACCAATCCAGAATCTAACTGCATCCCAAACCTGACTCAATTTCTCACCTTAAAGATTTCAGCTGTGTTTATAGTTATTTATATCTTAAAACTCCAGGTTATAGTTATTCAAAGTCACAAAAGGAATTATCTTTAACATACAAAAGTAAAGACACCTATAATGAACTATCTGGACACACAGAATAAAGTGATGTGTAGGTCAGCTACAACACTCTTCTTGTTGAGAAGCACATTCTCCAAACCAGTAAGTATTTTATATATTCTCCTTTTCATCATAGGTGATGAAAAGCACCTATGGGCTCCTTCCACGTGGAGTAAATAGCAAGAAATCCCATGTTGGAGGGAAAAAAAAAAATAATACGTGCACAAGCAAGCAAAATTAAACCTTGTAATCTAATGCAGATTGCTTTAAACATGTTTCGACTATGATGCTTCCCTAGGAACTAAATGCATAGCAAATATTTTTGCCTCCTACAAGACAACATCAAATTTTAGACACAGCTAAATGAGGCACCACCACAGAGAAACATGGGTTTCCTCAAGCTCAGGATCATCAAAAAAGCAAGACTATTCAAAGCCTTTGTTCTTTCAGGACAATATTCAACTAATCATGATGAACAAGCCTAATTCAGATGGATACCCAGCTCCTGAAGGGACCGGGTAAGGGTGCTACTGCTCATGGGAAGTCCCTTCAAACCATTTTTTTTGGTGTTGCACTGTAACAGCATCTATCAGCTCCCTCCTTTTCAATCATCTTATGTATTTCATTACCCAGTGCCACCCTCAAGTGTCAGACTTTCTGCACACCCTTTATCTCTAAACAGTTTCTCACTAATGTGAAAACTCCCCATACAAACTTCTGCAGCGTTCAGCCCTGTAGTGGTAGAGGTTTGTTTTGATACCAGTGGTTTTTTTTAAAAAAAAAAGTAAAAAATTGTACAGTACTACAGAGGCAACACTTACAGTCCACCCTGACAGCCAATTTATCTACAGTCCAAATTCATAGCTAATCAAGTCACTACAGCGAGCACATCGGCCACGTACCATGCTCTGCAAGTTCTTTCTGACAAACACTTCACATTCGCAGTCTTTTGAAACGTAAGACATTTTTTCCACAGCTACAGAAGTCAGACTGTGCTATGGATGACTGGCCCCTGAAGTCCTATTTCTGCAAGCAGGAACTGATGACCTGAGAACTGTTAACATCAAGGAACTAAGCAGGGAACAATCTCAAAGGGATCTTTAAGTGATGCTACCCAAATAGGTTCTTCCCACACAAAAATCCACTGCTTTCAAAATTTAACATGCTTTTTGTCACCAAGGCATTTGCCTGAACTTAAATTCTGAAGATAAGGGCTTTGCTGCTACACTGAAGAGATACTTTTAAGGTACCTTGTAAGTCTGGTGTCATTATGTATTGTCATAGTGTGGGAAATGAAAACAATGGATATTGTCTTCATGTTCTCTCTCAAAAACAAAGGATAAAACCTCATATTCAACAACTCACACATACTCATACACATGCCTAAGTACTTTCAGAAAAGAAGAAAGAAACCCTCTTCCCCACAGATATGCTCTCTGATAATTGTTTGTATGATGTCAAGCTTTATTTTAAAGCTTAAAGAGTATTTTTGGTTTTACTTGTGACACCATCTCACTACAGCCACCGCCTCTTCTCTTAATCACAGACCAGACAAAAAGGCTACACAAGCTCAAAAACATACCAGCCACGCAGAGAATAGGCCTGGTTGGACTTCAAACAGAAACTTAAGATCACAGAAGGATCAGTCTGTGTTCTGCACTGCAAGTATTCATCTCTTCTGCCTAATTTTCTTTTCTGGAGCCCTTCCTTCCTCTCTCCTGGGGACAGTGGGGGAAGCAAGCTAGAGAAAATACGATTTTTTTTTCTTCATACATCTACTGAGCCACAGACTGGTTTTATAAAACTATATTTAAATGAGGTCCAAGTTACTGAGCTAGATTCTAAAGACCATATCTTTATTAAAAGCAAACATGTACCTAGGAAGTAACCTTCTGGCTTTCCTTAGCTCACTGATGGGTGACACCACCTCTTTCCATCTCGGACGGCTCATTCAACATTTATATCTTCACCTTTGCACACCTGAAAGCAAAATCCCAATTTCATTCACTTTAAGGAGGTAGAGGGAATGTTACTCAGAATGCATTTCCAGTATTGATTCAGAACTGTTCTCTGAATGAGCAAATAGTCAATTAGTAACAAGAGGGAGACTAAGTACAGGAGCTCTCCATTAGTAATACCTAGAGACATCCTGCTATTACAAAGCATTAAGGCATATATTTTCTGCTAAAAGCACAAATAAGTAATCCAGGGAGTAAGAAGATGCAGCAATTGCTACAAACCTTATTTTGAAGTTAAACTTGATTCAGGACAAGCACTGTAACATAAAACAGTTCTGAGAACCATGGAAAAAGCAAGCTAGAAATTTATTCTAAAACTTTAAGATAAATTAATAATACTCACATTTGGTAGCTAGCAAAACAGGCATTTAAAAAACAATAAGAATAATTTCCATTCAATACTAAAGAACTAGGTATTTACTTTGATATGGACAAGTAATACCAAATAGATATTGATGATACATCAAGACACAAAATAACGAATGCAGAGATACAACAGAAAGTTGCCATCAGAGTTAGACTTTGAAGTAAAGAAGAGCAACCATGTCTTAAATTAAAAGATACAGTGAGAAAGCAATGATCTATAACCCCAGGGAACAGAGCTCACTGGTGCCTTGATGCAAATATACCACCTCGTATATATCAATCTCCAGACATCAATATAGGAAAAAAACCAAACAACATCAAAACAACATCCGTACTTTAAAGCACACCTTACCTCACTGCTCTCTTCCAACAGGAAGGAAAAAAAAATAGTACAACAGCAAAAGAACTTCATTCTTCACTGGGATGGGAAAAAGGTGTGAGTTACCACAATAAACTGAAAAGACAGCTGCTTAAGTTATATTTAATGTAGTCATTTCTTAACCAACAGAACACCGGGTTCCTGAGAGTTTACCTATTGTTCCCATAACCCACTACTAAGCACAAACTACCATTAAAAACAAAATTAAAAAATCTCCACGTATTTCATCATTATTTTAGAGCTTGCTGGTCCTCTG
Organism: Tringa solitaria; assembly: GCA_026413425.1. Lineage (NCBI taxonomy): Eukaryota > Metazoa > Chordata > Aves > Charadriiformes > Scolopacidae > Tringa > Tringa solitaria. The sequence goes on along the minus strand of JAOXJM010000008.1, from coordinate 4,944,826 downwards.
TACCAAACAAAAACATACCACAGAAAGAAAGCTAAAAGTTTGCCACTGCACACGTTTTCACGGTTCTGGGCCATCAAGTCAAGTTCTCTCTGTATTTGGGGGTGATCAAGTGCTAGGCTTGGGAAGATATTTCTGTGTTGCTTCTAAAACATTAACTAGCTATTTCAGGATCATTACAAAGAGGAAATATGTAATGTACAACTAAGTTAACATACATTTTCAGATTAGCAAAGGAAACAGCTACAAAAAATTAGCGTTTTCATATTGCTTAACATCTATAAAGCTTCCTGATAACAATGACAAAGTATCATCACATCTTTCATAAGCAGAAAGACACAATGAGTTGTTCAGCTCAAGTTCATGCAACAAGTTGCAGTGGTGATTTTTTATTTTTTTAAGTGCCTGGAACAAAACCAAAATATCGCAATATCAACAACATCTAAATTCTTGTTACGAATTAACAACATGCAATCATTCCAGTCTCTGTTGTTGTCTACTTGTAGCATGACCCTTTATCACCTTCAGGAATTAAATGTATGACCTAATAAAATATCTTTGGGATTTAATACAGGAAACATGTTTAATTTCAACTGAATGTTATAAACAAGAGGCCTTGTTCATTAGTAATCCTTCCCAGCCTTTGCTTCTATCCAAGAGGATCTAACATGTGCATTAGGGTATCAGAAAAGTCCCAGCAAGGAAAACTGTGAATATAACTGATCAGGACTCAGAAGACTTCACTAAACATACACAAAAGTAATTACTTTCCACATCTTACTAAACTTGTACTTTGGGACAAAAGCTATGGAAGGAGGTATTTGATGAATAATTAGTGTAGGGAAGAGAACAGGGCTCTCATTAATTGAAGCAAGGCTGCACAGAGAGAAGGGATATACAATGAGAACACAAGTGGAGTCAGTTTCATTTTTCATATATTACAGACATGGAAAGAGAAGCATGCAGTCAGACAATAAAATTCAACAATAAAAGACTATGTCTATTCAACATGAAGAGAAGCAGGAAATAGGAATCAAATTACTTTTTCCAACCAGAGGAACGAGCAGATATGCTGTTTATAGAACTGGGTTTAACAAAGCCAGCCATGGAAGGTACACTCTGATAGTAACTGAAAATCAAGTCAAAACAAACATATCTTCAAACACTGAGTTTAACCACCAAAAAAAAAAAAACCCAACAACAACAGGTAGAATCTCAAAGTCTTCAGTTGGGAAATTGGCATAATTATGAATATAAGCAGATGTACAATATATTACAAGCCACATACGTTTTTACTGACCTGCTAAAAGACACTTGACATACAGCAAGATGTCATTGATAATTCTAGCAGTCCCCTACAACTTAGTACATTTAAAAAAAAAATAATCTTAAAATTACCAGACTACGCGCACCACCGTCTTTTCACCTACTGCACTCCTACAGTCTCTCAAAACTTTGATGAAGACATTCAAAGAGCAACCAGGGCTGTTTCAGCAGGTCAGAAGAGAGCTTAGATTCTGCTTAAGTTTTCTTTCAAGAGCATATGGTAACAGCCGACTTGGCCCTTTTCTAATCCAGATTTTATTCAGACATTCATCCAGAAGCACAGATTACAACCTCCCCCCAACACCAAGAGATCACCTATAAACAGAAGAGCCCTAAATCCATACTCCCTTTATCCAGACATTAGGCTGTTTTATTTGCATCTCTGCCTTGGAAGAACTACTTCCATTACCGTACTCCATCCGTGTTTATTCACAAACATGCTCCTTCGTCAAGTTATCCATGTTCTCCCCTTTTCACTCAATTCCTTTGATTTAAATTTTAGCCTCTGAAACAATACCCTACTCTAGCTTCGGCCAGCCAACACAACGGCAGCCGTCAACAGTTTTTTCTACTGTCATTCCCTGAAAGCCTTCCGTAGCTTCTGCCCTGAGTTCAGTTGAATTAAGCAGCAGGGAATATAAAACTTACCATGGAAACTGAGTCACAGAAAACACTGTGAACAAGAAAGGGGGAGGCGAGGAGGTTTCCCTGATTAATCACAGATCTAAGGGGCAAATCACAGCAAGTACTCAAAATAAAATAAGATGGGTCTTACTTTATTAAAACCATGCCCATTTTGATTTTGTTCTCAGCAACATCAAATAAACTTGTGTGTGATAAAAATAAGCCTAGAATTTAAGTCTTACAAATAAAATACATTAGAAAGCAAATGCACAACTCAAACTAGTCTTACAGTAAGCCAGTTTTTTTCTTGATGGCCCTTACTACCTGGGAATTGGACTCACTGACATCTTTAAATGAAATCTTTAAATGTAAATCTTTAAAGTTACCTTTAAGTTAATTCTATCATTGTGTAAAGTTTCTCATCTTAAGGGTTCACATTAGAAGGCAAGTAGCATAATTCAGTGGTTTAAGGAGCAGTCAGAGGCAGGTCTATTAAGTTTCGTGAAAGTGAATGACCTTGGAGACATAAATTAGATTTCCTGCATCTCACTTCCAGTTTGTAAAAATGAGGATTAAGTGTTTAAGTCTCCTGCACCGACCTCATTAGAAGATCTGTAATGGAGACATTGCATTCCTTTTTATACAAGATGTACCATCCTGGCACAGAGACATCAGATATCAGAAGAACACACAACTATTGTTAAACTGTGTGTGGTTTGTTCACTTAAGAACCTGTGGGCTTTCCTGGTTTTAAACTTACCAAGAACAAGGAGCAAGGCAAAGTGTTCTTTGCAGAGTCTTGTGAGATACTGGGCGTTAACCAGGCAAATTTTCAAGTTTCAAGCAACTCCACCAATACACATTCATACTTCTACTTTCATACTTCTACATTCATACTGCAGTTCTAGATCATACAAGAACAAGGGGCAAAATACCTGCATTAAAGCTACTGCAGATAGAGGGGTTGGCAAAACAAGATGAAGAATTTTAAAGGAACACAGGTAGAATTCCAAGAGACAGATTAAGCTGTTGTTGTGGGCAAGAAAAACTTCCACCATAAGCACCACTATAAGCGCACACCAAAAACACACCAAAAAAAAAATATAATCAAACAACCAAACCCCAGGCCCAGTGGAAGACAGAAGTTTAAGAGAAAAGCAGCTCCCTTTAACTCCATGTTTTCCAAGCTCAGAGCCACTCTTCAATTACAGGTATATGAAAAAGTGTTTGATGTGTGCATCAACTTTATCATCATGAAGCATTTGCCCTGAAGAACCTTCCCACGTGCCAAATGCTCTTTCTTAATTCAAAGCAAATCTGAAAGTCCTGATTGCCTGTGCACCATGATTTTTTACTGGGTTTAATTTCTTGGAGAAATACAACCTTTAAAGCACTTAAAATTCGATTATGCATCATCACTTCTTTCAAATCCATGATATTTCACCTTAACGTGCATGAATGGATGAAGACTCTTAAATCAAGGAAATGATAAAGAGGCATTTTAGCATCAACACCGTGTATCTAGTCCCTTGTGGTTGTTGGTATCAGCAGGCTAACGTCATATACACATTTGTTCAAGAAGATTCATAATCCTTAAACTCATGTATTTAATAACTTCGATATTTAGCACAAAGCTTCTGATCCCATAGCACCCTATAATACATAGTTATTTACTACGTGAGCTTGCCATTTTTCTTTAAACTGGTTGCCAAAATAATAGGCTTTGACAGAAACCATCATATTCTGTCGTAATTCTCTGTTCCACCACACCAACACACTCAAGTCCAGATCATCCTGTTTTACATGCAGCCACATAATCATCATAAGTGCTGGGGTTTAAAACAAAGTACAGTCTTGTGAGCTGCCTCTAGACCACTGTGATTTCAGTAGCAGCACAGGAAAGACCTATCTCTGGCATCAAAGGTCTGACTCAATCCCTTTAGCTGCAACTCTCACACTAAATGTCGACTATTCGCTTCACATTTTAGCTCTCCCACAGTCTATAGATGCTTTGAACCCTTCCGCACTTAAAAGTTAAAACCTCTCTTCACCAGCGCTTCTATTGCCAAAATTATAAATATATTTTGTTAACATTTTTAAGATATGAGCTAAAATGAGACAACTTGCCCCTTTATGTAATAGATGGGTGGTGATGGAATGAGTAGCACTGCACAGACTGCTGATTCCAGGTATAACCGCACAGATGAGGTCCATGAGTCACAGCCACTCTGTGTTAAGCGCCCAGAGCCATTTATTAAAGGACACAAGTAAACAGGGCTGCTTGAATTCATCTGTCCTTCAGAGAAAGAACATCAGCATCTCTCCTATCTGCTGTCACTGACAGTAAGCACTTGCTGTATATCTAACATTCAGCAAGTTACACAGCAACTTATCCTACCCTAACTCATTTCTGTGTCCCTGCCTCCCATTAAGCACAAATATATATATATAGGTTATATTCATCTTGATATGCATGATCAATACCCCCCAAGTAAATTCCCCCATCCATTCCCTTACACACATTCAGACTGTGATTCCCTGTACAGAAATCTGACTCTAAGATCAAGAGATTAATATACAGTATCTTCCTGAGAATTTAATATATACCACTTGCAAGGTATCGGAGATTAAATAAGACCTACCATTTTTTTAGTCCCCTAAAATGAATTACGCTTTCTCTAGATAAGGATTCATTTGCTAGAAAATTGGTATAAACACAGACACACCAGGAGTTATGTCAAACCAAACAAAAGCTTGGTTTTCTAAAATTTTTACAGCGTTTTCTCACTAATAAGAAATTCTGCTCCTTGTTGGTTTTATTCATTTTTAGCATGATATATAGGAAGAATATTTCTCCTATGTATTTAAGCCTGCTCCCAGACCAGCTGATCACTAACAATGCTTCCAAACAGCTCCAAAAAAAAGGGAAGATGAGCTACAGGAAGATGGGCCAAATGCCCAAGGACTTGTCTGTTTCCACCCCAAAACAGTTAGCCACATCAAAAAGCCAAACATAAAGGAGAAACTGCTCATCACACAGACAGAAATATTTATTAGCACTACGTGATGGAATTTGTTTTCTCTTTCTTCAACCTGGTTTCTCAGAGAAAATAAACTTCCCTAATTCACCTCACTTTTCCCTCTCCCCGCCCCCATTTCCCTCACCCTCTCATTCCATGCCAGTAACTTCTGGTGTATAATGAATTTCAAACAAGGCGGCCACAACAGTCATCTCGGCAATAACCAACATTCCTGGAAGTTTTGTGCAAACCCACAGATGGATCAGAAAAAAAACTCCCTAATTAATTACATCCCCAGGAAGGCATGGCCAGACAAAAACCAGCATTCTAAGTTTTGCTTGGCAGCAGCTAGTCCATAGGCTCAGCCACGCCACTTGCCCATCCAAGTGTTATAAAGGACAGTGGAAAAAGGAAAACTGGCAACAGGGATGGAGGGGGCAAACTTCAGGACTTAGAAGCTCTTGTCTCCTCAAAGGACTACTAGAATATAAACTTCATTAGCACTGCTGGTCATGAAAATAAATTTACACCACAACCTTCATCGCATGCACCAGAAACATCCATCATTCAAAAACAGACATCCTGCTACATATTTGAAACAGGCCAAAACTGACTCTCAGTATCAGGGATTGATAATGCCATAATAACATTTTTTTAAAAAATATAGTTAATCTATATATGTAATCTACTTGTCTAAGTAGACCTCAAAATTAATGACCACTCATTTTCTTTCACTTACCTCGAATCTTAAAACAGTGAAGTAGCCTCTCATTTGTAGGAAGAACAAAAGACAATTCAAAGACCTTCAAAGAATTACCCCATTTTTGGTAATTCAATCATAAAGATTTATTTTTTAATCTATCGAATTTATCCAATACCTAAACTGATCTACACTTTCAGAGATGGACTTTTAACAGAATTAAGATGCCAAATACAAATGCAAGCCTTTATGCCTAGAATTCAGAGAAACACCATCAGCTCTGATACAGTGCATTTCATGCACACATTTCTAAGAATTTCACCAAAAAAAGGCCATCATTATCCCCATTAGGCATAGAGGGAAAATGGATGTTTGTATCCCGGCTAGTTTCACTTTTCTCTAGGTCAAGGTACTATTCGGGATGCTCAGTGAACTAAACAGACATTTGTGTTTAAAAAAAAACCCAAACAAATAAACAAAAAACAACCCCAAAGCAAACACCACCTCCTGAAACAGGAATACTCAGCTAATATTTCAATCTGTTTGGTTTTTTTCAGTCACTTACAGCAATTCCTTGCCCCAGCAGACTTATAAATAAAAAGGAGCCAGCATAGCATTCATATCTTGTTTGCTCCTTTGTTCATACATCAGCCTCTCTGAAAAGAGCAGTTGGGCACAGCTACCAACATTATAAAAGCTTGTGTAAAACGCTGCTGGCAAACCAACATAAAGAGCACAATACCGCGTTGTAGATCCTGCTCCCTAACACCTCCTATCACTCCAAGAAGTGGCTAGATTTTTATTTTTTTTTCCCTAGCAACTTGCTGGAAATGCCATTTCCAAATGGCATCTAATCACAGTCCCTCCCCTTCCAATACCTTGCACACCACCAGCACCAGTCTCCCCATCGCAATAAACCAACTCGACACCAGCGGAGAACAAGCTTCATTTCCAGCAGCTTTAAAAAAGCACACTAAATAAACAGGTCTCAAATCAATAGGGGTTTTGTTCTGCTTTGGTTCCAAGACAGGTTTTTGGTTTGTTTTTTTTTTTTTAAATATACCGTATTTTAAGCCTATTGATTTAAATTTAAGCTCTGGGCTGAAGTCAGATACTGAGCATCCCTTTAAAGCAGGATGATTTGTTTAGACTTCATGCAACTGAAACAACTACAATATATTTTCATAGTAAAACTAGAGTGAAAAATAGCTGAACCTTAAAAACAGTTAGTCTAACCAGGATACCAACCTCCCCCCAGAAAAAAGTATATTAGGAAGTTAGAGAGTTGCTTGTTTTTTTCTTTAATAGTTAACTCCAACCCCGACCACCCCTTTTAAATTTATTAGTCGCTCACTCATCTCATTTCAGGATCACATAATAACTAATTGTTTCCCAATTGTCATTATTTTTTAAGCTAGAAATTAACTACAATTCCAGTACTGTATTCGTATGCCAACAACACAGAGCGTAACATGTTACTGAAGCTTACAGTGTCCTTAAATATGGCACGTAATGAAATCAAAGCTACCCTCAGGCAATCTTAATGTACAAACAGCTCTGCTGAGAGGATAACACAGGTTCTGCTGTGCCATTACACAGCCAGTAACACACACTTGCAAACATCTATATGTTCACAGCACACTTTTTTCCTCCCACTCCCAAAAGTGAAATAACTTCTTTATGGGCAAAATAACTACCCAGTATGGCTAGAACAGAGAGGTGCATTTTGTAGCTATGATAGTAAATTAACAAACAGTGTGTTATTAAAAAAACCTCAATTATTAAACAGCGACAACAGAATGCCATTTTTTCCTCACCTGAGCTATAAGCAGCGTTAAGAATTACACACACCATATCTCTTCACATTCGTGAAATGTTGTTGATTATTAGCCTTTTGCTGCGGCAGCACTGAATCTACACCCACAGCTCCACAGGATGGACTTCTGCATGCACACAAAACCCCCCACTACAGTAAAACAAACCCTTGGATGCAAAGAAATCACTATTTGTCAATCCAGCTACATAATTACTGTTTAAGGCAGATCTGTCTCTTCTAGCTCCACTTACCTTCTCTGCCCGAAAAATGCTTCCCATTTCGCATAGGGACGTCAAGAGCTTTGTCCAGACGAAGAGTTACCCCTTTCTCTGTCACTCTATAGCTCAAATTCACATGCCAGAGCAATCATCAAGCTACAGAGAGGTAGTGTAAGTATTTCACTGTACTTCTCTGTCAACTCAAATTGTAGCATTCATGCAGGCAACAGCCTACAATAATGTTAAAATTATCACTAGCCACGCCAAAGTGGTAGAAAAATACCAAAAAAAACCACCAAACCCCCAAACCCCAGCATCTTCAATACAGAGAAGAATCACGACGTTTTACTCAGGTAAGGAAACTGAAGTAATTTACCCCAATTACACCCTGAAGTCAGCTCCAGGGTGAAAATAAAAACTGAAGAGGCCTCACAATTAAACTACGACAGTCACTGCTGCCTGTTTTCCAAAGATCTAGCACACTGCTATCTTTTCCTTGACACCCACATGGTATTTTTTTACCCCATTCTGCACACCTCAGTATCACCAGCTAGTTGAAGTTAACCAGTGAGCTAACTGGGATTTTACCACACCTCAATAACCCAAAAGCTCAAGCCCTTGTGCAGCACTCGCTATAGTCGTAGCTGGGAGCAGGGAGTTGGACTCAATGATCCTTACGGGTCCCTTCCAACTCCAGATGTGCTGTAACTCTACAACTAGTTTTCTATTTTGGGTTTTTTTTTGTTTGGGTGGAGGGTG
>JAOXJM010000008.1:4902376-4922222 GCA_026413425.1 Tringa solitaria | reverse complement strand
CCTTGTCCTGTCACTGCCCTTCCTGACAAAGAGTCCCTCCCCAGCTCTCCTGTAGGCTCCCTTCAGATATTGGAATATCATTTCTAACATCTTTGAATGACACAAAAATCAGGGAAGAAAGGATGAAACGCAGATGCTGAGCAATACAGATCATGACCCCAGCGTGTGAAGTCAGGTCTCTGTGCCCAGGGGACAGAGCTGCCCTCGCCAGGCGGGTGATCTGACACTCAGCTCCCAAACGGGACGAGGAAGGCTGCAGTGACACTGCTGTGCCTGACACCACTGCTGCTCCTGGGGTCCAGCTGAGATGCCCACACCACTAGAAAATGAGCGAGAAGGCTCCAGGGGTGGTTCAGAATATCCAAAGGGTTAGAATGCCTCACGCTGCCAGCTTCGGCTCCTGAGAGTGGAGGTTATGAATGATGTGTGTTACTCTCTACTGGGGGCCAATATCCAGCGAGAAAGCCTAACATTGAATCATTTGGTTTCTCGTTGATTATAGAGAGATGACAACATTCCTTTGCAGTCAGAGCAAACTCTTTGAGACAGGGTCTGGACCAGACCTAGAAGCCAAGGTATCAGGAAATTAATACCAAGAGCAGGCTGGGTAAAAAGCTGAAAAGCCACATCTACAAATCTAGAGCTGGAGCCAGCAGGTAATGGGAGATCTTCCCCACTCCGGTCCTTTGCATCACTCCATTATACATCCTGTTACCTGAATAGCTCCCAAAAGTGCTGCCTGTCTCTCCTCTCATCAGTCACCTCCTCTGCCTGCTCCTTACTCCAGATCCGCTTTTAAGGCCGCCTGCTATTCTCAGAATAGCCTCCCAGTTCGTGTTTGCTGAGCTGATGCCTCCTCCTGCTCCAAAGAGTGCCGTCCCTGCAAATTATGACAGTAATAAAGACACTGGCTGTGCTACATTTGCACTCTGTTGTAAAGCAGAGCCTTTCGAGTAGGAGCTCCGCGGGGACGGCACAGAAAGGTGAGGAGCCGTGCAGCAGGATTCAAGCCCTGATTAAGGAGCAGACACGTCTCTCCCTCTCTCTAGCGCTGCAGGTTTAGGTCTTGATTTTCAGCAATCAAATCTTGTTCCCTATTCACTTATTCCTCTCACTCCAAACACACACACAGCGTTACCAATCATTCACTTTTCTCTAAAGCATTTTAAATTCTTATCTACAAACCACAGTCCCACGTTTCTGCACTTACCCATTCTGCTCTCTTTTCTGCCTTTGTAAGTAGCTCCTTTCAGCGCCGCAGCCTCATTAGGTAGAGCCTGAATCCTCTGCAGCTGGAAGCACCTTGCTGGTCTGGCCCAAATACTTGCTGAGGTTTAACTTGAAAGCTTTACGCATCTCCGGTGCGATGGGACAGGTGAGCACGGCGTCCGACAGGGCAGGACAGATTTCCTGGTGCAGGAGGGAGCATTCGGTTCCACAGCACCTTCAGCTTTTGACTTTATGGCCCGAGCAAACGCTCTTCTGCCCCTGCCATTTTGCATGCCCTTTCCTAATAAAACGATTAGGAAAGACACGACAACATGTCTACTAATTATACCTGTACCAGTTCTCCACCTTGCCCCGACAACGAGGTGTGAATGATAATGAATTAATACCTGGGCTCCACTTGCAGCATCGTTAACCTACAATAGAAGGGTCTTTTGTTGGAGCTGGGACCAGACTGTTGCCACCAGCGGAGGAGGCTTCCAGCCCAATGCGCCAACTTGCCTTTTCCCCCAGGTTTGTGCATCCACACACAAGCACAGCAGCCCAGGAGCCAACCACTGCCCACATCCACCATTCCACTTAGGATTTTGTCCATTTATGGCAACCGGGGACCTGATTTCCCAGCTCTTTTTGCTTTCTGATGCTTATTAAGAGAAAAATCACAGGCAGAAATAGAGACCCAGGCAGGGTGGGCTGAGAATTCAAAGTGCCAGCTGAGAAACAGCCACACTACGGCTCCCTAACACGGTTCTGCTGAAAAGCTTCCCAAACCCTTTTGCATATATTACGAGCTTGCCTCTTGGACAGAAGAAGAAAAATCCCTTGATAGGATTTCTGTGTAATTAGCTGGTTTATTCATTTAACAAGTCTAATTCAGAGCTCAGCTATGTGTGAAAAGTGCACCAAAGCTTCAAATCTGCATGGAGGGCACCCAGCTTAGACCAGTGCCTCCCCAAAGGACAAATATGCACGAGAAGAGGCATTTACCATGTGCTGAGCTCGGGCTGGTAAATTTGGTATTTAGAGCAAAGCTCTTCTTAAGAAGGGCTTGACAGAGGAGATAAATCTCCTGAGGAGAAGCAGTTGCCAACCACCCAACAAAGGGATGTTTTCGTGTTACCGCCGGTGGTTCAGGAACCAGCTGTGCCCATGTTTGCTTTTCTTCCCCCTGGGGAAGGATAAGCTGTGGTTGGATCCAAATCCACCGTACTCCCACCGGGTGTTGGTCCATGCTCCTTTGGATGCTGCAAAACAGAGACCTGGACCCAAACATACCCACGTCCCAGGTGAGGGGAGTTCAATATTCCAAGGTGAGCGAGCTCACGGGACTGTGGCCACGTCCCTGCAAGGGACAGGCTTTAGCCCTTTGCACGGTGGCTCCTTGCACCAGAACGTGCTGCACTTGCACAAGAGCTGTTATTTTCCTCCCTGCGAGGTTTCAGTTATAGAGAAGATGCCAAAACCTTCCTTCATTCCCCAGGTGAGGAGTGTTTAGCATTCCCAGTGTGGCAGCTCTAGACAAGACAAGGTACTTTGGAAATGCCAACAACAGATGAGTCTCCCCAGTTAAAAAACATGGATCAATAGACACTACAGAAGCCAGGCAGTCCCACCAGTCCTTCCACAGCTATTACTCACCCCAGTACTGGGCAGACCCAACCTCTCCCAGCAGCTCCCAGACTGCCCCAAGGGGAGCAGAGCCAGAACAGGGCTGTCTCAGAGTCCTCGTCCCTGCTGGCAGAGCACCGCTGGGGTTGGGGTGTGACAAACAATCCTCACCCCTCAGCATTTTATAGCTCTGTACCTCAAAACAGCACCTTTTAAAATAAAACATGCTGTGGGTTTGGTTTTTTCCCCCCAGATTAGAACCTGAAGATATTCTTTAAAACGCAGGGTTTAAGGAGAGTGATGACACGTACCCTGCAGCATCACTGGCTTCAAATGTGCCATTTCCATCTTACGGATTTAAAACCCTAAAGAGATATAAAACCGGCTCGCAGCACACTGCAACACACACAACGCCCACAGCGGGGCGCTGGTGAGCTCAGAGAACGAACAGTTGCAGCCACGGGCAATTAAACCCTCCTGGGACTGAAAAAGGAGTCGAATAGTCATTGAAGTGACTTTTCAATCTCGAATCTTTTCCTTACGAATCTGCCATTATGGGGAAAAAAAAACCCATGGGCAACAAGCTTGAACGAGCCCTCCCTCGATTGTGCAATAATTTGCCTTTTCTCCACCAGAAAGGAACCAACATCCCCCCCTTCAGAGGATGCTGCTCCAGCAAGGACTCCACAGAGCACCAGAGCCGCAGCGGTGACAGAGACACTGCGCAATCTCTGCCCAAACCCCAGGAAAAAGGAATAGTTGTTCCTCCTCTCCAAGAACAGAAGCCCTGACTGAGGATGCTTTGCAATCTCCCTTCCTGGCCCAGCCGAACCCACAGAGCTGCAACCCGAGCACAACACAAAGGGCTTTGGAATCATAAATATTTGCTCATGAGCCTTTTGTTTACGGCCATCTGTTCTCACACAGCTGGAAATCCCCCCAAGTCTTCTTCCCCCGTGTGAAAAATGGTACCTAGATACTAACAGGGGAAAAATAGAAGTGCAGCTGTCAGAGCAGCTTTCAATTACACCTTATATTGGAGTCCTATTAACAAAGGTAAAACAAATGCAGCAGTTAATGTTGACTGAGGTTTTTTAATTGAATATGGCATGCCACTCACACCAGGGTTCCTTGCACTACGTTACATGGAAATAGCTCTAAAATCTATCGCCATCTCCTAGAATCACTGATCGCACACATAGCTTTTCCTTTTTTCTCTTCCAGGCCCAAGGGTTCAGGCACAGACTGTTCCACAACCCGCATCCTGCGGAGCTACATCTTCTCACAGCAACCCATCACGACAGAGGTTACAAATTCACTTCCAAGGCAGGTAAAGCTGTGCCAACCTCTTGCTAAAAGCCAAGGCCACCACAGAGTTTTTTTCAGCAGTACTGTGACAAGATGGACAAGCAGACACCCAGCACAGAGCACGATAAAGGTTCACCCCAGCACTTGTCAGGATGCACCTCAGCTTTGATAAATGAAGCCAGACCTCTGAGCTTGTATTTTCCCCTGCAGGATCACAGCCAATCTAGGGGTTAGAAACCTATTCTTAGTTCTCCTTCCAAATAACTAAACATATCCTTGAAGGCCACCTCTTGATAGCAGGCACATTCAACTAATCCTCTGTCTATTGGTCACAAAACACCCGAGTCCACTCCATGGCTACAGTGAGAGCAGTCAAACTCCTGCTCCCTGCACAACAGCCTTAAAACAGGGTAGGATGACGCAGGGGTAGGTATCATTGCCTCTCAGTCTGCCCCAAAAGAAGTCAAAGCCACACTTGTTTGGGTTGTTTGATGCTTTTATTTATCACATGTAAAAACACTACTATTTCTGTTTGCAGGTACCTCCTTTCACTGCACTGCAAGCCACACAACTCCAAACACTGAAGACCAGACAGGCAAAGAAAAGAATTGAAGTACTTATGCCCAGAGTCACAAGGTCATGGTCCCAGAGGGTGTTTAAATGCACAGACCCCCCCTGCAGGGACTGTTCTACAAAAGCAATAGAGCATTACGAGTAACGGATCAGAGTTGGTGAAAACACTAGGTGAGAGAACCGTCTAGGGTGGAAGAGGACCTGCAAACTGGTCTTTGCCCTTCAGCTGCCCTTATCTTTCTAGTACAGGTAATTGTGATCTAAGAAGACTAGTGCTTTAAACCGGAAGAGGGGCTGACTGAGCCACGGGGCTTTAGTTGACACGAGGGTTCCTGAAGTTCCTTCCAGCAAAGCGGGCCTTGCTGCCAAGCTCCTCTTCGATTCTGATGGAAAGGGAAGAGAGTGCCAGGTATGAGCAGACAGCGTAGAACTCCTGCATTAGCACAGCTGCTGGCCTTATCCTCAATCACCTCATCTACTTCATACTGAAGGTACTACCAGAGTCACAAGCCAGTTCCCACCAAGCCACTTCAGCTACACGCACATTTAACTGCACTGCTCACCATCGCCCATCTCACATAACTTTGAGCAAGAATTTTAAGTGCTTGCCCAAGGGAACAGCATCATGCAGAGGGCCAGTGTCTCATATCCAGTATCACAGGCTGCTTGCTGGGATGTTCCCCTTTAGTGTGTGTCATGGCCATTACCCCTCCAACTCACAGTGTAGCCCACAGCCAGCTCTGCAGGCACAGCACCAGCCCAAAAACACTTCTGCCACAGTCAGTTTATGGCCTTAAGGTGCCGAGTGTTTCCGAGAAGCAGAAGACCAAGCTGTGCCCTGAATGCTTAGTGGAGTATCCACTCAGTATCAGGTTAATCTCTCTACCCTTTCCCCCCTCCTAAGAATCTCACCTCAGCAGCTGGTTGTACTTGGCTAGGCGCTCAGATCGGCAAGGGGCACCAGTTTTGATCTGAAAGGGAAATCAGAAAGTTAGTACAGAACTATAGCAGAAATAAGATGCCAACATGAAACTATTCTAATCTGTTTAGAGTAATAAACATAATTGCAAGCTTTTTTTCAGCATCAGGCTCTAAATATCTGTATACTCAAACAGGATAGGGCTTAGGAGCAATAAATATTGTTCATTTCCTAATAGCTTCAGTACCAGGAAATTCAAATACACCCACAGGAGTTGACTAAGATTTTTTGAAATTGGTGGTCAAAGGTGAGTTTACACAAGATAACATGTTCCCTCGTCACACTCCCATTGAACAAATCAGCTTCCTGTGTACAGGAACAGCAAATCTGCATGCCTTAAGTCAGAGCAGACCTCATCTGCTGTGCAGCATGGCTTTATCACTGTATTAGATCACCAAGCTAAAAGGCAAACTACAGCAGCTACAGATACCAACCTGACCAGTGCAGAGACCAACTACCAGATCAGCAATGAAGGTATCTTCTGTTTCTCCGGAGCGGTGACTCACCATCACACCCCAGCCATTGGACTGGGCAAGCTTGCAGCTGGGAAAAGATAAACAGATGAAGCCTCACACCCTGCCTCTTTGCTCCAGTGGTGCTGCCAAGTGGCAGGTATTCCTCATCTCAACAAGACAGAGCTAGAGCTGACCCTTGGTACATGTTAGGATTATGTGAAAACACAGTGACACAGAGCTGCTTTCACACATCCTTCAACCCAGTGAACTTATTTGACATGCCTATATGACTTCAAGATCATGAAGGTACAAGGTTTACAACATCCTCTATTAGTTAACAATTGTTATTCCTTCACAGATGCCCAGTCAACAGATTTCTGTTCCACCAGCTCTAGTCTGTGTGTTCATCTCCCTCAATTAGACAATCCCCTCCCTGCACAGCCAAGAGAGCAGAACTTACGCTTGCAGGGACTCTGTCACAGAGCCGATCTGGTTGACCTTCAGAAGGAGGCAGTTGCAGGCTTTCTCATCCACAGCCTTGGCAATCCTCTTTGGATTGGTCACAGTCAGGTCATCACCAACCACCTGGATGCCAACACTGCCAGTGAACTTCTTCCAGGCAGCCCAGTCGTCCTGGTCAAATGGGTCTTCAATAGACACCACTGCAGAGGGATACAAGGAGCTTTAAGACAATGCCATCCTCTGAAAGGTCTTGTTTATGAGCAGTGGTACCAAAGTGCTGCAGTCAAGTACTACTCGCCTCAAAGAACATCCCCAAGACCTAAAAGACGAGCTGCTTGTTCTGCTCTTGATCCCACTTATAAGGGAGGCTGTATCCTAACTACTCCTACTGTGCTTCTTGTTGACAAACAACTTACCAGGGTAGTTCTTGACAAAGCCCTTGTACAGGTCAGCCAGCTGATCAGGAGAAATGTATCTGCTGGGATCATCAGGGGATTTGAAGTCCAGGTCATACTTCCCATCACGGTAGAACTCTGAGGCAGCCACATCCATGCCAATGACAACCTTTTCAGAGTAGCCAGCCTTGCTGATGGCAGTCTTCAGCAGCTCCAGAGCTGAAACATGGTAAGGGATTTCTGAGTTCCCACCAAACATCTTAACTCAAAAGCTATTCATTTACCAACAACATTACATTCCCTTAGTAACCTCCATTACCCTCTGCAGAAAGCCCAAAGGCCACACAGAAAAGGTTCTTGGACTCTCCCACTTCTGAACCGACTGGAACAAGACATTACTTTAATACTCCTTTTAGCTTGTAACACCCTTGAGACACCATTATGGGATTCACAATCTCTTCTGGCAGGACTATGTCAGCCCAGAAAGCTTAATACTAGACCGTTCTACATCCTCTTTCAGCTTTATGCATGTGGGCAGAGAGTAGTGACTGCACTTTAATCCCTTTTAGCTCCAGATCGGGTGGTGCCCATGAAAATGGTAAGCATCCAAATCCAGACAGGCGATGCAATACACAGCCTGCCTCTGCACAGGGCACCCTCTCTTCACATCCACCCGTTCTCCACTTGGACATTTATACACAGAAGAGGGAACAGAACCAACTACTCAGCAGGAGTCTCCGGATACTACCCACTACACAACCCTGTCTGGCAGAGTCCAAGCAAGGAAATTCAGTATGGTCACGACCAGTAAGACTCTCCCAGATCCCCCCCAACTCAAAGCCAAGCAGCTGGGTCAAGCAGGCTATTTACAGTGGGAACCTTAGATCAAATGTTTTTGTTTGGCTGTGGTATTTTTTTTTGTACATTAGTGTAGCACAAACTGCAAAAGCAGGTGCTGCCAGCAAAACAAATTCTGTAGACTATAATGATAATTCAAGGGCATCTTCACTGATGCCTGCTAGGGTACAGACCTAGCAAGAGCTGCATGTGACTGCAGGATTCAGAAACACCCTGATTTCTGCTGCTGGCTCAGTATCTTCAGTGACAGGCAATGCAGTTGAGAGGCCACCTTCAACAATATAACTAACAGCTTTAAAGTAACAAATAACAAAGTTCTAGCATTCTACTGGCATAATAGCAGCTCCATTTCTGCAAAACATGCAGAAAAATAGCTCCTCTGGTACAGTTTTTGCAGGAACAGGTATTTTCCTTTCCACAGGACAAACTGCCTCCCTCCCACACAGGTTTCTGAACAGAAATGTTTGGCTGTGGAAGCAGCCAAAGCTTCCACTTCCCAGGCAAGCCCTTATGTACTCCCACACAGCACCGGGCATAGTTCAAACTGTTTTCCTTCTTTGTCAGCAAAAAAACAACTCCATTAAACTTTGACTACTGACTTCTGGGAAACCTGCAATGCAAGCAGACATTGCCATGCCACTTTTCAACTGGAAGGGTATAAAATTCCCTGAAGCTGCTACAGGAATGAAACAGTAATGAGGCATTGAAGTCAAAGCTATCCTGTCAAGCTGCATAAATTGATGTCTGAGGGAACACAACTGTGGTCTATACTGGACCACACCAGTACAGCATCTTGGAAAGTTTGTCAGGATAAGAAGCAGAGCAAAGAAGCAGCAAGTCCTACAACCTACTGATCCTGCTTTCTATTCATACTGGACTGGTATGGTCTTAATTCTCTGGCTTTCAGTGACTCCCTCCTCCAACACCTGACTCACTCTTACCTTCTTTGTTTTCCAGGATGTTGGGAGCAAAGCCACCCTCATCACCCACATTGGTGGCATCCTTGCCATACTTCTCCTTGATTACATTCTTCAGATTGTGATAGACCTCAGCACCAATGCGCATTGCCTCCTTGAAACTGTCAGCACCCACAGGGAGGATCATGAACTCCTGCATGGCCAGCTTGTTGCCAGCATGGGAGCCACCATTGATCACATTGAAAGCCTTGGAGTAACCAAAAAGAAAATAAATTTAGAATGTTTCAGGGTAAACTGATAACACCATTTTTGTCAAAACTCTTCATTCTCTAGAAAACTTGATCCAAGACCACAAGACACGAAGCACCTGTCACCGCAAGTCTTTAGCCAGCTCTATCAAGAGACTTACAGGAACTGGAAGAATGACTTCTGGGTTTCCAGCAAGGTCAGCAATGTGACGGTACAAGGGGACACCCTTCTCAGCAGCACCAGCTTTGCATACAGCCAGAGACACACCCAAGATGGCATTGGCACCAAATTTAGCTGAAACAGGAAAAAAATAAAGAAATATTGTCTTCATAAAGAGACTCAACAATACCAGCACCATGGTCTCAGCTTATGGCAGTGCACAGCATATGCCCTGCACTGCCCATTGTTTCTGATAAGGTAAGCTAGAATTCTTAGACACCAATCTTCATTTTTTTCACACCTCACTGCAACACAAAGCCCACTTACATTTGTTCTCTGATCCATCCATTTCCAGCATCAGTTTATCAATCTTTTCCTGCTCCACAACATTGACATTCTGCAGAGAGAAGCAAACACAGCACTGCTTAACACCAAACGTGGCTCTACACACTCTCACCTATACATTGCATTTTTTTTCGCAGACTCACTTAAGGGCAACTACCAACATCTGAAGAGTCTAGTTCTTGGCATTATCACACAGCAGCATCTTCTGGTCACTTCCA
Organism: Tringa solitaria; assembly: GCA_026413425.1. Taxonomy (NCBI): domain Eukaryota; kingdom Metazoa; phylum Chordata; class Aves; order Charadriiformes; family Scolopacidae; genus Tringa; species Tringa solitaria. The sequence continues at coordinate 4,912,469 of JAOXJM010000008.1, read as the reverse complement.
GCAGACCAAGGCTGACAGATAAGCTGGACACATCAAAAGTGTGTTTTGTTCTTCACATCCAGAGCCGCAAGGCTATAATGTCCCTTGACTTCCTAACATTTAGACTGCTGTCTGCCTGGCATGACATAGAACACCCCAGTTTATGCCCCCTCCCCCTTCAAAGATTTGCTCACAACATACCCATTTGTAACTTTATATATAATGTTTGGAATTGTCACTAAGGATGTGCAACCACTTTGTGCATCGCTACTTAGTTTTGCACAATCCTTTCTAGGAAGGGCTTAACACCCACTAAGAGGACTCTCACTCAAACAGGTTTTAATAAGATCCCCTCAGATTCCCTTACAAGTTAGCCAGCTTGGATAAAACCCAGTCCCTCCCCTTATTCAGCCACCCTTTTAAGATACATGCTGCTTTTTGCTTAACTGCACACCACTGAAGTTTCCAGGTGCTTAAGTATTTCTGCACACTACAACACTGGGCTGCTAGAGATTGTTTTGATTGTTAGATATGCAGTCATTAAGTAAAGCGATTGCTGTAGGTCGGTTTGTTCACATGCACTCCGATACACAGGTTAAGACCCTCCCATGTAATACAGTTCCTGTAACTGTCTCCAGAGAGACAACCCATCAGTTAGGACACACTGGATCGACATTAGCTGATGTTAGCAAAAGACAGGTTGCTCCTACCTTGCTAATCAGTGCAGGTGCAATTGTTTTATTGATGTGCTCAACAGCTTTTGAGACACCTGGAAGGAACAAGCAAATTGGACACTGGTCAAACCACACTGGTTATGCAGGCATTAGTAGGTGATCTCAGTATCAATAAACATCTCAAGAATACCACCTCATGCTATTCAAAACCCCGATCCAACCTGAGCTTCCAGCTGTATCTAAACACTTAGAGGTCATTTCGATTGAATGGAAGTTGCATGAAGTAAGCATCATCTAGGAATGCCTGCTGCAATGTTAGTTTGCAAGACCATGCACTGGAGAAATTGATCCAAGTGACAAGGTTGCACTGAATGCACATCCATTACCTGTGTACACAATGCTGTCCCCAGGAACTCGTTAACATATTTAACAGCTCTGGATACACCTGACAGAAGCGAAATGGACAAGAGAATCAAGGAAGAGATGAAGATTCACAGCCAAAAACAAAGCCAGTCATGCAAGAAAAAGAGAAAGACACAAACAGGTAAACAGACCTACAAGTCAGCAAGTGACAGAGTGAACAGCAGAGTAGAAAGAAGAGGGTTCAAAGGGCAGAGGAAAGTGCACATCAGCCAGCAAAGCTCTATTTGGTCTTTCCACACTATTGCAAACACCATTGTGGACCCAAACCTCAAGTGGCTGAATGACAGCTTTCAGAAAAGGTATTAGGATAAGCTACTCCTAGAATGGATGAGTACAGGGAAAGAAAAAGGCTTCCCCAGAAGTTAAGCGTGCAGCAGCTCAGGCATTTTACTATTATTGTGTAACATTGCTAAAGCATCACTTTAGCACTTGTTTTACACTTGATACACAGCCTCTGTACCTGGATGCAGGCACAGAAATCAATTCCTCCTGGCTTCACACAGGGAATAAAGCATGAAAACAGCACCATCCTTTTAATCTATGTGAACCCACCACAGCGTAAATCAGCAGTTCCAGTATGAACTTGCTCCTTGCCCATGAGCAGAGACCATCATTAACCACCCAGCAATATTAGCCTAAGGAATATTGTCATCCCTGCATGGATTTCCAGAAGCCTAAGCTTCAGAACTGGTGAATGCTAATTAAGTGCACCCTGAAACACATTAATTGCCTTTTAAATGGTCTAAGTCTGCAGATTTATATTACAAACAACCTACAAGCTATCTGTAACTCATGCCATTTGGTGATTATTTTTTCATAACTCATGTTATTCCCCAGCTGACAAAACCCTTCAGCTGTGATGCCTGTTGTGGAAGCTCAGACTGCTCTCTAGTAAAGTGCCATGAAGAACTGCCCATAGGATCAGATTTAACAGGTCTAAGCACACACACACTTAGCACACAAATAACTACTCATTTATTCTTCCCAAGGAAAAATGTCCTGGGTAAACAGGGCATTCAGGACTTCAGCCTTTGGGGATATTCAGTCATCTAGGAATTTATTCTTTATTACAGTAATAACAACCAGGAATCTCCTCAGACATGGCTCTTCAAGTTCAGTTCAGTAGTTATCCACTCTAACTGCTCTTTCTTAATAGGCACAGAATATTTCAGCTTCTTTTCACCAGACTGGCATAAAAGTTTGAAGTAATTCTCTCTCCCAGCCAAAAGTTAAGTTGATTTCATACACTTGGAAAGCATCACTAATGCTTTTACAGCAGGAAGCTAAAAAGGAGTCCTGACTGTCCAAGCTCTTAGAGTAGTGGTAAGAATGACTATTAGGATGTTTATTAGGTAGTGACATCTTGTATGCAGCTACTCACTTTCCCCCATAGTTGTCCCCAAGCCAGTCTGGTGACCACTGTGTTTAGTTTCCTTTCAGAACATACTATAAGTCCCCAAACAACTACAACATTACACCACTAATACAAACTTAAGTATCCTGGATACCTATAATGACAGACAAAAAGCTAAACTGGCTTTAGCTATTATGCAGCCTGAAACAAAAGTATCTTCCACCATTACCAGTGTAAAGCTGCACGTTAGCAGTTGGCATAAACCTCAGCTTCAGGATTTAACATGCTGGGATCTAAAGACTCTATAGGGCCAGAGCAGGTGCATTTAATAGTTCTTTGAAAGTTGAGTCTATGAAGAGATCTTTTGAGTAGCTGCAGTATCACCAAGCCTTTTGGAGCAGGTAGTCTGGATGCTCTTACAACACACTCTGTACTCTGACATGTACCTATGTGCAGGGCAACAGGAGTGGCGTAACAAATTATGTTTGGGGACACTGTACCAGAGACATTATCACCCAGCTGGCCTGTCCCAGCTCCACGTACCCAGCTATGGGTACAGTCAGCTCCACCAGCACACGGCTGCACTGCTGGAGGCACAGTCACTCTCTACATTGTCACCTGGAAAATCCAGCACTCTGTGCTTTACCTCTGCCCCAGCCACACAGCCTACGTGCAGTACACATTGCTATCATCACACTGTTAATCTCCATTGCTTTTGCTTGTCATGCCTTGTACAGAATATGAATGGCCCACGTGTCCTCTGCTACAATCTGGCATCAACATATGCAGCAACACAGCCATTGTAACGGGCAAAGCTGAGTACCAAAATTCAGGTTTACCTTTGCCCATGTAGCGTGTCTTATCATTGTCACGAAGCTCCAGAGCTTCATAGATTCCAGTTGAAGCACCACTGGGAACAGCAGCTCTGAACAGACCTGTAACAATAGAAAAAGAGAACTGTCTTAGCACATTCAAACCCACAAAACATCCTCCACCCATACGCCATCCCAACCTACCACATACCTCTCCCATCTCCAGGGATGGAAGTAATCTCAAACCCACATCTTTGCTCATTTACACAGGAAAATAATTCATTCCCCTTCCAAAAAGGTAGCTTTATAATCTACTTTTGAGCTCAGTCTGGTAGGCAAACTCCTAGATTCTTCTAAGACACAGCAAACAGGGACAATTAGGAGGTCTCTTTTGTTAATATGAGTTCTGAACTCTTCTGACAACAGGACAACCACCCAGACAGCTCGTTCTTCCAGCCAAGGATGCTGAACTCTGACCAAATCTGTACACTGGAGTCTGTTCTGCTTGTGCTTCAAGATGCCAACTTCAGCCTCCAGTCTTTCCCTTATCCCACTACAGCTAAGAGCTTAGCAGGGGCAATCTCATTAAATGACCGCATTAATCTTTTGAGGCAGAAAGATCAGCTATTTTGTTAGTGTATTACAGCTATTGTGTTTGCTCATTCCACCAAATCAAACTGGTATGTGTGTTCACAATGCCTTTGTCAGATCCTATCAGATGTGGGATGAACAAGTAACAAACTAAGGGAAAGTCCTACAATAATTAAAAATATAAGATGTTATATGCGAAAGCCCAATTAGACAAGTTGTTTAGTCATGCCCGAGTAATTAGAGAAGAAACCATTACCCAAGATTCAACTCTGCAGCAGAAGACTGTTTCATTACACAAAGTGACTGCTAGACAAATCAAGAATTAAACTTCAAGTGCAGTCATACAGAGCTTAGAGAACACTGAAAACCAAGACCATTAGCGGCTGCTTAAGGACAGGAACTAAGGCCTCCTTAACTAAGAGCCTGCAAGTGCTGTCCCAGCTTACACTGAAGTCAAGGGGAGGAAGGCAGGTTTGGATTAACACCTGCACAATTTAGACTCTAAGAAGCAGCACATGTCAAAGAGCTCTTCACTGTCCAGGCCAATACCTTGAGCTCAGCAAATTCATCCCAGTAGAACGAGGTAGAGATTTTTCTGGCAAGTCCCATAGCAAGCTCAGCAACATGTTATATGCATAGAGTAAAGAGTAAGCACAATTCCACTGCTAGAACAGGACAGCTTGTATACTTTTTACTGCCTCTTCAGTTCTATCAGATACAAGAAAGGAATAAACATCTACAGCTAAGGACTCACCTTTGTTGGTATAGAGGTCTACCTCAACAGTGGGATTCCCACGAGAGTCAAAGATTTCACGGGCATGAATCTTGAGAATAGACATCTTTAATAGCTGAAAAGAAGAGTTTAGTATTAATCATAGAATGGTTTGGGTTGCAAGGGACCTTCAAAGATCGTATTGTTCAACATCCCTGCAATGGGTAGGGACCATCTTTCACTGTATCAGGTTGCTCAAACCACCACCCAGCCTGACTTTGAACACTTCCAATGATGGGGCATCCATTTCTCTGGGCAACCTCTTCCAGTGTCTCAACACAAAAAATTTCTTCCTTATACCCAAACTAAATCTACCTTCTTTCAGTTTTAACCTTACAGTGACAGCAACTAGATTATAGCTTTCTAGGTGCACAGGGGCTTATACTTCCGCCCATTTGTCAGCCACGCTGCACACATTGGTAAAGAGACACTTCAGCTGGGCTACTGACCCTGTCATGTTTTTATAACAAGCCTCATTTTCATTACCCAAAACTCCATCTCTTTCCCCCTCACTAAGTCTAGTTTAAAGCTCTCCTTGTAAGCCCGGCCAGCTTGTTGGCAAAAATGCTCTTGCCCCACTTGGTCAAGTAAATTTTATCAGCTCCCAAAAGACCCTCCTCTGGGATGATAGAGGAGACCACCAGAGTGTCTCAGCCTGGGAAAATGCACAATGCCACCTGCCTTTCTCCTGCTCACATCTATTCCACTGCCTGTTGAGGTCCTCTTGTAACATAGCTATTTGTTCAAGGAGTTTTTCCCATGGTTGCGCTTGCAGCTATGACCTCCACCACTCCCTTAATGTGCCAGAAGGACTTCCAGACACTGAAGCTTCACAGAACCTAAAGTACCAACATCTATTCCAGCCCTTGGGAGGACTGTTTGGGTGGAGATGTCAGCATAGGTAAGCTGCAGTGCTTCTGTTTGGGTTTCAGCCACAGTCTTCCAGGTGGATATCATTTTCTTTCAGCAGGTCACAGTCCCCCTAAAGTTCTTTAAAAAAAAAAGTCCACTAATAAAATGCTAATTCTTTTGGAAGATGTCATCCTTCTAACTCACTGGAGACCTAAAGCTTCTGAGTAGGCTTGTACCAGCCACCGGCTGTGTTGGGGTAACCATCAGGTTGCAGGCTAAGCCTGCAGGTGAGCAGAGCTGGCAGCAGCCCAGTCCTGGCACAGCACACCCTTCCACACAAACTGCTGATGCTGCTCCCAACAGACCCACTCCCTGTTTCCATGCCCTGGCTGCTGGTGTTCCCAAGAGGATGGTTATGTGCAGCTTCCAGCAGCCTGAGCTGGCACCACCCAACTCTCACTCACCCCTCCGGAGAACTGCTGCCTGGCCCCTCTCCCACACAGCTCCAGGGTGCCAGGGGCAAAGAAACCCCCTCAGACACTGTCCCCAGGCACCTCACCAGCCTTGCACTCCTCTCAGCACTCAGCAAACACTCCCAGCATCAGCTTGACATTTACATCCTGTAGTAACACCTGCAGATCAAAAACATCACTTCACACTATTTCAAGCGGGAAAAAAATTTATAGTTTGTGAGAGTCGGATGTTGAGAGGACAAATCTCAGCCTCAGTGGGAAGAACAGTCTAAAGCCAGAAGCTTTGTTTCCAGAGAGATCCAGGGGAATGTCACCTCACTACATAAGAGCAGCCAAGCAATCCTAATACAGGAAATATCTGTTACTAGTTAGAATTCTTTCAACAGAAGACTCAAGTGCAACAGTTCTTAGTATGCACAGCAGCTGTTCAGAGCCAAACGTAACCTATCTTGAAATAGAAACAGTCGCAGTTCTAATTAAGAGGTTATATTAATAGTTACACCCTGTCTCAACGACTTACAGGAATAGCTTTTCCTCTTAAAAGGAAGAAAAAGCACAACAATCTTCTATATACTTACTTTCTCCCCCCTTCCCATGTATCTATATACTTCTCCTTAAGAAAACTGCAGTAAGGAATGCCTTATGTAAGCTCAGCTACATTTTAAAAATCAAGTCATACGAATGCCTGTAAGCCATCGACTGGCACCAAACCCAGCTCATCTGCAGAGAAGAAAGCTCAGCTTCAGAAGTAGAACGATCTGGAAGCTGTTTTTTTGGCAAGCTACTGTGGGTGGTAACCCCGTTTACAGAAATGGTCATGAATCTCTCGCAGTTACTGCAAAGTTAAGAAAACAGGACCTTATTTCTACTGCTGCTTCTACAGAGTGTGTTTGGGGATGTGTGTGTGTAGGGTAGGGTGGTGTGTTAAAAACACAGGTAGCCATTTGGTTTGTCCCCTCGGTTTTAAAGTGTTCCTTCCCGTCCCTGCCTCTAAGCAGCATAATTGTACAAGGCAGCTCAAAGATTTTATCTACTGCCTGCTTTACAGTAAGACCCACGCACTGACAGATGATATGACTAACCTGAGAAGCAACACAACTTAGTTCAAGGCGGCCTTCATGCTGCCACTACTTAATCAGTAAATATATAAACTAGAAATAAATCCCTGCAAGTTCCATCCATGCTAATGCTTATCTCTCTGCACATGCACTGAGCAATGGCTAATACGAAAAATCCTCAGTTATCTGAAAAGGGCTTTCAGAGCTTGTTAGGCTGGCACCTGCTATGCCTTACTTTTCAGAAACATGGCTTTGTGACAAAACGTTAGGTGCCTTATTCTTTGGAAGCACAGCCAGCTCACAGAAGTCCCAGTGCAACGCAAGAACTGTTTGTTCACATTCACAAAGGTGGTGGCACTTCAGGAATACACACTGCAAGAGCTTCCTTTGGGATTGTCTGCCAGGTTGGACATTACTCAAGCGTCCTTGACCAGTGACCTCTCCTGCAGTCCCTCCCTCTTCTTTAGAAAGAGGCATTTCACAGCACTGCACCATTCCAGAAATTCCTCACACCATGGTGGGGTTTTTTTTTTGGCTCGTTTTTTTCAAACCCCCTCACTTCTGTGTTCAAGAAGCAGTTTTCCCACTGAGCTATTCCTGGGTAAGAATCTGACACTGTTTAGCTCATCACAAGCTGAGCATTATGTATTCTGCCTCATCCAATTCAGTCAGCTCATCTAGAAAGTGAGAGCCAGCCCATGCCCAGGTCTAGCTGTGGAAATGCTAACTGAACATAATAGAGCTCTTCAGTAGCACTGCCTGCTCCAGACCTTTGTGCTCAGTGATGGAGTTAGCCAAAAACACACAGATACCAGAGTGATATTTACATGCATCACCTTAAACATTTTTGTACTGTAATCTGTTGGCAAGGTCAGTGCCTCCCCTTTAAGGGAGGAACCATACACACTAGCTTTCCTGGCCTTGCCAGGGGCACACATTTTTACATACTTCAAGGCTAAGTTACAGCCCCCTGCACCACTGCCAGTTCTGATCACTAGCTTCAGTATCAAGTACAAAAAATCACTACTTACATTCTATCTGATCCCGTGCTCTGCACAGAGTATACAGTATTCTAACACCAGTGTGGACTACTCCAACTTCAAACAGCTTCCAGAGATTTTGTTTATAGCCAGCTTTATCACCAAAAAGCTGTACTTGTGAGCTATTTTGCAGCCACATTTCTTGTAAGTCAAGACAGCATAAACCCCAAGCACCTGAATGGCCGTTAAAAAACAACACTAAAGTTTGGCCATAAGAACTATCCAAGTTAGTTTTATTACTTACCTGTCATACAGTTATCAGTGGAAGTCTTACATGACACTTAAAGTCCTGTAAAACTGCAAATCTCATACCATCACCACTCTGAAAAAAGCTTACTGCTCACTAGACCTCACTGTACCAGATGCTAATTTATAACTGCACTGTACTAACTTACCAACTCTACTGCTGAAACACCCCTAAAAACTGGACAAGCGTGGACCAACAAGGGCACCTTCCAATCCTATCGCTTCACATATCACATGGTATTAATTGACCTCTATGCTCTACAACATGATTCAACGTGTTTTAAACAATGCCTAGCAGGGAGCTAGTCACAGACACGTTGAACCACTTTCTCTTCTGGTTGTTCAGTAAGATGGAGGCCTGAAACTGCATTGCCTCAGTCTGTGGGTTTGGATGACAAACTTCACTACTTCCTGCCAGGCTCAGAAAGTCATAGCCCTGCCCTGTGACTCAGCAGCCATGTAACGGAACAGGAGAAAGACCAAGATCCTCTCTGGCAACCCCGCACGAGGCAAGCTGGCCAAGAGGCTTCCCCCCACACACACCTTAATATCCAGAGATGCACATTAATTTGTTCAGGCACTTCTCCCCACAAGCGCTGCCCTGAGATAGCTAGTACTTAATTAGCCCCACTGCACTGCGAGACCTAAGGCACAGAGGTTTGAGCGCTGACATCAAACGTTAAATATTTGTGATACGAAGCTGAAGGACATCCACTGTCACTAAAGGGGGAAAGGTCCAAATCACGACCCGCAATCCGAGAGCAACTGTTAATGATTAAGAAAGAGAGGTTAAACCCTTGCCTTTGGAAAGGGCCTTGACCCACCATATTCCCCAAAAGATTTTAACCCCTCCACGCACACCACACCCCCCTCCCCGCGCAGGCTGGCGGGGCTATGGAGGGCGCAGGCCTCCCCACGCCCCCGCGATGCGGCTGCCGTGCTCTGTGGCGGCGAACACCCCCACAGCGGCGAGCATCCCCACAGCGGCCATCATCCCCTCACAGAGGCTGCCTAGGCCCGGCGTGGCCCGGCGGCAGGGCCCGGCGCGGCTTCCTTCTCGCGGGGAAGGGAAACGGCAGCCCCATCGGGGACCTCCCGCCCCGCGGACAACCGCGGGGAGGCCGGGAGGCTGCGGTCACGATCGGCCGAGAGGCCCCGCCGCTGCCGCCACACTCACCTTCGGCCCAGCAGCCCCGCTTCGCAGCACACACTCGTCGGCCGCCTCACCTCTGACTGGGAAGGAGCGACTGCGCGGCCGCCGGCCTATAGCCCACCTCACGAAGATGACCCGCCCTCCTCCCGCCCTCCATTGGTCGGCTCAGCCCCTCTCCCGTCTCCCATTGGCCGGTCCGGCCCCTCGCCGCCCTCCCATTGGCTACAGACTCCTGGCGCCAGAGGCGGGCTCGGGGTGCGTGTGCTACGTGCCGCGGCGGCCCGGTCGGCTCGTGGAAAATCCCCGGGCGGGCGGGGAGGGCGCGGGGCGGCCCCACGCGTGTGGGATGGCGGGGGAGGACGGGATGCGGGTGCGTGGGGAGGGTCGGGCCCACGGGCAGGGAGAGGGCAGGGCTGCTGTGAGGGGGTGATACCCGCGGAGCTCCTCTGCTGGCGGGGCCGTGCCGAGCCAAGGATCCCTTTGTGCGCCCTACCTCCGTTGAGGCACGTGGGCTCTGCGTGAATGTACGCGGGTGGGGAGAGAAAGAAGGATTTCGTGGGATCATGGAATGGTTAGCGGTGGAAGGGACCTTAAAAACGATCCAGTTCTAACCCCTGCCCTGAGCAGGGACACCTCCCACCAGACCAGGTTGCTCCAAGCCCCCTC
>JAOXJM010000008.1:4858555-4899476 GCA_026413425.1 Tringa solitaria | reverse complement strand
TCTTCTCCAGACTAAAAAGACCCAAGTCCCTCAGCCTTTCCTCCTGAGAGATGCTCCAGGCCCCTCATCATCTTTGTAGCCCTATTATGAAAGGCCATAATTAACTTAGTGGCGTGCAGAAGTGGAGGGTAAAGCAAACCCTCTGGATTGGGAGGCTGAGCACTGAGGCTCTTGCATCTCAGTATTCCTGTTCAATCAAACCGAAGCTGTGGGAGAGGACTGGCTGTAGAAGACCAGCCTGAACTCTCCCACTTGTCCCTCGCCTTGGCTGTTCTTTCCTTGTGATCGCAGAAACATCACGAAGCAAGCGGATTCCCTCTGGGGACTCACCCGTGGTTCTGGCCGCAAGACGCCGTGCCAAGAGCCGTGTCCGCTCCACTGAACCGCGTGTCCGCGAGAGAGGGCGCAGCTGAAGACACTACAGTAGCTGGAGGCACCATTGATCAGGCATCCATGAGCAGAAGTCTGGCACCGTTCAGGTGTTGGTATAATTTTTTCCCGGATCAGCAGATTTAAAATTGCACTCTACCGTACATATTAAAATAAAAGTCAGAGCTGATATTAAAAATGCCACTGCTCAGTCGTGTATCCTGCCTGATTTGTCTTTTTCTTTAAAGAAAGTGTTGAGCATCCCTAAGGCTATGAGATATCTAGCTGGCATGAGTTGCTGTGGGAATCCAGGCTTGTTACCAGTTAATCAAATATTCAGGGCACTCTTTTAAAATAATACATTCCTTTCACGGCTTGGGAGGGGGATGTATGGCTGATGGGTTGAACACTGGGAACAGAGAGTTTTAGGAAACATAAAGCCACTGCAGCCTGCAATCCAGCCTGACAGCCCACGCCAGTACACGAACACACTGGTGTAACGTGCTGATGGAGCAGATGGAGAAAAAGAACCAACACGGATCTGGCTTACGGGCATCCACCACCCAGCAAGGGAAAGCAATTCTCGGGATCAAGCTCCCCTTCTGTTGCAAGGCCTAGTCATTCCTTGCGTTTTACAGGCCACGGTAAAATTATAAGTGTAATATTATATATTTTAAGTTGTTGGATTGCTTGCAGCAGGCTCGTGAGCACCGAAGCTGACCAGTCCAGGTTTTTCCTTCCCTGGTCAAAGCAGTTGGGCAGGAGAGTTGAGAGCGAGTGTGAAATCACTGGTTCAAACGGCTGAGGATGCCAAGGTGGGGAGCAGAACCACCACAGATCAGGGCTTGTTTGCTGGTGCGTTAATATGCTTAATAACCATTACGCAGTGCGGGGTGCGTTCCAGGGTGTGAGCCTTTGTAGCACCTTGAGCACGCTTCCTGAACACCGTGGGGACCTCTCTTACACCCCAGTGGCCCATAAAACACCTTGAAGAACACGTGTCTGGCTCGCTGCGTATGCACCACCCTCCTCTGCTCCAGCCAACAGTTCTGCAAGTGCTGGCCTGTTGGTGTCTTGACAGGTTTCCTTTTGAAAAGCCGTCCTGCATCTCTAGGTGGCCTCCCGAACGAGGTGTTCTGGCTGCCTCACTACCTCACCCCAGCCGAGGTGAGATCCTCCAGGGGAAGGCGAGCGGGTGCAGAAGCCAGCACCCTGCTTCTCAAATTCCTTCTCATCATTGACTCTGCAGACCGTGGCATTTTTGAGGAACGTTCTTTGGAAAGGTAATGTTAGAGTCCGACTAAAGCTATTTCTGGGTATCCGTTGAAATTATTGAGTGGTTATTGAAGGTGTTTTCTTCCAGACATTCAAAACCTCCTCTGACTTTACTTCCTTCTCTCGAGCGCCTCATCCCCCCTTTTTCTGTCATGCTTTTGTCCTACAGCTTAACTCTGCGATTAAACACCATGGGGTTTAGGCACATGAATAATGAAATGACTTGAGATGACGAGCCTGATGTATTTCTTAATGCTTGTAACTTCCACTGCTTCTCTGAATTCTCCTGTCTTCTCCCAGGATTTGAGAGATGGACTAGTTAATGTCCTGAAAATGACTTTAAAGCCACCAGTTCCTGCTTTTAATAGCCAGTCTGAAAGTAACTTCACTATGACTGGGGTCTGTAAGGGAAGGACCTAGACTCATATAGAGGTCCTCATATAGAAAACTTGCAATTACAGCACAAAAATTAAAGGAAGAGTTGTCAGTGAAGCTCTGCTATCAGTGACAAAACCTCAACCTGCTCTCTCACCTGACGGTCTGGTCTCTGATTTTCTCCAAATCCAGCTGGCTTCTGTAGGTTTGGGATTTGGATTTTCTATGGGAAATACTGTCCCCCAGTTTTCAAGCCAGCAGGGCTTACAGACCTCAGCCAGGGGGCTTTTATGTCTGATTTTCTATGAAACGGGAGCTCGGAGTTTATTTAGTACTAAAGAGGGTTTAACAGCTGCTGAAAATGCAGGTAACATTAGACTAACTTGCCATTTTTGAGGAGTGGTACTGTGGACATGGCTTTGCCTGCAGCTCTGAATATGTAGCGTGGGTCAGTCGTCAGCCTGCACGAATATACGAGAGCTGTGTTAGACACTCCTGTACTAGGCAGAATACTTTTGAACAGATTTTATTTAAAATGGAACATTACTGCACAACAACCACAGCAACAACAAAAAAGCAGGTTATCTATACTATTTTTTAACTACCGTAAATGCTACCCTATGTTTAAAACGACTACATCCCTTTTCAGGTGATGGCGAAGGGTTATTTGGAAGTGAACCAAGGCACAAATCAGGGTGCTAATACCAACGAGTGCATTTAGCAGCAGCTAATGATCTGATATGGGGATTTGAGGTGAAACTGAAAGCTTTTAAACCAGCTGGATATTAATTGCCAGGAATTGTGTGTCCAAAGGCCATAGCTGCTCATTCAAACCATGACGAAACCATTAAGTAATCCCCATTATAGAGGCCAGCGTGCAAGTCTTGCACTGCCTCTTACAGGGTGCCCGAGACTCCCTGCTGAGCAGCTCTTTCCCTCTCACTTTGAAATATATTCTGCTATAAAGGGGAAAGCAAGCTAGGAATTGATTAGCCATTAAGAAATTGTATTTGGTATTTAGGGTTTTTTTTTTAGAATGGAAACGTGAAAAAACCAGTACAGGTTAACCAATAACAACTCATTTGTTTCTTTAATGAGTGCATAATTCTTATGCAAAGCAGAAGGGTTATCAAGCAGGATTCTCTTGCCGCAGAACAGGTACAGCACAGACGGTAGGATTTAAATTTCCTTCATGTTGTCTTTCCGCCTTAAAAATTGACCTTGTTCTCATGGGAATCACTTTTAGCTCCTACCATCTTCCCCCTCTTGCTCAGGCAGAGCCCGGTGGCGATGAGCTACGGGGAGAGGAGGGGCTGTGGGCGCTTCTGCTCTTCCTTAATGTCCCCACATGGACCTTGCCCGCAGCAAAAAATACCACTGCGGGTCTGAGCAGGCAAACGCTGGGGCACAGACGACGTGGGGAAAGCGGGGACTGATTTCTTGATCTCTGAAACTGGGTGCAGCTGTCCGTAGTTGGGATCTCTGAGTCACGCCAGTCCGCTTTTATAATCAAGCGGAAATCCGTGTCTGGATTGAGCTCGGAGCTATCCCTATTAAACACAGCATCTGTATCAAGGCTGTGTTGAAGGCATGGGCTAGAAAGGAAGCTTAAGGTGGCAAACTCATATCTAGGCACATAAATTTTACGTCTTGCTGGGTCTTACACTCTATGGGATGAGGAGTGATCATACCTGTAATATTTCCTGAAAACTCCCTCTCCCAGGCTGTCAGCAGCTCAGCAAACACGCCCTGGCCACCAACTTGCCTCCCTTGGCCCGTATCTCAAGCACAGGCAAAGAGTTGAGCAAAGTCTGAAATACACTAAATGCTACAATGAAACCTCCATCAGAGACTTTATATGCTCTATTCTTCCCCATTAACGTGGGCCTGTGAAAACCTATCTCTTGGTCCATTTCTTTCTTTCTTTGTAGAATAGATGGTTGCTGGCATCAGTCTGGGATGCCCTGCTCCATGGGTGAGACCCAGCTCCTCTTTTCCACTGATTTGTTTGCTTGTTTTCTGCATCTTCCACTTTACCTGTCACAACAGGACTCCCAGTTAGCCACTGGGACCTAATTATGGTCACGTTTCTTTGATTCCACCGCTGTATTTCTTAATCCAAATCCACTTTTATGGTTCCCTACCTTCCACATCTATCAACAAAGTCCTCTGACATCTTCAGAAAATCCTTGCAGAAGCTTTTTCTTCTGGCCAGGCCTCTGACAAAACACCTCTTCCAAACCAGCTCTGGTCCTGCTGTGCCCTCTCAAATAGCTTTCCCCCAGAACTATGGCTTCTCTTGCTCGAGGGAAAAAGAGCACAACCCTTCCCTCAGGTGTGGCCTTTCCATCAGATGCTGAATGAGCTGCATCTTTCTGATCCCTTATCTCTCAGCAGCTGCTTTGTGGGTGAAGGTCCTGCTCTCTGGTCCTGGGGGAGGCTTTTCACCTCCCTAGAGCACTGATTGCCATGCTTGTGGAGCCATTTCCCCTTCTCATGTGTACTTTTAGGGTCACTACACTCATCTGTCCCACTGAGCTGTGTAGGGGTTAATGAATTACTGTTTATACAGCTCTTTGTAGATGAAAAGTGCAATGGAAAGGCTCTGTTATTGTTACCATGTATGAAGAATTCTATACCAAACCCAACTGTATTGTGTTTGGCCACTGGATGTCACAGCTGCTCAACACACAATGCAGCTGAAATAAGAAAGGAAAAGTGCTTACCCAGCAGCAGGATACAGCCACGTTTCCAGAGCCCTTATTTATTCTGTGAAAAGTGTTTGTTTGTTAAGGGGCTGGGAGTCTTCTCCCGTGTTTGTGCAATCCTAATATTGCTTTCTGGAGAGACCGAGCAGCAACTGCTTCCTCTGCATGTTATTACACTGGGACATCAGGAGCAAAATGAATGTTTTTATGGGAGGAGGTGCAAATATGTATAAAATATTAATAACGCAGTGCCTGAGAAGGTGGACAGGTATTTGCACATGCTGTCTTGTCCCTGAATTATCCCTCCTTCATCACACAACGATCCAGTCCACAGCACAGAGCCCTGCTATGATGGAAACAATTTCTCCCAGGCCAGCTCTCAACGGCACTCCTTCGATCCCCATCCTCAGGCCGTGCTCCTGCGTACCTCACACTAAATGCAGAGGGAAGATTGACCTCCCTCCTCCTAATCCTCCCTTCACATTTTGGTTTTTCTCAAAATCTCAAATAAAGCTCCAGAACATAAAGTCCCTTCCAGCAAAGTCTGCAGAGCAGACCTATATAGATGTTATGTGAACTGTAATTACATTTCCTGGAAAATGAAAACGAAGAGGGATTATTTGATCGTGTTCTCCTCTTTTTATAGCATCCCATTGTCCTTTTCCCCACCTTGGGGAAATGGTGAGCGAAAGGCTGCTTGTGCTGGTGGTGCAGTGAGGCGATAACAACCCAGAAGTGATGTGAACATTAAAGAGGGAAAAGTATTTTAAGACAATCCAAGGGCTACAGCTATAACTAAGAGTAATTGGCTGAAACTGAGCAAAAGAAAATTTAGGTTGACAATGAACTGCAGGTAGCTAACACTGAGATCTGTTAGACCGTGAAATGGAATTTGCTGAGGAAACCTCTCTGCTTTAAAAAGGGCAAATCCTGCTTTTAGGAACGCTGGTGTAAACCTCCGGTGTCTATCCGGGACTGCCTCAAAGCACATTTCTATCACAAAGCTTCAGTAGAATCAACAAATGTAGCTGCATTTATGTCGGGAGTAGGTGAATTTAGCAAAGCACATCAAAATATTATATAAGAAGAAGGAGGCCTAAAGGGATTGTGTCGCTTTTCTACCTCTAACTCCTGTGGTCTCTGTAGGTAGTTGAAAACCAGGGTGAAAAAAGGGGGGAAGGAAAAACAAAACAACAAAAAAAAAGCATGGGGAAGAATTTCAAAGAAGCGAGGGCCAGTTTTGGAAGGAAGATGTAAAAACCTTACAGGCGTTGTTGAATAAAAGGATCTCATGTTTCAACCCGCACGGCTATTTCCAGCTTTACTCACGGGTTTGGGCCCACCAGCACTAGCTGCTCTTTGTCTTTCCTAAAACTTTTGTAGGCTCTGACAGCTTTTATTCATCCAGCATGGCTTCAGCAGGGAGAGCTCTATTTGAAGAGGGTTTAGACTCACTTACAAAAACCTAGATAGCCTGATTGAGGGCAATCTGTCCGTCCCACATCAAACATTCCCCTTCCTGGTCAAATGTTTGCTGGACCTGGGAGTGATGCAGCTATTACTGCAACCCCTGATGAAATTCCCGCTGATTCAGAGGGAAAGGAGTTAACCCTTTCAAGTTCTGGGTCAAAGGAGCACTGAGGTGTTGAGCCAGCTACTTCAATGCGATGTCGAGGTTTTAATGTGGCTCCTGATACTCAGAATGGATCTGAAAGTCAGAGTTGAGCTGAGCTTCAGGCCAGCGAGGACAGAGGGAATAGCCTGGGAAAAAGCAGGATTTAAAAGATGGCAAAGAGTCAGGGAAAACTGTAGAGATAAAAGTGAAGTGCATGGAAGGCAATGATGTGGGATTAAAGGCTTATTTCCTACTGTAGTTGGGGCGGGAGGGGGGAGGCTGAAGTCTGTGTATCTGTGTCTGTGTGAAAGTGGCCTGTCTTTGTGAAGAAATCATGCCAAGAACATTCATGGCTGAGATATCCGACATGAGATTTTCCCATTGGCTAAATCTGGGTGCCAGAGATAACTCCTGTTAAACCTAAAGTCTTCTTCACCTGTAAAACACCAGTTTATTCCAAGCACGGTCCTGCTGTGGTATCTGGAGTTCCTAGGCACTACATCCATACTTTTCTCTAGCAATTATACTGAGGTAGCAAAACAGACAACTAATAAAGACAAGACTCAGCCAGGCAGGTTTAATACCATATACACTAAAAAAATATCTATAGCTCCAAGAACCAATAAGGAACTATTGATGTGGGCAATCAACAGTTTTTGAGAACTAGGAGAAGGACTCCTTCCATATTATTCAGCTTGTAGTTAGACGCTTAGTATCCAAATACAGTTGAAGAGTGTAATTATAATTATTGTTCTGTCATAACTCCAAAACAAATTCATACTTGGTGCCCTTAATAAATCCTCTCCCCAGCTTGCTGTGTCTTCCAGAGTAGCCACTAATTTGGAGGAAGCTCACTTGAGCTAACAGAGATGTGGGTTTTGGATGTGCCAAGCACCCGCACCTCCTGCTGATGCCATGTGAAATGTCACAATTTTCGCATGTTGCAAAAGCCCCATTAAAAATTAATTCACTGTCACCTCCAGTTTCCTGGCACCAGTACGTTCCCGAATGGGATTAATTTCAAACCTTTTGTGCCGACCGGGCAAGCTGATCGATAAAGCACAGGCAGGAGAAATGGCTTGTTCCTAAGTGACATCCATTTAAACACCCTTGGTGTGCACACACGGGCAGGGTGACAGGAGGTACACTTTGGTGCGGGGGTGACCGCCTGTTCTTGATTCTTGTTCACACCCTCACGTGCTGCAGTGTGGAATCCCGGAGTGTAAACTGCTATAAACCCCCAAAATTTCTCCCTCAGCTAATTTCAAAACCTATTTACCCAACTGGATACACAAGGATTATGAAGTGCATTGCAGGGCATGTTCGATTAGTTTAGTCCTTACACAGTTCAGTGCAACTGTCAGAATAAATGACTTCTTTAGGGGAGAAAGGGAAAAATACACATTTGGTTAATCAACTCGATATTACAGCAGTTCCCAAAGATTAAATATGCACTGCATAAAACAGCAAACCAGGAAAGGCCTTTTAATGGTAACATTTCACTTGCAAAGAATAAGATTTTGAATAAAAAACCTGCTTCTATTCTTCAGCACAGTCTAATCCTAGAAACCTGAGTTCACATGAAAGCCATAACTCACCTATGGCTCTTATTGTTGAATTGCTGTTATTACATACCTTTTTGCTGCAAATAATAATTGCAAACGTTATTGCAAGTGAGACATTGCAAACAGAAGTGCTGAGATTTCGCTGCTGTGAGCTTTCTTGCCAAACGTTTAATATTGCTGCCCGTCACCTCAAATCAACAGCAAAGTTGTACTGCATTTGGTGGAGGCTGTAGCTTTGCTCAGCACTAGGTGAAAATTCCATTCCTGGGGAGATTTCCGCTTCCCTTTTGTCATTAAACCACGGGGTTAGGGGTTGGGAGGCACTGCTGGGCAGAAAGGGCTGTCGGTAGCATGTCATTCTTGGGGGGAGGAGAAGGCTTTTCAAAGGGAATGACATTTGCCTCATAGCAGGATACAAAAAGGCAGGCAGAAATCCCTGTTCTGTTCCCTGGTCTGCTGAAATACCTTTTTTACTAGACCTTGGGCAATCATTTGGTTGGGACACATTTTTAAGGAAATCAAGTGTCTGAAGATGTACAGAGCATCTGCTGCTGAAGTCTGCAAGAGCATTTAGACATCTGACACTGGCTAGTTTTTACCTGAATTCCTCTGTGATTTTTTAAAAAGCCACCAGAGTTTCGGCATCTTGTATCACGCCTGTATCTTGCAACAGTCTAAACAGTTTTTCAGAGCTCTGAATATTCCAAAGGTTACAAATCCATCACATTCAAAACTAGATTTTCAGCGAGCAGGGAGGGTGTTGAAAGCAAAACGCCTTGAAATACCAGGCTTGTAGGAGTGGAGCACTTTTAAATCTGGTCTCAGATGTCTGATTTTCAAAGGAGCCAAGAGTCTAGAATTTTGACTTCTACTAAGATAGTGAATGCTAAGCACTTTTGCAAACCAGTCCCTTAAATGCTGTCTGCCTGGGCTCCTTCCTCTGTGTAAGAAGGAAGGAGTTGGCCGCCTCAGGATGGTGTTTGAGAGCTGTGTTAGGTTTCTTTTCTTACAAAGCCTTGTTTTACACATATTTTCAATGAAGCTTTTCTACCTGCTCATCAGGACAGAGAGTATGTGGCTGCTGGGGTCAGACCATGACTCCGAGGCCATTGGGGAAACCTGTTCCATCTGCACGGACAGCTGGGTTCAGAGGATCAATAAAGTGCCTCTGGTGTTTAAAGCTGACTTTCCAATTAAAATATCTCTGTGGCCCTGTTTGCTGTTATTGTTTGGGATGGGTGAGAAGGGCGGGATGGGTGCTGGAAAACCCAGACCTAGAGTAAATTGGTATTTTTACGCTTCCTGAGGATTTTTAAAGAAATGTGCTCCCTGCCTTGGTTCTGACTGCAGATACAGCGAGGGACATGGGGATCTCGGCTGCCCTGTTCCTCCTACTCCTGCTGCATCTCAGCTGCTCTCACCTACTGCACTGGACGTACAAAGGTAACGAAAAATGAGGCTGTTTTGGGATAGCTACCAACGCTCCCATCCTTTTGGTACCACAGAAGCAACACTCAGCTTGACTCTCTTTCCGTTAGTGAAAGATCTCCACAGAGCAGCTAATTTATTCCACGTTATTGATGCCTGCGTGTCTTGAAAGTGATTCTCTTCAATGTCACCCCTTTTTACTCCTTTGTGTGGTTAGGACACATTGTCAGCGTTGGCAGACACGCCAGGTTCAAACAATGGGGAAAATCTTTTCAGTGTGTTAGAATAAAAGCTGCCCTTTGGATGATCCTGGAAGAAAAAGCTTTAAATACTGCCTGCTTGTTATTTTATTGTCATATCCCACGTGGTACAAATCACTAAGAAGTGCTTATTTATGTAGTTATATGTTTTGTGAAATTTTATCTGATCTTTCGTTTGTTTCAGGGGGTTGTTTGCAGAGCCCATTGAAGTAAAGGGTAATCCTTTTCTGATCTTCAGTGGGCTGGGAATCAAGCTAAAACAAAGGATATTGTTGAATAGATGCAATATTGCAATTAGGACACTAAGCTGTTTGCAGAAGTTTTCTCTGGATTTTCGTTTGGCCGTGATATCTTCATCTCCTGTGACCCCCCGTATTTAATCAATGTCAGGAAAACAAATAGCTGCAAACTGACATTGCTTAAATGAACAAAAAAAAAGAATTGGCAAATAGTAACAAATCCCTGGGTGGAGCTGTAATTATAATACTTTGAAAATTAGGGAGATGACTAAGTAGCTTTGAACTGTTTTATTTTTAAAACAATCACCTCTCCTTCCAAACCACCTCTGCAGGATTTGGAGTCGGCGAGTTCAGCAATCTCACAATGATTATTCCTTAGCTCTAGCTCCGTTTGGCTCAGACAGACGTGACTCTGACATGGATCAATATATTGCAGTTCTGGGGTGAAGAAGAAAAGGTTTCCGTACTGATTGTCAGTCACGGCCATGACAGAGACAGAATCAAAATTTCTACTTACGCTGAAAATGCTAAATATAGCACTATGGAGAGGGCAAATAGCCTGGAAGGGTTCAAGCATTTGTTAATAGTTTCAGCAGCGCCCACAGCTCTGCAGGAAAGATTCAAATTAGGACTAAGAGGCTTAAAGCCATTGGGAAAAGGAGAGCATCTGGTGTGCCAGGTCTCCTACACATTTGCTCCCTCCATAGGTGACCACAGGAGGTTTTTAGCATTAAATACTTGCAGAGACGATGAGCACCCGCAGGTGAAGCCAGGGCCTTTAGTTCCCCCCATGTCAAAGGGGGACCTTTAGGGGCTATTAGGCCTGGGGGCTGAAGGGACTTCAAGAGCTCAAGGCAATCAACCGAATCCTGAAATTGGGACACCCCGGTCCTATTCCACACCAGGATCTGTCTCACAAGAATCACTGTGTCATTATTTGTTGTGTGTAAAAAGGGGGTGCCAGGCAGAGGCATAGCACTCTGCTCAGAAGAGGAGGTTTCGTTAGTAAGAAACATACTCAGGACATCAAAGCCACCCCAGACTACTCCTATCCCAGAGAACATACAAAAGGTTCCTTTTATTTTAATCATTTCACCTCTATTCTTCTTTTGTTTAGCTCTCTCCCTAGTTAAAAATAGCAAATTTGCTGCCAGTTCCTAATCCTAAACAGAGAATTCCCACCTATTGCCCTGGTCCTATTCCCGCTCACATTGGTTAAAAACCTGGTTCCACACCTTTGGCAGCTGCGAGCCATCTAAATCCCCATTTCTATAAAAACCCTGCTTCTCTTGCAGTGGAGGTTCAGTCTCCAGCGATCACTAAGCTATTACTGCAATGCAGGTTTCTTATTTTGCAGCACAGTTGTCCTGCAGACAGAATAATGTGTATTTTCACTCTAGGGAAGGCAGAGCAACCTTTTATTGCTGCAGCTCCTGGTGTTACAATAACTAGATTGGCACGTCCTGCTGGCAAATGAGGAGAGTTTTCCTGCTCCTGAGCTAACAGCACTTCTCACCATGTCCTAATAAGCTGGTTTGCTTCTCCTCCACCCAGAAGGAGAGCTGGATGAAGAGCACTGGGGAAAGCACTTTGCAGACTGTGCTGGCAAGCGCCAATCTCCGATTGACATCCAGAGGAAAAAAGTGAGGTACAACCCCCAGTTACTGCAGCTGGAGCTGAGTGGTTATGATGGGCCTTTGCAAGGGGACTTCACGATGACCAACAATGGTCACTCTGGTAAGACTTGGCGGGGAATCCTTCTTGTTACCTACCTTAAACAAGGAGCTGGTGAAGAAGTCACTGCTGGCAAAGGAGCAGCCTGAATCGGAAATCAGGGATACAGCTCAAGGGGTTTGTTTGCTCCCTGTCGGTCACCGTTCTGTCAGAAGGCTAACTCTAAGATAGAAGGAAGCAGGAGCTGCTTGGCCCCTCCAGCCCCATTTTGCCCCCCAGCCATGGTGTGGTACCTTCACGGATCACTGCACATGTGGCATCCCGGGGGCCTCCAGTGCCCTGTTTCCATGACAATGGGTGATGCTGGCAGCCAACAGCGCAGGGAGCAGGCCAGCAGCAGCAAAGAAAAGGCCTCACATTTTTGAAATGCTGATGTCTTTAGTGGTAAATCTGCCCTGAAAACCCAACCCTTTTATCCACACCTCTTTGTTCGCATCCTGCACTGCTGAGCTCAGGTTTCTGTGCCTCACACAGGGCTGAGTCCTACAATGAATGCAGTGGGAGACATCACGTATCTTCCACTGGGACAGCTGATGGAAGAAATACCTGAACCTGACAGCTTTCTGCTTTTAAGCTGTAAAGTGGGCCATGGTGTCTCCTCTGGAGAATTCACCTGGGCAGTGTAGCGTGCACTTATTATATTGCATTTGGGGCACAAAGGAGACTTTATAAGTTCGTGTATGTATTCTCCCAGCACACTCAGGATACAGGAACAGCTCCTGCCTGTTCCTCTCAGCACTCTGCTGTAGCTAGAACATTATCACAGACCTCTTGTGGCCAGCAAGTGACACTAAATTGAAACACGGTGGAATAAGCCAGCTTTGCCATAGGGGTAGGCAGTTTTTTCTTCCCTGGCTGAGCAGATGTCCTGGGAGGATGTCAAGCTCATGACAGTGCAGGAAGAGATTATTTGTTTTAGCTGATTGAAATGCTATTCACAGACAATGCCTTTTTTTTTTTTTAAACTCACCTTACTTTGCTTTGCCATCTCCTCCTGCTCTCCTAGTTTTGCTGTTTTCCCCAATCACGTAGGAAATCTCTCCAGAAGCACAAATACAAACCAGAAAAATAAAAGGCAGTTATAGTTCTGCAAGATATTTTCTCTGTTGGACATTAAAAAGGGATAAAAGCCAGCTAGAGCGTTACAGATTGACCCTTTCCTTCAGTGCAGTGACTGCAGGACTATAGTAGCTAATGGTATTTGGTGCACACTGACTCCTCTCTGCATTCAGAAAATGCATCTTTTGCCCCTGTGCAATGATAAGAACCAGAAGTGACAGGAATAGAGAATAGTTCAGTAGCAAGTCTGCATCTCAGGTTCGCATGGGTGTAGGTCACACAAGGTGAGGAGGAGGAGGACAGAGGAGAATCCTCTCCTTGTAGTCAGAGGCTCGGTATTTCAGGTCTCAGGAAGCTGAAGCACAGCAGGGGTTAACAGCCTTGCCTGTGGCCACACAGTCTCTGGGCAAGGCTTATGATTTAGGAGGTCCTGGATTCCCCTCCTGCAGTCTGCAATTCATTGTCTAAATAATTCATCAGCTGGTACTGTTGGGATAATGCTTTTGGACTACATATGAGCAACGGAAGAATTTTCTAATAGCTGCCGTGGGGAGGGAATGAGTATTTTGGGGAAGGTGTTTGGAACATAAAGGTGGTAGCTCTGTAATCCCACACAACAGGCCTTTCTTCCCCTCTGTAACAGAGAGAGAAGTACAGAGTGAGAGCAAGGCAATGAAGTGCTGAGAGACATAGTGCCTTTCAGACAAAGACTGTTGTGATTCTATTTCTAAAAATCAGAATGAATAAGTACTCCTGTTTGTCGCCCACACAAGCTCAACATTCAGTTAGAAGCTCTCATGTCAGCATTGCTACCCTGACTGCCTACAAATTAATTCCTGCAGGTTTAGCTTTCAGATCTCTGACTGCACATGTGTATTTTCCTGTTCTTTTGTTAACATCAAAACAGTGATTTTCTAACACAGGGCACTTTAGTAAAGCACAAAGGCAAAATGACTGTCCTTATTCACCGCTCTGAAGTCACGCTAGGCTTTCCTACTGCCTTCAGTGAGATGGGGCAGGGTAGAAATATCTCAAGGAAAAGATTCCACTGGGCCACATCACCAGCTCTGAAAGGGACAGGAGATGGATTTATCAGCAGGACTTTCCTTCCAGGCTCTCAGGGACTGAAGACCAAATGTCCCACCTGAGAAAACAGCTACGCTTCCTCTCTAGTTGTGTAATTACCAGGCTAAATCCCACCTGATAAAGCCTATTTGCAGTAGTGCAGAGAGTCTGCACAAGGAATTTGCACTTATCTACCACATCTGTGCAGACACACTCACACAGATAACCCTGGGTTAATGAAGCCTTTTGCATTTGGCATTTGGACTTTTAAATTTTTTTTCTTTTTTCCTTTTGCATTTGGCATTTGGGCTTTTAAATTTTTTTTCTTTTTCCTTTTTTCCTTTTTTTCTTTTTTTTCCCCCTTTCCCTCCCCTTTTTTTCCCCTCCTTTTTCCCCCTTTTTTTCTTTTTTCTTTTCTTTTTTTTTTTTTTTTTTTTAAACAGGATTAGTGCTGTAGGAGGTAGGGAGGGCACACAGAGCTCTGGAAGATTAAAATGGCATTTTGTGCAGGGTGTGTGCAACTTCCTCCAGTAGGAGATTTTTTTTCTTAGAACCGGGACCTCAAGTGTGGCCTTCATTAACTCATTTCCCAGAGCTGGGAAGGGGGGCTGGCTCACAGTGTGCTGCGAGCTGTAAGGCAATAAGGGACAACAGCCCCAGTTGCAGAGCAGAAACACAAGAGGAAGGTGCAGCTGCACTCTCAGATTCATGCTGTGTAATCCCAGCTGATTTTCCCAGGGCCTGGCAAAAGCAGAGCGGAGCAGGAATAAGGCACATTTCAGCTCAGAGCAGTCACACTTTCCACACACGCTCTATACTGGTGATAAGTAGAAGCAAACTGGGTTGTTACCCAGCAAAATATTTGCATGAAATACCTTACAAAAGGCTTAAGCTTCCCATCAACTCAGAACACAATTCTCTGGCTCCGTTTTGCACAATGTAGAAACCATAAGGTACTTGAGGTAAATAACCTTAATTATAGAAGGCAGTGAGCAGGAATCTTCCATAAAAAGTAGATGGATTTTTTTCCTCCCCACTCTAGACTCTGGGATATTACAAGTAAACGTGTTTTCATCTTGTCTGCCTGTAAACAGCTTAAAAACAAAAGAAGCTTCTCACAAACCCAAACTACGACTAACGAATCATATATACTGTGCTACATTTTGCAAGGATAGTTGCTATTTTTAGACTTTCATTAGGATGAGACAATTCTCCATTTTCACTCCTAGATCTGGCATATTTATTAACATAATATATGACTTGTGGCAGTACATTAGCAGGAAGACAAACGCTTCATAGTCTCTTTGTGAATACTTCTTGGCAGGGAGAAGCGAAGAGATTTGTCTCTACAAATCCTTCAAGCACTAAAGGCAGGCTTTTCAAACTCACAGGGCCCTGGCCCCACGTGCCTCTTCCTAGAAAATGCAGAGCCCAGAATACTGGAAATTACGATGACAGGTTAAGATGAGGCCAGTCACTTTGTTGATTTCTGTCCCCTTTTTCTTCCTTGGAAATAAAGTCGTTAACAAATCTGTGCAGAGCCCTGCAAGATGTGATGTACTGCGGGAGAGATGAGCATTAAAGCACTTTTATTAGTGCCTGAGGAAAAAAACAGAGCTGCTGGGATGGAAAGAGGCTGCAGACACAGCTAGTGCCCAGTCATCTTTGTGCCTGGCCTGGTCTTTGTGGAGCCTGAGGCCAGGAAAGATTTTAAACACACCTAGCTTTAAACTTCAGTGGTTTTACTCTCACACTGGAGTCAGTTCCCTGAACAGGACTGTGCCAGCCTAATTTCAGAGAGGCTGTTCTCGGCAGAAAGCACTGGGCACTCTCAGTGCCGCGACAGGAATGGGCAAGGCTGCACCCATTGCTGACTCCAATCCTATTGTTTTTTCAGTTCAGATTGATTTGCCACCCACCATGCACATCTCCAGAGGGCTCCCGGGCATCTACACAGCTGTACAGATGCACCTGCACTGGGGTGGCTTGGACCTGGAGACCAGCGGCTCTGAACACACCGTAGATGGGATGAGATACTTCGCAGAGGTACTTGCAGAGGGAGTGGGCTGGAGGGACATTGCAAGTCTGGTGGACAACATTGCAAGTCTGGCACTTGGGAAATGGGATGCTGCAGCCCACAAAGCCTCCAGGAAGGAATGCAGAGGCAAGTGGGAGAAACAGGGCTCCTATAAGTGCAGCTGGTTGGTGCAATGCAAGGGCTGAGCCTGGTAGTGCAGAAGACTCTAAGAAAAACCATTCCAATAGCATTAATATCCTTCAAAAATGGAGTTATTCATCACAAACCTGTTAAACTAAAGGTCTATTTGGCTGTGCTGTGAGGCACAAACAGCAGGAACTGGGATGGTGACTCTCCTGTTGGGTCCTTTAAAGCACTGAGGAAGCTATTTATCACTTCTTGCTAAATGACCCTGTCCCTCTTCTGACAGCTGCACATTGTCCACTACAACTCAGCTGACTACTCCAGCTTTGAAGAAGCCAAAGACAAACCAAATGGATTGGCTGTGCTCGCCTTCCTGTATGCGGTAGGTTTGTCACCCAGGCTGCTGAGCCAGGCTCATCTGTGATCCCTGGTTATACTAAAATCACAGTCCAGACACAATTTCGTGTGGATTTAGAAGTGTTGAAAAAGGATCCTCATAGTTCACTATTCTACCCAAGATCTATGTGTATGTACCTCATCATGCCTAGGATTGTCCAGTTTATGAAGAGATCCACGATAGTGTTTGTTCTCTTTGTCTCCCAATTCATCAATTAGTCTCCCGAGCAGATTAGTAGTATAGAAGGGCAGGCAGGTCACTAACCTTTTGTTCAAGTTTCTATGCTGTGTTTAGGATGGGCACTTTGAGAATACCTACTACAGCGAATTCATTTCCAAACTGGCAACAATCAGGTTTGCAGGTAAGGCTTGGGAATGCCTTTCTCCGTCCTTGATATTCTCAAAACCTGTGCATGTTTACTGGGTCTGGGAACAGACATTTTGCTGCTGCTTTGCGTGCAGTTACATGGCCAAGCCTCCTCAGCCACGCACAACTTCACATCTTCAAAGGTCCCTTCCCACCCAAGCTATTCTATGATAGCGATTTGTCAACCCCAGCTCTAACACCCCTCTCCCCTTTATCTTCGCTCCCCATTAATTGTTAATGTTGCCTCTTTGTTTCCTTTCCAGGTCAATCAACAAAGCTGGTTTCTCTGGATGTCCAAGCCATGCTGCCAGAAGACCTCTCACACTTCTACAGGTACCAGGGCTCACTAACCACCCCGCCTTGCTCCGAGAGCGTCATTTGGACCATCTTTCATTCTCCCATTGTCCTGTCGCACACACAGGTAAGCAATAGCTGTTTACCAAACAGAGCAGTTTCTCTTTCCTCCACACCTTTCCTTGTGCTTCACCTTCCCGTCCTCCAGTGATTTTGGGAACAGGGGATCTAACAGGGCATTTCTCACACAGAACTTTTGGGATAGACTCCTAGGCAAGTGGAATTGCAGGTGAGTGCAATGGCACAGTGATGCTGCATCGCAGCAAGGGCCAGTTTTTGTATAGCAGCAGTTCACCTGAGGTCTGATGAGCCATAACAAAGCTCAGTTAATCTCAACCATCCCCAAGCATTATAAAAAGGAAGAGACCAGTCAGAACCAGCAAGGCAAAAACTGCTGCGAGAGAGTCCAACCCCCCGCCCCCACAAAAGAGCCATTTACAATGGTAAAATAATTACAGAATAATTGGCGCATTTTTAGAAGAGTATTTCAGGTTTTTTCTTGTCTCCACTTACATAGTTGGGATCGTTTCAGGAGTGGGCTGCTGTGGGTTGTGGCTGTGTGACAGGAGAGGGTTCGTCCAGGCTCCAGCAGAGGCATCACAGAGGCCGCTGTGGGGTGCACAGGAGCACTGGGCAGTCACCCCACTTGTCCCAGCAGTTGAGTACTGTCACATGGCAGGATCCTCTTCTCTCCTCTCTGCCTGCCTTGTCAGGACAAAGGCTTTAGCACGAAAAAGTAACACAAGTAAAATAAACTTACTGTTGAGTCTTGCAGAGAGATTCATCTTCCTTAATAAAAGAGAAGCATCAGAAACGTTTTTTTTTTCCCCCCCGGAGAAGAACAAGATAAAGTGGAGACTACAGTAGTGGAGGAGCACAGCGTGTTCTCATTTGAAAAAGAAATACTCTTTTTGGCAGGGGGAAGGCCAGCAGGCACTTGTGAGAAAACAGTAGGCTACAGGATAGCAGCAAAATCTCCATCCATGCATATCATCAGGCAGATGTTAAAACCTGCCTTCAGGCAAAATATCTTTATCATGAATTAGCTGATAAGAGCCCTCATGTTCTGTTCCTTTCCCTTGCTAGTACTCAGCAAGGGACCCTGTGGGTCCGTCTGTAAGGAATTGCTGGGTTTAATCCTGAGCTGCAGGAGCTGCACTGCAGTTCTGGGCAAAGCTGTTGTTCCCGTTTCCCTCCATAATAAACCTGCATCGCTCCCAGATCAGCCTCCTGGAGAACACCTTGCTGGATTGGCAAAACAGGACGCTGCGCAACGACTACCGGCACGCTCAGCCCCTCAACGGGCGGGTGGTGGAGTCCTCCTTCCCACCCAAACCCACCCAAGGTAAGGGCAAGCAGCAGCGAGCACCCAGAATTTCCCCCAGGAAAGGCAAGAAACTTATGTGGAAGGAGTTATGGCCAAGTCACTCCAGGTAGGCACGGTGGGGATCACCTTTCCCAGGAGCAGCAGTGTCCCTGCCCAGCAGGTAGAGATGGCCCCTGTGCCTCTTTGCCCCCTGCCAACACAGCTTGCAGGAGAAACGGTGCAGCGGTGGCTGTAGGTTGTGTGCCAGCCCCTTGGTTTGACTGCAGGGGTGGCACACAGCTGTCCAGGATAAGTGGCACTACCTGGCACCACACAAGAATACTAGGTTCAGGTGTGTCTGCATCCATAGGGGTGAGATACACTCACCGCTATAGAAAGACCTCTGGCATGGATCAGCCAGGCACCATATGGAGGTGAAACCCTGCATTTTAAAACAAAGGCTTTCCCCAAGCCTTCTACAAACTAGAAAGCAGAAGATCTACCGTGTGCAGGTCCTGGCCTTCCATAAATTCAGCTGTCTGATTGCTTTAGAACAGTGCCATCCAGAAGAATTCAGCCTCAGGCTGGAACACATCCAGATGCAGCTCCAAGACATGAAGAGAGAGTTGCTGAATGGAGTGAGCCACGTAGGTAAGAAACACACCTCTGTTCTTGCGTCCAGGGATGAAGAGGATCATTAATGGTTTGGTACTGATACATGCAGGTAGAATTTTGTCCCATGTCTAGGCCTGCTGATGGAAATCCTGCTGCTGCTTCAGCTGCAGCATCATTAAAGCTACCTCTAACCTAGCTACTCTCACACCAACTGCAGCGTTCTCCTGCAATGTGTAAGCACATTTTTACAAACAGCGAGGGATTTAAGCTCACAGTTCCCCTAGGATAAATAATCATTGTCTCCATTTTACTCAAGAAAAGAGGAGGTTGGGGGGAGAAGTGATTTTCCCAAACAGTTGGGTGAGGGAACCAAGTTTTTCATCATTTCAAGCCCCTTCCCTGTTGGTGTGACACATGCCAGTAACTGTGGCTCAAGACAGCCAGGACTGCCACATCCCTGCCAGATCCTGTGGGTGTATCCTTCAGGATTTGGGCTGATTTGTAAGCACAGCAGGAAATGTAACAGCTGGCTTTTTGGTTATTTCAGGTATTAAATCCAGCGCTTTTCCAGCTTTTTACTTCCCTGTGGAAAACATTGAGAGTTTTGTGGAGGTTCGTCCCCTCCATGATATGTCCCTCCAAGCCTTCACCTTATGTTTCTGGACAAAAGCCCAGCACGCTGGCAGTCAGACTGTTCTTTCCTACTCCACGCAGGAGAGGGATAACGAGCTGGTGATGACTGTGGGAACAGAGGTGGGATTGTGGATAGCAGGCCATTTCATCAGCTTCCCCCTGTACCACAAGGCACAAGATTGGCTGCACTACTGCGTGGCATGGGCCTCCCAGTCTGGAATGGCAAATTTATGGCTCAACGGAGCAGCTGGTAAAGCAAAGAGTATCCAAAAGGGGTATGTGAGCCAGGCTGGAGGGACGCTTGTCCTTGGGAAAGACAGAGACACTCTCCTTGGGACATTCTCCAACGGTTTTGCAGGATGGATGACTCAGGTGAACCTGTGGAGCCAAGTTCTCAGTCCTGCAGATGTTCGGGCACTTGCACTGTGCAAACCAGGGCAACTGAAGGGAGATATCATAGCATGGGGAGAAACCTCCATGACCCTCTGGGGAGGGGTGGTTCTGGAGTCTGACAGCAGCTGCCAGTGACCCCAACTTTTTATTATTTTTATATTTTTTTTCTTTTTTTTAAGGCAGCAGAAGAATCCAAACTGCTCATTGGGGAAACTGAGGAAAACTTAGATTCTTTGCTTGTTTCTCCTTCTGCTTTGTATAGGCTCTGCACACCTGCTAGTACTCCAGGTCACTTTTCCATGTAGGTACATGGGAGCAAAGCCTCCATCAGTGGGAAGAGGCAAAGAATAGAGCGGCACTTGGCAGAGTCCACAACTTGTATTGTCACATCCCTTCCAGGAGTTTGACTTAGGCCACCACACAGATCTGCCTACATGCCAAAGAACCACTCTCTTTTGTCAGAGGAGCCACTTTCTCAAGTAAAATCTCTCTCGTGTCCTTCACCCCATCTCAGTTTCTCACCATCTTCCCTGCATGCGTCCTTCCTTCCATTTCTCACCATCAAATCACCACCCTTTTCCCTGCAGATGGATGGCACAGGAAAGGGCACACACAGGAAAGTGTGGTCCTACACAATTGTTGTGCTTTGTTCATGGCACACCTTCTTTTCTGTAAATGGATGTAGAGACTGAGCATAGAAACAGCTTTTTTTTTTCCAACACGTATACATCACAAGTTTGCAGGCAGGTATAAAACTCATCTTGTAACGCTGAAGTAAATCATGTGAAGGGCTATCTCTACCACCAGCAAAATCCATGCTGGGCTGCTACACAATTCTGCTTTTTTTCAAAACAGAAGGCAGCGGTCTCACATAACAATTAATTACATTTAATTTTCCCATGTTAAATTATGCCATGATTAACCCCAAAACCCATTAAACTAATAAATACTTTAAGAAATCCTTGGTTTTTATCAGTGTGCACTTTACTTTCTTCTGAGAGTCAGCACTAGATCTTCAGACTCAGAGCTTTTCCAAACCAAATTAGCCTTCAGGTGGAGTGGTACCCATAGGGGACACAACCAGAAACCAGTAGAAGGACCAAGCTCTAAACCATCTGAAGACTTTTTCAAGTTGTTTAAAGCACCTGAGAGTTGAGTTATTTCAAAAACTAAATTTAAGCAACTTAATGTGAGAAGCTGAAGACAAATTTGGACATGTTTGCAAACATGGGCTCCAACCTGTGGCCCACTGCACAGGAATCAACCTGAGTTTGACTCCTGCAACGCAGCAGGGAGGTTCCTACTGGGTTCAATACCACAGTATCTCTAGGGGATGAATGAGCTCCAGTTGGGTCATGTGTACAGAGTAGAGATATGGGGGTTATTAGAGGATTAAGAAAGGGACTGTTGCTCTTTGGCAACTGAAATGTAAACACTACGGAGTGAAATGAGCTAAATAACTCAAAGACTAGAGTACCACTGAAACAAATGGGTATAAATTGGCAATGAATAAGCATCAGCCAGATGGATGACTCCTAACCTCAAGGATAAGGCTTTGGAAAGACTCATCAGCAACAGCTGAGAACTAGGTTTGATCTGAAGGAGAGAGCTGGGTGAGCAGGACAGGAGTGAGGTTGTAATGATGTGCATTTCCAGTTTAGCAGCCCTTTGAAGCACACGAAAGACAGGAGTTGACAGGATAAATGCCACTATCAACCCACCTAACAAAGTACCTCAGAACAAATGACTCTCTCCACCCCAGAGCACCAAAGGCCTGGCATCGCTTATGTTGGACCCTCAAATACATGAATGGCCGTGCCTCAGAGGAACAGAGTGCACTCCTTGCACGTGACTGACAAAAACTCAGCCCAAGTGCTGGCTTGTGTCACTGAGCTGGGTCACAGCTCAACGCTGGAGAATTCTTTCTTTCCTGTCTGCGTGCCTGGGACAGCGTGGAAATCCTTAAGCTCTTCTTTGTCATCCTGAATCTCCACCTTGTTCCTCTTTGCCATGATCCTGTTGATTTCCATGAAGGTTTTGTTCTTTGTCTCAGGAACAATAAAGAAGATGTAAACTATAGTGGCGAGGCAGATGGCACAGAAAATGAGGAAGCTGTATGGCCCCAGTCCAGCCTAGGGGCAACAAAAGAAGACAGAGCAGGGATCAGAGGAATACTCCAGTTGCGTATGCTACACAATTTGAACATGCTGAATCCTGCATTAGATATAAAAAAAGCATCCACAGTGATGTGAACATATCTTAAGTTGAACAACTAGAAGTTAGGGGTGGTTCTAGATTCTGTCTTCTCATACCACCATGGATTTATGAAGCCACCATGGATTTGAACATTTACAGCTCTCAGGATGAAAAAGGCTCTCTGTAAGAACACGGGGGTGAAGATACTAATTTTAAGCCAAAGTCTTGCCTTGTCGTGTGATCACATCTTACCTCCATGTAGAGGAACACAAGCCCCACGGTGAAGTTGCATATCCAGTGCACAGACCCACCCACCATGAAGGCAGCAGGCCGGGATGACTGTAGGAACATCTCGGTGATCATCACAAAGGGAATTGGACCTGTAAGGTAGTTGCATATCCAGAAATCCCAAAGGCAATTCCCCCACTCTGAATTCCTAGATTACACTGTTCATCTCAGTGGCAGGCAATGGTTTCTACACTACTAGTGTTTAGAAATACCCAATAAATCAAATAAGGGATTAAATAAACAAAAGCCACGGCAACTAAATGTCTTTCCTATGCTCACAGACAGTAATCAACCTCTTTTCTCCTATGGCTGCACCTTAACCATGAACTCCTCTTCCGCACAAATTGTAAAATAAGGTTGATAAACACGAACTGTCTCTGCAGAGAGCACCCTGTGAGCAGCAACGAAGCAGCTGATTGCTTCTTAAAAAATAAAGAAAAACAGAGAAACACCCCAACACATGCAGGTGTTGGAGAAATGAGTGGTGGGACAAGCCCCCAGGCCCCTGCCCTGCACTGCCGCCCCGTGGCATCGTTAAGCAGAATCAGATCGTGTTCTCATTAACATTAACGGGGTTAGGCCACAGGTCCAGCAATCTGTCCTCCAGCCATCTCCCTGCCCCCAGGGCTTCACCCTGACTGATGGCACAAATGGAAAAGGAAAGGTTGTGTGTAACTCCATCTGCCAGAGAAACCTCTACAGGAGTTTCAAAACTGCATTGCTGCATCCAGCAAGGGTCTGGCAGGGCTTTCCAAGCTAAACAGACAACTCTACCACGCTAAGAAGCTGAGTCTGGACAAACCCTTTCCAATATCCACGTCTACCTGCACCTCTCCTGTCTGCCAAGTGATCTGCAGGGCCACACGTAAAATTTGAGTCGCTTCTAATTTGATTCGTTGCCTGTAGATCTAAGCATACAACGTCTATGCCCAGTTGGTAGGGCCCACTATCTCAGGGCATTTTTGCTCCAGATATTGCTGGGGGACTCTCAGGCACAAGCACGATTGTGCCTTTTCTTTTTCTTTTGAAAGGCAGAGGCTCCTCTTTCTCTCGGACACAGCCAGCAACCCACTGGAACATAAACTCAGCTGACAATCAGTGAGCTGCACGGACACACCGTGAAGAAATTAGATCTCCTTGGACTAGCTCCACAAAGATTTTCATTTGAAATTCAGAATAACACTTGGCTTTACCCAGCTTGTGGATGGGACTGGACTAGACTGTCCATACTTACTGGCTCCAATGGCATGTCCGATGATGTAAGCAATGACACACACTATGCTGAGGTAAGACATCCATGAGACGGTGGTCTGTGAAGAGTTTAATTGTGGGTTAGATGTGGTTCCTATCCGAACATCACCACCACATTAAAGGCCCTATTTGTGGTAAGGTTTGAGGACATTCTGAAGCCAGCGTCACCCATTCCCAGATATGTCCATAGTTAGGCACAAAAAAATCATAGCCTGGGTATGATCGTTGCCTCCAACAAATGGATGTCATGGGTATTACAAGCATGATGTGCTGGAAGCAGTATTCAGACAAGCAAGATCACAGAGTTTCCTGGGTTTACTTTAGGTAGATACACAAATATGGAGACCTTTCATACTGTCCCCTCCCCACCAGGGTGTAGAAGCAACTTCAAAATTTACCAATGGCCTGTTGCCTGTAAAGTCCAGAAATTCACGGGTAGGATCACCCGAGCCATTCAACTACACACCTGGAGATTGAGGGCCAACGTTAGCACTGCACAGGAGACACAGCACAACCCAAAGCCAGCAAGGAGAAGGATTCTCCTCCCCAGGGATTCCACGATGAAAACCTGAAAGAGATAGAAGAGACAGATAGACCAGCCATCTGGGGAACAGCACTTTTCCCAGCAAAATTTGTTAAGGTAGTCCTTGGCTTTTAAGAAATTCTGTGGAATTTCCACCATCTACTGATGATGGAAATCACACAGGAACTGCAAAAAGCTGGATATAACACTGAGAGAATAGGCAGGCCATTCTTTGGGGAACTGCACGAAAGCCCTGCGTGGTAACACTGGACAGCAAAAGCAGGGCAGATCATCCTGGAGACCAGAGATTGAAAACTTCTGAGGCATGTGAGAAATCAGCACGCTTAATCATTTTGGTTAACAGAGCTGCTTTCAACCAAGGCACACGGTGGGATATCTATTGTGCAAAGCAGCTTAGGGTATGTGTAAATAACATAATCTAATTTAAACAGTGATGGACAGGGGGGACTGGAGAAGCTAGAACTCAAAGAGCCCCAGTAGAAACTTACAGCAAGCAAAGTCATGATGACGTTGATGGCACCTATGGACACAGTGACATATTGAACATTGTTTGGATCCACGCCGGCCGACTGGAAGATTCTGTCTGCGTAGTAGAAGACCTGCAGCAAAACCACAGCTGTGTTTATATGGGGCCAAAGGCAGAGGACAGGAATCCCATTTTGGCTGCTTTTACATCCTGGAACTGCTGCACAGAAGCCTGAGAACTGAATTCTTTCATTTTGGGAGACACTGGTGTTTGGATCCAGGCACCAACACCTTACTCTAAAAGCATCCAAACTATCCCTAACAGGCTCAGCCCACCGTTGTGTGATGCAGAACCAGTGTCCCTTTTGAAGGGGTACTCCTGTGTCCTATGTTCTAGCTCCTGTGTCAGCACTGCCCCACACCACCCACACTCTGATGTCCCATCACGTTATTACTCACCCCACTGGCCTTTCCCACCTGCCTTCCCACTCACCGCATTAACTCCAGAGAGCTGCTGGCCCATCATCATGACAATGATGGAGATGAGCTGCCATCGCAAGCCTCTGAAGGTGCACAGGCTGAGAACAGAAAACTGTCCTTCTTCCTTTTCTGACCGGTCTTCTTGGCGCATTTCTTCTATCTCATCATCCACATCATCCCAGCCTCTCAGCTTCTGCAGAGCTAGTTGGGAGAGGAAGGGGAGTTATGGACCCCAGAGACCAGGTCTACAGTGAGCTCTCCCGCTTCCAGTCGAGAGAGGACAACACGTAAGCCATGATCAGCAGTGGTTCCATGGCGGCAAGTCAGGGATTCACATCACGCACAGAAAAGAGCAATGTTGCAGGAATTCCATCCACCAGCAACACGTCAGTGAAGAATTTCACACTCACTTCACGGTTGGCTCCTGTCAGTCAGGGCTGACAGGCAGATTATCCCATTCCACCTCCCCCTTCATTAAAGGATGACACTGTACCTTGTCGTGCTTGCTCTTCGTTGCCCTTTTGTATCAGCAGATATCTGGGACTCTCAGGGAAAAAGGGCAATATAAGGAGCTGGATTAGTGATGGGATCCCAGTGAGCCCCAGCAGAATGGGCCAGCCTGCAACAAGTGAGACAAGAGGACAACTGGGAGAAATCTTTCCCCAGTGGACCCCACAGAAAAGTCCCGAGTCAGGGCTTTACCTTCGGCAGTCCCAAGGATGCTGTCAAGACCAAAGATCTGAGCTACAAGGATCCCAATGGTGATGAAGAGCTGGGGTACTACCCCAATAGCACCTCTCAGATTTTTGGGGGATATTTCTCCAAGGAACATGGGAACCACATTGGAAGCCAGACCTAGCAGTTAGAGAACAAAGTTAGACATGCAGCTGCCTGATGTCAGTACACTCACCAGCTTCAGTAAGATTCCTTTTTCCCCCCTCACGTGAGACCAAACAAAAGAAATCAGTATCCAAACACGTGAGGGTGGAGGGATATGACTTCTTGCTGGCTTTTAGGAGCTCCTTTAATTGCTCAGTAACAATTTGCAGAGAGCTTTGCTGGTTTGAGATCTCTTGCAGGTAGCATGCTGGAAGAGGTATTCCTACTTTAATAGGACACAATAAGGACACAAGTTATTTTGAGGACCTTTGCATGGTTACCCACAGTAACCCCAGAGAGCTGCCATCTCCCATGCCTACACTGTAAATCTTAGCACGCAAAACCCAAACTCCTGGGGTCAAATGACCACCTGAGACACTGATCTTACATTTCTAAAGTTCCCAGCCTTCAGGAGCTGGCTGCCCCGGCTCAGCAGCTTCCCTACCCAGACACGACGGCCACAGTTCAAGTGAGGTCAAGCTGTGAAGCAAGTCAGGACAGCCAGTCCAGATTCCTTTATCAGTTATAAATAACTGGAAAGAGGGATCACACTTAGCAGGTCCCTTAGTACTTATTCAGAGAACTACTGCTGAGAGCAGCTGCCAGGCTTAGGAGAATCAAAAGCCAAAGCAGACCCATGGGAGCAGATAATTTCCCTGCCTTAGCTCACCAATTGCAACTGCTGCATGTTACAGATCAAGTCCTTTTCCCTGTGTCAGTCTCTTGTTTTCTTGTTTTATCTTTACAGGATATCCCAACTCACTAAGAAACCACAGAGTATGTCAGTCTCACCAGCCCAAAGCCAATTAATTGAGCCTAAATGCTGTTAGGACCCTTATCAACCTGCTCTGGGCACACTCTGCACGGTACTGCATGGGGCACCCAGCCATGCTGGGTTCCTCTTTATTCCACGTTACTGTGGCTCTAATACAGCTGCTTATACCAGTGACTCTCATACACCCTTCTCCTTGGTTTCCCACTGCCTTTGATGTAAATCCAGTGAATCTGAACCCTTCGCTCTCACTTTTAACATTTCTTTTCTCCTTCAGGAAGAACAGGCAGCTCCAGAACTGGCTTATTGGATCTGGCATTGTCTCCAATGACTTTGACTTAAAAGGATTATTCTGTTTCTGATTATGTTAAAAAAAAAAATAAGGCAGGCTATCTGCTTTAAGATATCTGGGAAAACAGATTATCATCATCAGGTTTTCTGGCCGTTGGAGCTCCAGTGCCTAGCAGATACTTATTACAGAGGATAGCTGCATCTACAGACAGACATCTCCTCTGTACATCTTAATTTGCAGTCTCACTGCCATTCTTTACTAGTTTAATAGCTCTGCAACATGGAAATGACAACTGTTATTCCAGCAAATACAGCATTGTTATGCAGACGTATGGCTAAAATGCGCTACCTGTAAAACCATCTGCTGTGAGAATAAAAAAACCCCCTTTACATAGCTACGTATACATTTATTGCTCTCCTTTCACCACCCAACCTCTCACTTACCAGCATATATTCCCATGATAACACGTGAAAGGATGATTACTTCAAAGGTTTTTGCTAGCTCTGAGGTTCCCATAAGGATTGCAGCAGTAATGGAGAAGAGGTTATTTATCAGCAAAGTGCCCTTTCTGCAAAGTAATAGAGAGGAGACAGATTCAGTTTATTTTTTCTAAGGCCCCAGGAGCAGTTAGATCCCCTCTGTGTTACACTGCCCAAGACTCAAACAAATCACCACCCCAAAGGCCAATCAGAGAGAAAATGGTGATTGTCCCACTTGTTTCCTGCAGGGAACGAAGCCTTCAAGAAAGAGCTGAAGTTTCTCAGGAAATCAAATCAGGGCCCTATCTCAGATCCCAGTCCAGGACTTTCATCATTGCTCTCTACCTGGCCCCGTGCCCAGCGCACAGCCTGGCCTTGGCTTACTAAAATCATACAAGTTCTTCTGCACATGGGAGACCACACGTACTGTTGAGTCCAACAACTAATCACCAGCCTATCTGCCTTACAATCAAGGTGTGTGTGAGAGTCACGCTCCTGATGGGCTTGGCAAGCTGGAGTGACCAGTGAGGCAAGTCTTATCTGAACCCAGCAAACTGCTGGTGAAGGATATTAACCACCACTGTCACGTACCGGCCACAATTGTTGACCATAGGCCACACCATGAGGGACCCAAACAAGCCACCCAGAGGGAACATGGACACAGTAAGGGACCAGAGGAACGTCTGGAAGCCACTGTCCATAGGCACCCCAGTCCTGTTGAAGTAGGTTTGGTTGTAGAAGTCTTGCATGTACTGGAAAGAAACACAGGGCATGTTTAGCACCCTAAGTAAAATTTTCATGCTGTAAAAGCTAGTTAACAACAAATGCCATAAAGCTTTACACACATCTTGATAAAAACCAGAATGGCTGAGTTGTAAAATGAGCGCAGGAGAGGGGTGGAGAAGCCTGGACAAGATAACAGTTCCCACAAGTTATCCTGCCTCATAGGATTTGTCTGGTTTCCAGAAGGCAAGGCATTCCTCATGCCCCAGCCCTGTTGGGGTGGGGTGGGAAAATGTCCAAATGAACAGCTTAATGCCCTCCTCTCCCTTCCTGAGGACTCTCTTCTCACTGGGTGCCCTGTGACTCAAAGCGTGGAGGAGCAGGAGCATCTGCCCACCCATAACCTGCCTTGCTTTGTTTGTAAACCTACTCCCAGGGCATGGTCCACTCCACAGTCCAACCTACCGGGGCTGGAGAATTGATCACCGACACGTTGTACCCGTACTGGAAAGAAGATCCAAACGCAGATATCAGCGCCACCAGCGCGAGCAGAAGTGTCATTTTCTGCAAAGGAGAAAGAAAACACACAAACACCACCTCAGAAGCAGGTTTAGCTTTTAGGCATAAATGGCATTCAGTAAAAATAATGAAACACCCTAAGACTTTCCTTCCGTGCTTTGCACCTCGCGTTACTCTATAAAGCAAGCCCAATGGGTTGTTTTCATTAAAAGTCATTTTGTTCTGCTTGATTTCCACGTAGTCATTACAGTAATTCATTCTACTCTTTCCTCCTGGTATTGATGGATCATTTGGATGATGAATAATTTTTAAGTTATCCTGCATAAAATACCACCCCGTAGGGAAAAAGTTGTATGCAATTATTCTTTTTTCCAACGTGTAAATTGGTTAGTGCAATAACACAGGATATTGGCACAGGAAAGCTTCAAAAAGAAAGGGTTTTGCATGAAGTGGCAAAATCCCTTTCCTGCTCATTTGTTCTGCTTTCACACGCTGGCTTGTTCTGCCTCCCACATTTCAGGATCAAGCCGTTTATGGATCTAATCCGATTGCCATTGAAGCCAATTAGAACTTATCCAAGTAGCTCAGCGAGGGCTTGGTTGTGGGCTGTGAGAGCAGCACTCTGCCATCAAACAGAAGGGTGAAATTGCCATCTGGAGTAATATGTCAAACACCAGCCACGTTTGTGGGTACACAGTCCTCAGGGTTACAAGCCACATGCTTTTTGTCACAATTTAGCTGTTATTCAGTCCTCAGGCTGGCCCTACTGCGTTGACTGAGCTGTTTTGGCGACTTTTTTGGTGGTGTTTGGGGTTTATTTTAATAGCTCATAATATATCTCATTGCTGCTATGTCAGTAATTTTTCATTCAGACACATGTAATTTTGTGTCACCATCATTAGCCTTGATGTCTGCAAGGCTTTATGTCCCAACGCTCAACTCGGGTCTGACATGAAGGATTTGTCATCTCCCAAATCGAGCGTTTGTCCAAACAGCTGCTGGTACTCCTTATATTCCTTAAATTCCTTATATTCCTGAGCAGCTCTAGCAGCTCACCTCCAGAGATCTGCAGAGTTTAAGGCACTACAGATCAAAATTTATTTCAGAGTAAGGACCAAGAGGAAGCTGACGCTTCCAGCTACATTTTTCCAGGAGCAGACTGTTGACATTCTCACACTGGTGATGAAAAGCAGGCTGCCTTGCTCTCATTAAACAAATCCCAAGAGCTCAAAAGAGCCACTGGTGTTAATTATTCACATTCAGCACTTTTAGGAAAACCTCTGGCATACACGAGCGTTGCGTTGTGCAAGATTCCATGAAAAATGCTGCTGTGAAAGGCAGACCCAACCAGAAGCATCTGCAGCTAGAACTGATCAGGACATAGGAAAGAAAAACTCTCACACAGAAGGGTCAAGTCACACAGAAGTTACGTGCTAGGGTCAAGCTGCAGACAAAGAGAGAAAATGGGGAGACTCAGTGCAACACTACACTGCAGACAAACAAAAACTGGGTTTAAGAACGTGGGCATCTCTGCTCCCCCTGTGAGATCAGTTGTAGATATGTTAAGCCTAAAGGATCTTGGTCTTCTCCTCCCACTACCAGTACCTGCAGATCTCTGATAGCTTGCTCTGCATCTCCGTGGGAAGCTGAAGCTGGAAGCAGAGAGTCTGGTGTACTTACCCCCTTTGAACCTTCATCGGAGTCAGAGCTCTCCCGCTTCTCTCCTTTCAACTTCATTTTGGTGTTTGAATCGCAGATGCTGAGTCCAGGCTTTTATAGCCAAAACAGACAACGCAGGGGATGGAAACGCCCTGCACAGAAAACCCCCCTCTGTGACTTCAGAAAACATCCAATCAACAACGGGCTCTATCAGCCAACCTCGTTGTCTGATCATTCCCCTTCCCTGCGTGGATCCTGCGTGTCTTCTCTTTCTTTTCCTTATTCAAGTCCGTCACCGCCAGGTCCGATCATCTTCTGCCAGCTCTTGACTCAAACCAGAGGTGCTCCCCAGCTACAGGGGAAACGGGCTCATCTCTCCAACTAGAAGGGGCAGATTTGTCACAAAATCTGCTGAACAAGCTGTTTTCTCCCCACTGTATGTAGATGGACAAGATGAGTCTATAGCAATAGTGCTCATGGGCAGCTGGAGATGGTGCAGCTGAAGAGGCTGTCCAGGAACTGCTGTGTTCTGGTGAAAATGGAGCCTTCTGTGGGAGTATCCTCAGCAACAGAGAGCATGTTTGCCGTGGCCCCAGCCATAAAACTGACCTGCATTAACCCTCCTGCAGCCACAAATCACCTCTCTGCCTTTGGGCCGAAATACTGCTCCTTGTCCTACCCTGCACGGACCAATTTGCTCAGAGAACAGGTTCATCCTCTCAGATTTGTTGTTTGGACAGGTCACAGAACACACTGTTTTGACACCAAAGCACGTTAATTCCTTTCTCTCTACAGCAAAGGATGCCACGTGTTTCTGGTTGAGTATTAACCTCCCACACTATGAGACTACTTTGAACAGTGCAGGACTTGGTTAATAGTCAACTACAATTTCTAGAGAAATGCAAAGTTCAAAGTTCCCTCCAGCAACTGAAGAAACTTGAGCTAAACCTTGTTATTTGTCCCTCTGCCTTTAACAGCCAGCTTAAAAATATGCATCCTCTTGAGCAACGGGAGTTATTCATGTGTCTTCCATTCATTCCTTGCATGACTACAGTCTCCCTTCCTCCAGGTAAAAGCATTCTGCTCTAAAAATAGGAAGGGGAACAGAGCCCTTTTGCTTGCAGGGCAGTGGAACTCAGTCCCAAGACTTCTTGTTATCTGTCTTTTATTGCGTTTGTTAAAAGTTAACACCCTTAAGGATGCTGTTTTCTAGGACATCCTGGCAGTGGATCACACTTCAAGAACGCTCCTGCTTCTTAGTCCCACCTGCTACACGGTGTCTTAACCGAAGAGAGGGGCAAAAATACTCATTTCACCCGTAACTCGTGTTTCTCTACCTTCCTCTGCGCTCCCATCGAGAGACTGTAGCCAGTCAGTGCTGACCCAGACACTCTGAGCTCGCTCAGCTTTCCCCATGCTGCCTTCAAACATTGCTCAAAGCACCCCGAAACAAACGGGACAGTTCTCACTTGCACAGATCTTTTGGCCAGAAGAGGGAAAATGGAGAGTAAGCCATTGTGTCCCAAGAGTGGAGAAACTGCAAGGAGGACAAACCTCTTCAATGAAATTCCCGTTCTTTAAAGACAGCATCATTTTTCTGTAGCTCTTGGCAGGATGACACCCCCTCTGACACTCAGTAACCATAAGAAAGGAGAATTCTCTATCGTGGTCTTTAAACCCCTTTCCCTGAACTTGAAGGGATAATCTTGATGCGTACAGAAATCAAACAGGACATGTATGTTTGCCATCAGAAATCCTTCACCAGAGTAAATATTTGCTTATGGCAGCAGAACCCTTTGAATATTTGCTAATCACAGCAAGAATCCACTAACAACATCCATATGGTAGTAATTGGCACTGGGGTGATCTTGGAGGACATCAATGAAGGGAGACAGGAATGTGAATGAACTCCTTGGACTTTCAAAGCAATTGCAGGGCTATAATTTCTTCAACAGCTGAGAACCTGCTGGACTTGGGCAAAGAACAGAGCCAGTAACAAGTAGAGAGAGCTGATTTTACAGACATTTTACAAGCACATTTTCAATTTCAGCTACAGCCCATACGAAGCTTCTTACATCTGCTCTTCACCCCAGAGCACATTTGTCTGAAGACATTAACTCAGCTCTGCACCTTTTCTCCTCCGAGCTTGTCCACCACATGGTAAGAGTTCCCACGCACGTATACAGGGAACTACTTACACTCAGCCCAATTGTCTGTGCTCAAAGTTGGATCCTAAGAAAGCCTGATATCTTTGGCAAAGATAGCTAAGAGGGGAGGCTTAGTTTCCAGGAGAGTAAGTCTGCTGGAGAACATTAGCAGTGAGCTACAGAAAAGTGATGGTTACATGAGGAGCTGGCAGCCAGCCATGCTGCAGGGATGCTGATTGCAATGCTGCGGTACGGAGACTTCTTAGGAGACATCCCACAGTTTATGTCTGGGTACGACATTAGCAGCCTTTTCACCTGCATTTTGGGAAGGAATTACATATTCTGTCATGGCTAATTAAGTATTATATGCAGTCCTGAGCTACAACTGGGGCCTCAAGGTCAAACAATAGTTTAAGTAACAAATGATTTGCCTGCAAATAAGTCATGTACAGATACTGCTTTATCAGCTGCATAAATCGCTTCCAGCCAATTTAGCAAGAGGTAGGTATGGCAGCCTGATCCCTAGCAGTAGGAAAGGGGATTGCTGGATAAATAAGCACACTCTGCAGGGAAACAGCAGCAGACATGAAGCTCTGGAACTAAGAGGTGAGCGAGACCCTATTTTTGCCCCACAAAGGCAATGCCAGGTAGCATCCTGCCAACCTTCTTCCTTTTCCGTTGCTGCCCTCGAAGACCATCTCAGAAGAGCCTCAGCCACACAGAGGCATCCTCAAAATAAAAACAAAGGAGCAGACAGATCTGTAAACTTACCATACCACAATGTGGTAAGCTGGCCTGGGAAATGTGGTGTCCTTTCTCTATTGGCAGGGTTGTGTGACCCAAAGATGTTTCAGAAAGTGTTGAAATGCTTGGGTATTAAATCTCCATCTGTACTCTGTTCAGCAGAAGCACCCAACTATCAAAATACCCACGCTGCCCTCTTGGACTTTAGTGGGTTCATTTCTCTGTCCAGGACAGAAATTCTGACTGTGCCAGCCAAGATCTGCCTATTACCAGCTCACACCACCCTGCATTAATTTCTGCAGTTCCATCTAGGCTTGCACAGACTACAAGAAACACAGAATTCAGTGCAGCACAAGAGAAATCCCCACTGCTTCTGAACAGCAGGAGCGACTTGTATTATGCAACCCTAAGTCTTATAAACATTAGGTTTGGCAGCTTTAGAGTACTCTGGTGTCACCTCTGTAACTGCTCTTTGTGATGAGAAGATAGTAGTGGCACAACCAGAAATTACTTTTATAAGATGCTCCGCTGCTTTAGCAACAAGATTTATGCTTTTCTTAAAAACAGATGGTCCTTTAAACATGTAACTTCTAGGCTTTAAAGTAAAACTGCCACCACCCAAATTCTCCTATACTACAGAACCTTGGTTCACTCCTAGAGCCAGGGATCATCTTGCACACTAGACTCAAGTCTTGGGAAGAAGACAAAAAGCAGGGGTAAAAAAAAATTGCGAATAGGATTTTCAACGACCAAATCAGCATCAACAGTGCTGTTAAGTAGTGTAACAGCACCGACAGTATCTATAGGTGTATGAAGGTGACATTTTTCTCAACGGCTTGTCACGCAGTCAGAAGGCAGAGTGCAAACACACAGGATGCACAGCAAGTCCCCCTGACAAGGCAACCGAAATATTGCCATGAGCCTTCGCTTACTTCTAACCCAGCAGAACAAACAAGCTTCCCTCTGCTTGCTGCCTACAGCACCTGGACTCCTTTCCTCGCCCACCACGGATTACACCAGGGGTAACGGGGTCTTGGCTGATTCCAGCCAGGAGACGGCCAAAGTTTGAATCTATCCTGAGAAAAGTTCATTCACAGATTGGAAACACACGGCAACTTATAAAGTAATACTCAGCTGTCAGCCTGCCCGTGCCTCAGGTGTTTTTTCCCCCATAATGACCCGAATTTTCTCTATCTGGGCAAGTCCTGGGATGGCACCAGCTCTCCCCTGTTTTAGTCCCACCTACCTTACAGTCTGGCCTCATCTGGAGAAAGTGCAATTTTTAATCTTACAATTACAGAACGTTTGTAATTGCACAGAGCCAAGAGCCACAGTCCATAAGGTCAGCGAGAGCCACACACTCACCCCTCAGAGGTCTTTCCACAATTTGTAGCAATAGGTCACTAAG
The DNA here is from genome assembly GCA_026413425.1 of Tringa solitaria. NCBI lineage: Eukaryota > Metazoa > Chordata > Aves > Charadriiformes > Scolopacidae > Tringa > Tringa solitaria. Next base: position 4,864,713 of record JAOXJM010000008.1, on the reverse strand, counting down.
AATGAACTATAATAACAGTGGTAAACAGGGTGCTCAAACCGATAAAAGGTTTACATCTCTATACATATATTAAAAAAGAGGAACATATCTACAAATAGGTAAAGAAGATTTGTCTTCCTGTACATGCCTTGGTCTTTACAGTAGACACAAAATAAACCTGAAGGAAGATCTTGCAACAGTTTCTCATCCAAATTCTCCAAGGGGCTGACCCACTACAACATGCTTGAACAACGTCTTGGTAAAGAAACAAAACTTTATTTTGTAAAAGTTGGAGAAAAATGTTTAAAAAACCCAAGCAAGTGAGGAGCTGTAAATAAGGTAAAACAGTATCTCTAAGTAGCAAACAAAACCCATTCCCTCCCCAGCTCTGATACAACACTCCCAAAGCAGGAGCAGAGGACATCTGGAGTTCATAGCACAGCCAGGCACCATCTTGCTGCTGGTGAGGGCTATCCTTGCTGGAGGCTGGGGCAGTTACATCCAGACTTCCCTGAGCACCAAGGGGGTTCTGCAGAGTCCAGATTTCCCCAGGAGGCAATAAGCACGCTGCCACCACAAACCCTGATGGCAATAACCCCCAACCACCAAGGAGGAGGACTAAACCATCAAGAGGAACCATCCATCACCACCACAAAAACAAGCACATGTCACACTATTGTCCACATTCAAGTGAAGAACAGGAGCCACTCCGGAGCTCCCTGGAAGACCTCACACACCAGGACTGGAATCCATGCCCAGGACAGTAGTCCTGTTGAGCAGTTGAGCAGTTACTAAAGTTCCTATCGCCATGATATTTGTTCACCCCAGAACTCACAACACATTTGCCTTGTCAGACAGAAAAGCGAAACCCCAAACAATTTTTCAGATTTATAGTGGAGGGAGAGGGGAAGGAGGGAAGAAAACCAGGCAGCTGGAGTATGGCCAAACAGTATCTTCCAGAGGATCCCGAGCAAAGTCCAAGACCAGATGCCGAGGAGGAGTGGTGGAACCTCTTCCATTTGCTCAGCCGCTCCAGTGGTGCTTTTCCCCAGGCTTTAGCTCCCTCTGTGGGACTCCGGGATGATCCCGCACCTGCTCAAAATGAAGCACAGTTAAAATCCAGGAGAGCCCCATCTTCCCACAGCCGATGTGCACGGGTTTGCCCTGAGCCAGGACAACAGGCTTGCTGCAGCTCAAGCCGCGGGGACATCACCTTGCAGCAGCTGAAAACAGGCATGTCAGACCCGTTCCTGAAGTACAGCCAGGTACCCTGACCTCAGCCACCTTCAGAAACAGTTAAATTCCTCCAGTCAATGCCTGACAGGAAAGAGTTCACAGACATCTTCACAAACAAGGGGGCTGCAGGGAGAGCTGCCTCCAGCACCACCCCTGCCCTTGCACTTCAGAGACTGAGGGGGACCTGCCAGGAGCAGCCAAGAATTTCTGCACAACACCTCCCCTTTTATCCCATCGCCCTTTACATTGAGGCTGCAGTCAGCTTCAGCGCTAGGAACTGCAGGGACTTCTTTTAGAAGTTCTCTGCTGACTGTTTTTCCTTCTCTGCCCTTGCTGACGTGAAGATGGCCAGAGAGTTTCCACTTGTATCAGCGCAGGTGCTATTGCCAATAGCCGGCCTCCACGAACCAGCAGGCTTCCCTGAACCCCTGTGAGCTAGAAATGTAATTCTGTCGAGCTGCACATTCCTCTAACAAACATTTTTCCGAGCTCTGTAATGGAAAAGGGCAAACTGAGAACAAGGAGTCTGTTTTGATTAGGTTTTTTTTGAGGGGGTGGCTGGTTTTTTTGTTGTTTATGGTGTCTTGTTTTCCCTTAAGCCAAGTTGGTGACAATTTTACTTCCTCTCTTCAGGGCTGGCTCAAAAAAAGCTGAACACAGCACAAATCTAAGTCTCAAAATGTAAGGGTTAGTACCCTGCCTTTCTGCAAGAAGTTTCAAATGTAGCTCCTCTTTCCAAGCCACATGGGATTAACACTAGGCTGAGCTACCAAAGTTGCTAACTTAGCTTTTAGAAGTTTAAAAAAGCCTTTTGAAAGGAGGAAAGAATCTCTTGAAGCCATCTATGCCAGAGATAAGATGCTTGCATCTACAATTAAAAGACTCTAGTGATGCTAAAGAGCTGAGCCCCTCTACAGCCCCACAGAATGGGTTAATGGGCTCCTGAGGACTCCACCTTCCCACCCTCACAGAGCCTGCATACAAGGAGGCTTAAATATATTAATATAATAATAAAGTTAATGTCAAGTCTTCAATTCAGGAAATAGCAGGACTCGCCTCTGCCTATAGTCCCGTGAGATCACTGTATCATCTAACTGCTCTGCGTGTTGTTAACATGACTAAAATTAAACTAATAAGAGCAGCTTTTGAACAGCTGGGTGCCTGGAGCGGCGGGAGCCCGACAGCTGCCCTCTCTCCCCAGGCAGTTCATGAGGCTCCTGTTCTTTTTGCGAGAACTTGTTATACAAATTAAAAAGAATTGTCAATGGATTAAAAAAAAAAAAATCCCTTTTTTGGAGGGGGCTTTGTGGTCTGTGAGGACAAGGAACAGATGTACGTGAGAGGTTTACTCAGAGACCGACCGTACCCGACACCCAGTTTGCTTTCCAGGATGCTCAGCCCCTGCTGTGCCCCACGAGCTGGGCTGCCTCGCTGCCTTTCAGACTCAGCCCTTTTTACCAGCGTGTGCCCTGCAGGTTTTTACCTCCCTCAGCTGCACTCTGTTACTGAAGAGAGTGCTATCAATATCCACTTCACAGACGGGAACCCAGACAGCACCCCAACCGTTCTGAGGTGGATTAAGTCTGCAACCATCACTCATGAGGTCAAGCCCAAGGAAACAAGACGTTTATACAACTAGACCCCTGCAAGGGCATCAGTGTGCAATCTTGCACCTGAAATGATGAAGAGCTGCTGTCAAGTTTTTGCTCCTACAGATTTTCTACATAAGCTTGGATGAATCACCCTCCGCTTTCTTACGACGATGGGCAGCAGGGCTGGTGTTGCATTACGAGGAATACTTGAGGCACTGAATACATCTGAACCCTGCAGGAGTGAAGAAATGTATGTGCGCGTGGTATTTTACATTCAGAAGGAGTCACTAATTCCCCTTCTTCGGTTTTCACTGGTGTCCTGCCCTTGTGGGCCAGACAGCACCGCAGTCTATTTCCTCATTTTACAGGCTTGAGTAACGTTCACCACCCCAGCTCACAGGGAAGGGGAGTGGATCAGTTCTATAAATGGTTTCACCCCGAAGGAGCATGACGGGGAGCTGCTCTAGAGCCAGACAGGGAACCCCCACAGCGACTGCAGAAACCTCCCTTCTCTGTCACTGCTGTCCCCCACCCCTCACATCACAAAGCCACGCAGGAGGAAAGACTCACGCTAGATCTTTACCAAGAAAGAAGAAATCCGCACTGAGGTGTAGGCAGCCCAGCCTCAGGTGCTGGAAAGCGGGGGTTTTGTCCTCTCAGGGCCTGGCACGTCCTTGTGGGGCTCTGGGTGCTGCCAGTGGCTGTTTGATCTTCTCAAAGGCCAGTCCAACTCATCGCAGTGGCAACAGCAAATGGAGGAGAACAGCCGAGTCCGGACCACCCGCGTACAGAGGACAAACATAATACAGTTGGCACCTCCTTGGAACGTGTTACCGATTCCCTGCAAGGGCAAGAAAGGAATTAACCAGCGTGTTCCTACAGGCATCTCCCCAGAAAAGAGCAAACATCGTGTCACACCACCTACAGCCCTGCCTACTGACAGCAAATCCCACCTAAATGAGAAAAATAGATTCAGAAAAATCAACTTTCCACCCCAAACCATACCAGATGGCTGTTGTGGGCTGCTGTTTCTACAGCCTGGTCTAGGAGAGGAGCAGGCTGAGCTCTGCAGGACAGACCCCCAGCATCCCTGGTCTGAGCCTGCTTTTCCCACAGGCAGCCAGCGTTGCCCAAGGCTACCACTGCAGTTATTCTCTGTAGCCACTAGATGCTGCTGAAGCAGCTACTGCTGAGCGAGCATCCCAGACAGCGCTTCCCTGCAGGGAGCAGATGTTCTTGCAATGAGCATTTCTTACCGGTATGTGCTGCATCCTGCCACAAAAAAAAAAAAAAAAAGTAATATTCAAAGCAACAAAGCCTTATCTCCCTCCCAGATCCTCCTTCTAATGCATTTCCTGGCGAATACTTACATGCAGGACAACCAGGACTGAATTTTGCACTGCAGGGGAGTTACAGAGGGTCAGAATGAATCGCACAGTGCTCCAGATGCGGAGGATGATAAAGATGACAGGGATGAGAATCAACTTCTTATCTGCTATGGAAGTCCGGGGCGGAAATGCAGGTGTTCTTGAGAGAATGGGGCGATACTCTGAGAGAGCGGCATGCTTCCATGGAGGGTGGGAGGGAGACAAAAAATGTGAACAAAAAGCTACACACATTGGATATTTAGCTCCAGGGATTCTTTCCAAAGCAAACTACTTTTTTGCATCTCGTGGGAAGTTAGCAGGGACACAGCTATGAGCACCCAACTTCAGCCACATTCTGCCCTCGGTAACATAAACATTCCTGCTGAAGCCAAGCAGTGGCAAATAAAGGAAATCCGACCCTTATCAGAGTCCCACTAAAGCTTATATTAACAAACATGACTACACAGTTGCCAAGAAACTAGGTCATCACAATGTAAAAAAAGAAAAAAGCGGTGCTCCACAAAATACTTTTGCTGGTCCAGTGACCTGGCCCCATCACTGCTGGCTTTCCCACCTTGTCAATGCATGGTTTGGCCTTGGAAAAGCCTCCTGATCCACAGATATACATATGGGAAAAGTCTGGCTCATCCTTACTTTTCAAACTTTTCGGCCTTCACCACAGCCACAACCAACAGGTTCCACAAAGAATTTATGCTCAGGTGTGCCACTGCTGCCTGATTTCTGACCACATACTGTCAGCAACGGGCTTGCATGGATTCCATAGGCAAGCCATCGAGCCTCTCTATACGAGCACGTGTAGAAAAATCTATCAGGGATGTGTGCTCTGGATCAGGGTGGCTGGAGGCGTAAAGCCCATGAGACCTCCCTATGGTAGAAGCTACTGGATGCACGCAGATTCCTGGATGGGGGAGAACAGGTGAACACAAAACAGCTGCTGGGACACACGATGCTGAATACCAGGGTGTTAATGTGGGTGAAGAGATTAAATCTCAGGGTAGCTGACCTGCAGAAAACTATTCCTCCTACCATCAGGGCTACAGAGAAAACCCAACTGATGCATAGTATTCTCCTTCACTCCAGTACTCCCAGTCCTGACACCCTACCTCCTCGAGAACAGAGCTGTATGACACCACCGCACAGTGGCCTGAGTCAAAGCCCGCTGAGGGCTTTCAGCACAGCTTCCCACCCACTCCCACACAGCCTTTTCCATTTGGAAAGCCCCTAGCACACACCCTGCGCCTGTCCCCCACAAGAGCTACTTCCATAACGTCTCAGACTGCTCAGGAGCTGCTGCTGCAAAACCCCCTGCAGCCCAAACCCAGCCCTGGCTGCCTCTTGCTCCTCCTCGGAAGGGGCAGACCCTCCTGCCAGCAAAGAGCCTCCGTAAGCAGGCTGCCAGGCTTGGAAAAATCCCTAGTGATGAGGAGAGAGACTCTCTCTCCAGTCCAGAAGGCCCCATGTGCTGCTGCTCCAGCCCTCAGCCCCCCGGTTATGGGAACGGTGACCACCGCCTGGTCCCACCACTGCTCCTGGGGGTCAGGGCTGGGAGCGGGGACGGGAGAGCCCAGTGCCCGGGAATCCCTGGCAGAGCAGGAGGGCGAGAGCCTGGTCCTACGGGGCTCAAGTTTCCCGGCAGTCACGCTGCTATCTTTGACAGCGGCTGGAACAGGGTGTCCTGTCTGATTTATGTCAGGTGATGGTGACAGGCACTAGCAAACCCTTCCCAACAAACACCCCTTTCCCAGGACCCTTGTTACTGCTTCAGGCTACATTGTTCTTCCAGCTCATCTGTTGTATCCTGCCCTAACCAGATCTGTGTTCATCCCTAATGACCACAGCAAGCAGGTTTGCAGTGGCAGCATTTTCCAGAAGGACATCTATCCAGATCATAGAATCATTCAGGTTGGAAAAAGACCCTTGGGATCATCGAGTCCAACCATCTACCCTACTCTACAAAGTTCTC